>JAVJIF010002926.1:0-322566 GCA_038442645.1 Agave tequilana
GTTTCTGTATAACTACTTCAAGTCGACTGCAACTAACAACTAGTCGACTTGACCATGGATTAGTCGACTAGGGGACTTCTATTAGTCGACTTAAAAAGACTATTATCGACTATGTTTACTGTTGGTCGACTAATAATCAAACAGAAAGTTGGGTCAGATATTGGACACATGATTAGTCGACTTGGCTTTGGGATAGTCGACTATATCAAGATTAGTCGACTTATAATAGACATCAAGTCGACTAATGGACCAATGAAGTGTGTGTTGTGTCAAGGCTTACATGCAATTTCAACTTTACAAACCACACTCTATCAACTCTCCCTTGGCACATCTTGATCATGTAGGACTCTTGATTCTTCATGAGTTTGAGCTCCAAATGAATTTGATCTTCACAAACGTCTTCATTGAAATAGGTTCCAACATATTCAGTTTCTAGTTTTGGACCCCTGTTTTTACGAAACTACTCTCCAAAGTCAATAGCTATATATATGCCTTTAATCACCCATTAAATGGTGATTTAGGGTCTTCTTCTTCATTTCATACCATGGACCTAGAAACACACAAGAGAGATTTATTAGAAGAATTTAATATTAAATAAATGTGAAGATGTGGTATAAAATATGCAGTTTTAGAGACTAATCAACCTCCCACTAATTTTTCTATCTGCCTGGCCGATTAAATCGTGGTCCGATTCGGCAATATGCCTCTCGCGGATAATCTAAAGTTAGGAGTCATCTAGGTCTAAGTCTACCTTAAAATAGGCGTGATTGATTTTTATTCATTTTTTTATTGGTGATATTGTTTTATTAATTTGCATGCAAGTATGGTCAAGACACCCAACTACATCTAGGTTAAGAAGAAACGGTTTGCCATTTATATATATATATATATATATTATATAATATATATATATATATATATATATATATATATATATATATATAAAATTCAGTTATGGCCTATCCAAATTTATATGTTATAATTTATTCTATAGTCTAAACCCCCTTTCCATCCACCAACCTCTTTCTGAATTTTAAAGACTACACTCAACCTACCCACTCATCTTTTATATCTTTTCTGCCTATTTGGGCAACACTGCCAAACTCCATCCCATCCTTCAAAACAATGTCCTTCGATAGGGTATCCGTTAGGACTAGGTCAAAATCAATTCCATACATTTCAAGGACCTAAGGGTGACCTTATCCTTCAAATTTGAATTCATGGGGTTGGAATTATTTGACTCTGCCTGGGACCAATCCTATTTAAACACTTAGTCCAATTAGTCCTACACTGAAACCAACACCTCTTTCTTGGGGACTTTATTATGAGCAAGAAGAAATGTGTAAACTTATAGACAAAATAGAAGACAAAGTAGAATCCACTCAGAGTAGCTTGGAAAAGTCTATCGAGAGATAACAACTCAACCCAACTCTTGATGAAGATCCAAAGACCCATCAACTTTCATAAGTGAGGTAGAGTACACATAACCAACATATGAGGAAATTTTAGAATAAGTACACAAGTGCTTGACAACCAACTCAATAGACAAGCTAGTGAGTTAGTTAGTGAGCAGAAGGAAGATCCTTTTTCTACTCCAACTTGCTCCTAGGAGAAAAATGTCAATTGTAGATCACATTCGCCTTGACCGAAAAGAAATTCAACAATGTTGAAGAACCTATTGAGAAAGTGTGCATATTTGATGACTATCCTAGGTTTCTAGATAAAGTGATCAGAGATTATTTGGCTACATAAATCTCGTAGAGGGAGCAAGTTGAATCATATTGCGAGGAAACTGTAATGATGATGAACCTATTGAGGAAGTTATACATGTGCATGGTGGCAAATTTGATAATGATTCTCTATGTTTGGATGATTTGTATAGAGATAATTTGGTTACATATACACTTCCCAAGGAGAATTTGAATCATGTTGTGAGATGTATGCATAAATGATAAGCCTTTATTTCTTGATGAATTGTTAAGGATAGTGCGATCATAGTGGTGAGAAGACATGTATTGAGATTTTAAGTCTAGAGTCTCTTTGAGAAAAAAAACTTGATTTGAGTATCTTCACTTTCGATGAGTCAACCAATGATCAATCACATGAAAATATAAGTCAAGAAGATATTGTTACACATACACATCATATGAAATAATTTGAGGATGATGAGGAATTTGAGTTCTAAGCGAAAATTGAGGATGAATTTCAAAAATTTTGTGCCAAGATAAGTGCTAAAAATTGTGAGGATCCCTTTATGCATGATGAGCTATATTGCTTGATGATTCGATCATATTAATATTCATATTGAGATATGTAATAATGACCAATTTGTGAGGAGTGGAAATGGAAAGATGATAAAAGAGGAGGTTGAGAAAAATAAAAGACAAATTAGAGAGGATGAGAGATAAAATGACAAAAGACTGACCTCTCAAATTTCACCACTAAGAGGACACATGAAATGATGGAAAAACGAGCTCGAGGAAGAAACCCCACATATAGGTAACATTTTTCCTTCCCTTTCTCTTTTCATGCATACATGCATTCATTCATACATTGAGGACATGCATGAGATAAATATAGGGAGGGTTTACTAACATACTAACATAGGTAGATACTAACAAAAAAAAATTCTTTTAAAACTTTTTGAAAAAGAAAACAATATTTGATTTATTTTTGTAAGTAATTAAGTTAATTTTAAGGAATAAGAAAATCATAATAAGGATTTCTAATACTTGGTCAAAATAAGATATTTATTTGATTTAGGATTAGGAGAAAATTTGAAAACGTAATTTAGTCTTGCTTTTACCTTGATGAAATATGCATTCTTCACACTCTTACACACTTAGGATTCAAAGCAGAGAAAAATAAATAAATCTAATATTGATTAGCTAGGTGATTTGGCCTAAAAAAAACTTGGCATTTACGCGAAACGTGATTAGGTAAGTTTGAATACATACACAAAAAATATATATATAGCACATCTAATAATCAATTAGTTAGGTATTAGGGCCTCAAAAAAGCTTGATACTTGCACAAAATAAAATTAGATGAGATATATATTAAAAAAAGTGCTTAAAGGTAACAAAGTGGTAATACTTTGAATCTTCTTTAAAATATATATATATATATATATATATATATATATATATATATATATATATATATATATATATATATATATATATATATATATTAATATAAAGGATAAGAGTTGAAGTTGAAGAATCCCGGATCAAAAATGCACGATCACAAGATTCATATGACTTAGGGCAAAATAATAGACTAAGTGAAAATTTCAATTTCAATCCTTACCTAGATTGATTATAAATTTTCAAGTAGAGACTAAGTTAGAAATGAATAACTATGTCATCCTAAGACTCATAGATTAATTTGATTCTTGCAAAAATATTTCAAATATTTTCTCTCTTTCAAAATGAGTTTTCAAAAATTAACACTTTGTTTTTCTTTCTTTTACGAATTTTGTGGGTGTACTCCACAGAAAACCTTCAGAGATAAAACTCGTTTTCTAGGGGAAACCTAGAGGTTTTGAAAGTACACATAGAGGGGGGGGGGGGGGTGAATAGGTGTACGGCTAATCAATGAACAATAATGCAGAAATTAAAAACTAATTGCAACATACTTAGTATAACCAAAGAGTGTAGCCGAATCCCGGTGAAGGGCTCTAGTCTAACTCCTCTGAATTCCTCTAAATAAGAGTTGAGGTGCTATATAAAGTTCTCTTGGTTAAACACAAGTATGGGCATACACAAATAACACAAGCATGTATATGATTAACAATATGAATCAATGCACAATGTAAGAGAGAGAAGTAAGAGAAAGTGGATCAAACGCAAACACCGAGATATGTTTCGAAGTTCGAGCAAACAGCTCTACGTCCCCGCCTTCACACAGAAGGATTCCACTAACTCGTCCACACAGGACTTCACACACAGGGAACCTCCACTGAGAATTTGGGGCAAATACAATTGGGAGTAAACAACTGCTCTCTCCAACAATTACAACCTCTACACTTAGAGGTAAGGCACAAAGCAAACGAAGATCAACCTCACAAATGAGGGATAGGCACAAAGCCACTCAACCAATAATCACCTCACAAATGAGGGATAGGCATAAAGCCACCACTCCAATAATCACCTCTTCACTAAGAGGGATATCAACACAAATAAAGGAGGGTTTACAACTTGGTGATCTCAAAGACCACAAACATTTTCTCACTAAAATAAGGATTCTATAGATAGATAGAATGATAAGCTCAAGTGTGAGAATAAAGAGTTTGAAAATCAAAACTTAAAAAAACTCTAGGGAAAACTCTAGATGGAAATGTAAATGAAGATCAAATCAATTCCCAAAGACTTTTCTTTTCTTTGATTTTTCCAACCCTTTAAAACAAAATAAAGATCAAATCTTTTAGCTTGAAAACTCTTTTGAAACTTGTATTAAACACTTGAGAATATGAGAAATTTTGGCTATTGAAATTCTTGTTGAAAACAACTAAGAAATAGGTATTTATACCCACATTTCAAATCTGCCCGTTGGCAGCTGAAAAGGGCCAGAATGCCCTTCCAGTCGACCGCCGGTCGACCGGCCAACGGCACATTTTTGACCGTTGAGCCCTCCGGTCGACCGCCGGTCGACCGGGCTAAAGTGAACGGTCGACCGCCCGGTCGACCGGCCCACCCGAGAGTGGGGTGACTTCAGTCGGTCTACCGCATGGTCGACCGGCCAAATCACTTGGCCTTTGTGCACGTCTTGTGCACATCGGTCGACCAGTCCAGTCGTTCAACCACTGTCCGGTCGACCGCCAGAGCCTGGTAGGGAAATTTCAGGATTTAAAACTAGTCTTTTTAACTTCAATTAAATCTCATAAAATCACATAAATTCCACAAAAATCAGTTCTGGTATTATCTTTGAAATACAAACATGTGTGATAAAAATTCAACACATATTTCGAACATTTAAACAATTTTTGTGACTTGAATTTGCCTTAAACCAAATTCTGTATTTTCCAAAACTTGAATTTTTGAAATGGAAATCCGATTTTTCCAAATCACAGTAAATACAAGAACATGACATTTAAACAACTTTGAAGCAAATAGTATATGGATAGAATCCAATATACATGAAAGGTATTATATCTATGTTTTTGACATTTAATCCAAAAATAAGTTTGTCTAAATACAAAACTCCAAACTCATAAAGTAGACTATCAAAATAAGTTTTTCTAATAGATGAAGCATATATGTATATAGATCAAATCTATTATACAGTAAACCATGTAAACTTGTTTTGATTCTATCTATTCATGAAAACCAATATCGGTTAAACCGAAAACCAAAACAATAAACATGAAACTTAAACCAAGTGTGTGCTTGTGAACTTGAGCATATCACACTATCTAATCTTTACAATGGATCTAAACTAAATCTTAACTAAACAATCGAAGTCTTCTTGTAGAACGCCGTCTCCAAGGACTCGATCCAAACGCGATTCCCCGAGCTTGACTCTAACTGAGTGCTAGATATGAACTTGACGCTCGAGCTCTTGAATCACCATTGAAACTCCAAAACACCTTTGTTGAAGCTAATCACCTACTAATCTCTTGGTTAAATATCTGAAACTAAATATCACAAGATTATAGTAAACTATAACTACATGAATTAATCATCATCAAAACTAGAGTGGAAGGCCTCGGGCCAACAATCTCCCCTTTTTGATGATGACAAAACTCATGGAGTTATATATGCATGGATTAAAGTTAAGCTTCAAAGAGCTCCCCCTTAACTCATGCAAACAATAAACAATAAGATATGCAATGAATGTTAAACATGAATATGCATAAACATGCATAAACATGCATAAAACAATGAAATAAATATGCTCTTGATACCAAATTTTAAAATAAATTACTTCTCCTCCTTTTTAAAATAAACATGGTCTTAAATACTAATTGAAAATATACACTTAAAATAAACATGTTTAAGTAATTGCTCTTGATATCAATAAAAATTTCAATAAAAGCTCATGATACCAACGATAAAAATTTCAATAAAAGCTCTTGATACCAACAAAACAAAAAGAACAAAATATGTTCTTGATATTATATCCATGCTCTTGATACCAATATCAACAAAACATAAAACAAATTTTTGATATAAATTAAATAAACATGCATATATACTAAATACTCTCTCCTTTTTGTCAATCATCAACAAAGGGTTAAAATAAACAATAAAACAATGTTCTCTCCTTTTTGTCCGAAACAAAAATCATTAAGGAGTGAAATCAAATCAAAACATTATGATACCAATTGAAAAAAATATATCATTTTAGTGCAAAGGTATACATAGAAATCATTATGATACCAAAGGATGATACCAATTGAAAATAAACAAAACATTTTAAAGAAACAACAAAATTTTGATATCAATTGAAAGATATAAACATAAGGTAATCTTGATATTAATTGTAAAAATTAGTACCATAGAAAATATCTTACACTTTTGATACCAAATGAAAAACATAAACCAATCCTTTTGGTTAAACACTAAACTCATTTTGCAAAAAGATACCAAATAGAGAATAATATCAATTTAATATTCTTTGATACCAATATTGAAAATGAAACATGTATCAATTGAAAATATTTTCATTAGGAGCGAATGATACCAAATCAATCAAAATCATTTTCAATCATTTTCCATCATAAAGTGTGGGAGTAGATACCAAATGTAAACAAAACCAATTGAAAGGTGAAATAAAATTTCTCCTCCTTTTATGAAATACCAAACAAAATGATGCATAAACTTGTATAAGATACCAATTGAAAAAAAACCAATTGAAATATAATTGTCATTTAAGAAATCAATCTTAGCATAACCAAAATTTGTGCTCAAAGATATAGAGATATAGTAAGCACAATAAAACATATATATATATATATATATATATATATATATATATATATATATATATAATATATATATATATATATTATATATATAATATATATATATATGGAAAATTGAATACCAATCGAAAATTGATACTATTTGAAGTTTAAGCATACATAAAAAAAAATATATGAGTATACAAAAAGAATGTCAATGTGATACCAATTGAAAGAACAATGATATCAATTGAAAACATAATAAGATCAAGTGTATAACTTATACTTCCTACCACCCATTTCTTGCACATGTTTTAAATAGATTTTCAATAATGAGCATACAAGGCATGGTCGCCCAACCAACCGCCCTTTAAGGGTAGGGGTTTTCAAAAATAAGTTTGAAAATATATAACACGTTTGAAAACTCTACCATATGAAGAATACGAACTAGTTATATGAAAATTTGAAAACTAGTATGAAATCCTTCAAGTAAGGAATAAAGCAAAAATATATTTCATGAAAAACATATAAGTCACACGATCATCAACACTTAAAATCTATAGGGCACATATCATACTCATGAAAATAAAATCATGAGAAAACATTAAGTAAAGTGAGTGTATAAATGTGCGACATATCATCATGAAAATAGGCAATCAAGCTCAATATGAAATTCCTTAAAACACGAAATAAAAGAAAATCTAATTTTCATCAAAAAATTTAATCTTCAAGGTATATGTATGTTTTGTACAACTAGAGCATACATACATATCCAAACATGAACGAGTCCACAAAAGTATATGCATGAAGGCAAGTGACTCAAGGATATATATGTATAACTAATAGTTTAGACAAAATAGACATATACATGAAGTTAAACATAATCATGAAAAACATTGTCAAAATGGGAATACAAGTCAAAATGCATGAATCATCAAAACTAGGCTATACTAGTACATCTAATAGTACAAATGAGCATTCAAGCACAGACATATAATAATCTATTTGCGGCTTACTAGTTGTACAAGTATATACCTAAGTTTAATGAAAACTAACATCTAGATATGTAATCAAAACATGAAGTGCAAACGATTAAACAAAACTCATATGATCATTATGTAGATGCACACGCATTAGATCTAGGACATACACATTAGTTAAACTAAAATGAGAACACAAAATATAAGTCCATATAAACATGAGTGTCTCAAATACTAATCATGCATATCACTATCTAATTATCATGGCATTTAACATAATAATCAAGAAACATCAAATCATGCTAAAAATCAATGACATGAAAAGCATGTAAACATAAATAAGGAGTAAGAGATCGTTACCAAACCATGTGGGTACATCTCTATGTCTCCAAACCAAGGTGGTCCTCCCACCAAACTCCCCTTGAAAGTGATGCATCCAAATTATCATCTTTAGGCTCGGAACGCATCCAACTCAAGGCACCATCACTCTCACGTCAAGTGAGAGCCCACACCTACATCAAATAAAATAGGAGTGGTTTTTGGTACCCAAACTCTTTTGGGTCCATGGGGTTAGCTCCTTTCGTAACCCAAACAAATTTATTTGCTAAATTAGAATCATGTATCCTATCATAACAAAATATAGCAAGTGGCCCTTACGTCCACATTGTGTACAAGTGTACATATGAGCATACAAAGTGTTATGGGTGTGAACATGAGAAGCATGTGTATGCCGTGGTTTGTGTGCATGCATAGAAGGAACTTGTTTCTTTCGAAACATAGATTCCAACCGTGAGTGGTTATGGCACAATGGCTCAAAGTGGAGCCAAACAATCAACACTCTTCTTAAACATACAAATATCATTTTCAATCATAGAAGAAGAGGTGCATGCAATAGGTGAGCTAGAATGTGAAGCTACACTAGCATGGCAAACATGAGAGTCTAAATAATTTTTCAAAGATACATTTTCATTAGACATCAAATCCAAATCCTTTGAAATAGAAATAATTTTATTTTTCAAAGAATCATTTTCTTTTACAATAAAATCAAGTTTTGAAGATATAACTTCATTTTTCTTCAAAACTTCATTACAATCATTTTATTTTTCAAATCTTGTTTTCATTTAGAGCAAGATCAAGTTGGGATTTAAGTGAGTCACATTCACTTGAAATCTCATCCCTTTCTTGCAAAGCAATCTCAAGTCTAGAAGATAAATTTTTATTTTCTTCTTTTAATCCAAAGCTATCCTTTTTCAAAAGTTTATATTTTGAATCAAATTCACAATTTTTAGCTAGTTCATTATTTAAGGCATGTGCATCCATACACTCATTACAATAAGAACTAGTACTATCATCTAGTTGAGTATCCGAATGTGCCTCAAGGGAGTCATTTCCTTGACCATGAAGCAACATTGGTCGGTCGTCTCGACTAGATTTTCTCTTCTTATTGATAAGCGTTTGTAGCTCGGGAGATGTCAAAATGTTCCACATTGCAAAAGCGGAATCATAATGAGAAAAAACATGTAAATATTCTTTACTAAGAGATGCTCTAAGTGCCTTTAGGGCTAGTGCATTTGTCTCTATTTGCAAGCTATTACTAAGGTAGGATTCCTTGGTAATGGTAAGGTAACTTTATAACCTATGGCTTTTAATGGCAACTCATCATAACCTTTCATATATCAATTTTAGAGATATCAAACATGGGAGGGATATTCATGAGTGCAAATAATATGTGTGCAAATGCAAATGATAGATTAGCAAATCAAGATCACACTCCTAGGTGGTTAAACCTAATATCAGGAGCGTAGGCTCTGATACCAATTGAAAGTACACCTAGAGGGGGTGAATAGGTGTACGACTAATCTATGAACAATAATGCGGAAATTAAAAACTAATTGCAACACACTTAGTATAACTAAAGAGTGTAGCCGAATTTCCGGTGAAGGGCTCTAGTCTAACTCCTCTGAATTCCTCTAAATAAGAGTTGAGGTGCTATATTAAGCTTTCTTGGTTAAACACAAGTATGGGCACACACAAACAACAAAGCATGTATATGATATGACAATATGAATCAATGCACAATGTAAGAGAGAGTAAGAGAAAGTGGATCAAACGCAAACACCGAGATATGTTTCGAGGTTTGAGCACACAACTCTACGTCCCCGCCTTCATACAGAAGGATTTCCTCTAACTCGTCCACACAGGACTTCCCACACAGGGAACCTCCACTGAGGATTTGGGACAAATACAATTGGCAGTACACAACTCCTCTCTCCAACAATTGCAACCTTTACACTTAGAGGCAAGGCACAAAGCCAAACAAAGATCAACCTCACAAATGAGGGATAGGCACAAAGCCACTCAACCAATAATCACCTCACAAATGAGGGATAGGCACAAAGCCACCACTCCAATAATCACCTCTTCACTAAGAGGATATCAACACAAATAAAGGAGGGTTTACAACTTGGTGATCTCAAAGACCACAAACCATTTTCTCACTAAAACAAGGATCCTAGATAGGATAGAATGATAAGCTCAAGTGTGAGAAATAAAGAGTTTGAAAATCAAAAACTCAAAGAAAAACTCTAGGGAAAAACTCTAGATGGAAATGTAAATGAAGATCAAATCAATTCCCTAAGACTTTTCTTTTCTTTGATTTTTCCAACCCTTTAAAACAAAATAAAGATCAAATCTTTTAGCTTGAAAACTCTTTTGAAAACTTGTATTAAACACTTGAGAATATGAGAAATTTTGGCTATTGAAATTCTTGTTGAAAACAACCAAGAAATGGGGTATTTATACCCACATTTCAAATCTGCCCGTTGGCAGCTGAAAAGGGCCAGAATGCCCTTCCGGTCGACCGGCCGGTCGACCGGCCAACGGTCACATTTTTTACCGTTGAGCCCTCTGGTCGACCGCCCGGTCGACCGCCCCACCCGAGAGTGGGGTGACTTCAGTCGGTCGACCGCACGGTCGACCGGCCAAATCACTTGACCTTTGTGCACGTCTTGTGCACATCGGTCGACCGGTCCGGTCGACCGCCAGAGCCTGGCAGGGAAAATTTCAGGATTAAAAAACTAGTCTTTTAACTTCAATTAAATCCCATAAAATCACATAAATTTCACAAAAATCAGTTCTTGTATTTTCTTTGAAATACAAACATGTGTGATAAAAATTCAACACATATTTTAAACTTTTTGAACCATTTTTGTGACTTGAAAATTTTGCTAAAACCAAATTCGTATTTTCCAAAACTTGAATTTTTAAATAGAAATCCGATTTTTCCAAAACACATGTAAATACAAAAAAACATGATATTTAAACAATTTTGAAGCAAATAGTATATGGATAGAATCCAATATACATGAAAGGTATTATATCTATGTTTTTGACATTAAATCTAAATATAAGTTTTGTCTAAATACAAAACTCCAAACTCATGAAGTAGACTATCAAAATAAGTTTCTAAATAGATGAAGCATATATGTATATAGATCAAATCTAATATGCATTAAATCATGTAAACTTATTTTGTTTCTATCTATTCATGAAAATCAAGATCGGTTAACGAAAACCAAAACCAATAAACATGAAACTTAAACAAGTGTGTGTGTTGTGAACTTGAGCATATCACACTATCTAATATTTACAATAGATCTAAACTAAATCTTAACTAAACAAACCGAAACCTTCTGTAGAACGCTGTCTCCAAGTTGACTCGATCCAAACGCGATTCCCCGAGCTTGACTCTAACCGAGTGCTAAATATGAACTTGACGCTCGAGCTCTTGAATCACCATGTGAAAACTCCAAAACACCTTTGTGAAGCTAATCACCTACTAATATCTTGGTTAAATATCTGAAACTAAATATCATAAGATTATTAGTAAACTATAACTACATGAGTTAATCATCATCAAAACTAGAGTAGAAGGCCTCTGGGCTAACAGGTTTAACAGCTTGTTCCTCATGCTAAGTGCAATCGTGATTCCTACGATAGTGAGTTAAGCTAGGTTAGTTTTTCTTTTTACTTTGCTCGAGGACGATCAAAAGATAGGTGTGGGTGTGATGCATTTAAATTTGTGTATTATTATTTATCCTTGATTATTATTTATTTAACATTGCTATTTAACCTTTTTTTATCATAGTGTGCAGTTACTTAAATTAGAAGATAAGGATACAAGAAGCTTTTATTTTATCCCTAATCCTATCTAAATTTGGGTTAAATCAATTGAAATCAAGAGGAGAAATTATCATCTTCAAATTCAAATTCAAATCAGAAGATATATTTTTAGAAGATAGATGGGATAAAGCTAATCCTAATTAAGGGTAGGAGGATAATTCAAATTAAATGGAGTTCAAAATCAATTCAGACTCGGATTCAGACTAGTCATCTCTTAGTATTAGGATCATAACTTTTGCTACAGATATTCAAATCTTATGATTTAAGACGCTACAGAAAGAGAACTTAAAGATATACAATTTTTATGTTAATCACTTTGTCCAATTCAGCCATCTATAAGTTATATTCAGCAACCAATATGCCAACTTGCTGCAAATTATTTAGAATTTAATTCTCACATTGAATTGAGATTGAATCAAAACCTCCTAATTTGTATCTTATTGTCATTGGTTCTGAGGCATATTTAAAGAGCTAAAATCTCTCATAATCAAGCATCTACACATCAGAGATCTTAACTTAGGATTTTTTTTTTTAGTTTCTCTTCCAAATTTCTTTTGTAATTTTTAGTATTTAGTATACTTCAAGCTTTGAAAAATGAAGGAGCTCTTGTAATTGACTGTGATAACTTCAATAAGGTTCTTTTGTTTTTTTTCAGTTTTTTTATTGATATTTAATTGCATGCTTTATTTACTTTTTTATATGCTTTCTTTTACATGTCTTCTTAGTTTAGTTTCGACCATGAGTAGTTAGATCTTTTCTCATTGCTTGCTAATATATTACCACTAACACATCTAAGTTTAGTAATTAAATCCGATTGAATCACATGCATGCTTAAACCCTAAAATAATTTTGAAGGCATATGAGGATGGGAACTAGGTCAGTTATTTGTTAGCACTTCTTAAATTATTTTTCTTAATCTATGCTTGATGAACATCTTGATAATTTAATGTTAAATTTTATTAGTGTTAATTCAAATAGGGTTAAGATTTGTTACTACTTCGAATGATTTCTTCTTCTTATGCTTAATGAACAATCTTGATAATTTAATGTTAAATCTTGGTTAATATTAGTTCAATCATAACCTTGTTTCTATCTTATGTATCTTACTTGATGTTTGTGGTAGCTTATCATGTTAGATTTAAAGAAAGATTATTATTAAATATTAGCATGTTATGGTGGTTGATTATTAGCAAGCAGTGAACTTTTTTTTAGATTAAAAACAATTCTCTATAACCAAACACAATCCTTTCTTTCTATTTTTTTTTTTCTATGTTCTTAAACAGAGAATAAATCAATGAAGACAATAGTACTGAAAAGCTTCCATCGCATCTCTCCCTGAGGATTGACCCGCACAGCCCTTGCTACCATAGATATATTGCGAAAGACAGAGACACGCCTTCAACCAGATAACATCCTTCTAACTCTTTACTTTATCTCTGTTTTTCGGTAATCAGCCAGCAACAATCAAGAATTCAAGTTTCCGTTGAGAAAATATTCCTTTAAAAATGAATAGGTGGTGACCATCTTCCACCTACTTAACAAAAGTAACAAACTCAAGTTACCTGAAGCCGACGATCAGAAGAAATGGGCGTACAAATGACCCCAACTACTGCCTCTTCCATAGAATGATGCATCATCGCACCAGTAGATGCTTTATCCTCAAGGATAAGATCTAAGCATTAAGGACATTGGTGTTCTAACTCTCAAATCAAAACAAAAAAAGTCACTGCCAACATGTGACTCTCAAATTGGGACCTTTCCGATGATGACTATCCGAGATGGATTAATCCAATCTTTAAAACCAGTTTGGACATCGTCAACCTAATGGCGGAAAAACAGAAAGCCAAAGGCCTCATTTCAATGATGACTAAATCTGGAGAGATCATGTGAATCCATCCGGATATCGTCAAAGATGAGCAATGGGAATCAGCAAGCCCAAGCTCAAAGGTAAGTCATGTAACGCCATCTCCTTCACAGCAGATGATGACGATGTGACTGTAGCTTCTCTTAGTGACTCGGAAGAAAAGAAACTTGCCTTAGCGGCGCAGCCCGCTACCTCTTAGCCATTAGGCACCCGATCTGGAAGACTTACTTGCGACAATACGATCAGACACCCGACGAGATACAACAGCCAACGACGTCAAGAATAATTGCACCAGTTCAAGCTTCGACACCATCCCCACCACTGGACAAAAAGACGCAAAAGTAGGTTCGATTCGACAAATCCTTGAAAAAGGATCCTTTTAAGGGGCTCCAACGCTCCTTTTTGCTTCGACATATTGGCACAACTTGTCTATATTCTAGCTCGTATCACTCTGCATGAGCTACTTTGACTCTCGAAGGAGACAAGAGAGGCACTTAGGGACGCACTTGTCGACTCAGAGTCCTTTCTGACACAAGTGCTTAAATCCGTACTAATGACAACAGGACTCCATGCCCCCAATGTCATTTGGTGCAGCGATACGTGCCATCCATCACCTTCACTCCCGAGGATATGCTTATTAAAGATAATAAGCATGATAGACCTCTGTACTATACTGTGTACATTGGTTCTACATGCATTGAAAGGATCCAAGTTGATTCGGGATCCGTTCTTAGCATCATCCCGAAGAGGCTTCTCTACTTTCTTTGTGTCCCACTAAGCAGGTTATCGACCACTACTACCACCATCTATGACTTTAACGCTGGGAGTAGTCACTCTCTGGGTAAGATTCGCTTCCAATGTCAAATTGGAGACTTGAAATTAGAAGTGACGTATTACGTCATTGACGCCGATATGTCTTATGATCTCTTGCTCGGATGACTATGGATCCATGCCAAATGGATCGTCGCCTCCACTTTGCATCAATGCTTCAAATATGTGGGAGATAATGCTCTGGTCCGAACGCTATTCGCCGAAATGCAACCGTTCAAAGGAGTGGAGAATTACTTCATGATTCCCTGCTCTATCAAAAAATAATGAGTCATTGAAGGATCTGTTGCGCAATGACATCAATAGTGGCAATGAGGCAGACTCAGAATCAGAAAAAGATGAGCCAACTACCTTTATTTTGGAACCAATTGTAGCACATCTAGATGATCCTGATTGTACTAACCCCGCCGAAAATGAGGCGAGTGGGTCCTTTATGAAATGTTGCTTTTGATTACTCTTGTGTCTTCAAGATGTATTTAAATCTGTCAACATTAGTTCCTTGCACATGCCTCTGCACATCTCAGAAATGGCATGCATGCACATAAAGGACAATGAGGGTCTGTCTTCATTGTCCCTCCTTCTAAAATGGACCAATCACCGATTGTATTTGGCAGAGGCTAGGCTCAGGCCATGACATCCAGGAAATCAGACGATGACTTGGAACCCCCACAATTCTTTCATTACGTGCGATCAACACACCGCATGATGAAAAAAATAGGGTACAACTTAAATCATGGAGATGGTTTGAATTTTGGTTAAGGGCGGCGCATCCCTTTGCAACCTTTCATAGCGGAAGGAAAGCTAGACAACTATTACGACCGCACATGCAGGAGGTTGGGATATATCACTCCATCCCCTAGTCAGAATCAGAATCTAACGAGTCCCTACCATCGCAATCATCAGACTCGTCCTGCTGGGACTTTGATATTAGCGTAGGGGTAGTCATTAAGAAGCTCTTTGTCAACATGATGTCTATCAATCAGGCAGAGCACGACGAAGACATCGAGCCATCGATACTAATCCGTGGGCTCAATAACTTGATCTTCAATAGGAGAAGCATTTCGAACAGCGCCAACCTTCGACCGAAGATAAGGGGATTCAAGTCGATGTGGGTGATCAAGCACATTCAGAACTCATCTCAATAAGCGAAAGACTGTTACCAACAGAGAAGCAAGATCTCATATCTCTCATACGAGAGTATATAGATGTCTTTACCTGAAGCTATGAAGACATTCCTGGCCTCGATCCTACGGTGGCCATGCATCTCATCAACAACTTAAACCAGATGCCAAGCCAGTTATGCAACAAAAACGATGGTTTCTACTTGACATCATGTGAGCAATCAAAACCAAAGTTCATAAACTCATCGAGTGTGGCTTCATTCTAGAGGAACAACACCCATATTGGGTTGCTAACATTGTCCCTGTGCTTAAGAAGAATGGGAAGATTAGGATTTGCATTGACTTCCGTGATCTCAACACAGCCTGTCCTAAGGATGAATTTCGTTACCCATCACTGATATCATAATTAACAACATGGATGGATTCGAAAGGATGTCCTTCATGGATGGCTTTTCAGGGTATAATCAAATCAAGATGCTCTCAGATAATGAGAAGCATGCGTCATTCAGAACGCCATTAGGGGTATACTATTATACATTAATATCATTCGGATTAAAGAATGAGGGTGCAGCTTACCAACGTGCTATGAGCACAATTTTTCATGATCATCTACAAAAAAACGGTGAAATACTATGTTGATGACATTGCAGTCAAAGTCGCAGCAAAAGCAACTACCTCAGTGACCTAAGGACTATGTTCGTCAACATATGGGCTCACAAGCTGATGATGAACCCGACCAAGTCATTCTTGGGAGTATCGAGTGGTAAATTCCTTGGATTTATCATCACATCCAAAGGATTCATCTTGACCCTGACAAAGTCAAGGCCATTCAGAGCATGCAACCTCCAAGGACCCTCTAAGAGCTCAGAGGTCTACAAGGAAGACTCGCCTACATCTGAAGATTCATTGCAAATCTTTGGGTCATTGTCAACCGTTCACACGGTTAATGAAGAAAGGCGTCTCCTTCGTATGAGATTAACCAAAAAGCTTTTGAGGATATCAAAGAATACATCATCAAGCCTCCGGTCCTGGTAGCTCTTATTTCGAGAAAAACCATTCTTCCTCTATGTGCGAGCTATGAACTACTCTTTAGGCGCTCTTCTGGCACAGAAGAATGATGAAGACTTCGAACAGCTCATCTACTACCCGAGCAGAACTCTGATCGGAGCTGAATCTCGATACAAACCTATCAAGAAGGAGTGTCTAGCTTTTGTCTTCGTTGTCCAGAAGACATGACATTATTGGTTGGCCAAACTATACAAGTCATTTCAAGAGTCAATCCTCTGCGTATTCTCATGATAAAGTCCAGGTCGTTGAACTCTAGACTAGCTAATCAGGTGATTCTACTATCTCAATACGACATGACTTTTGTCCCCAAAAGACGGTTAAAGGTCAAACTCTCGCAGGTTTTCTAGCAGCCCATCTAGTCCCAGAAACCTCAAAACTGCACACATACATTCCAGATGAGGTCATCGAAGCCAATATAACTTTAGGGGATAATGTATGGCAGATGTTTTTTAACAGTGCATCAAGAACATGCCCTATAGGAAAGATCATTGCCGAAGTGGGGTGGTATTTGTCTCACCAGCGAATCACATTCTTCCTCGTGGATTCTCACTGACGGAATCCTGCTCTTACAACGTAGCTGAGTACAATGCTTTGCTCATTGGCCTCCAGCTCGCTCAACAACTAGGAGTACAGTACCTTGAAGCTTATGGTGACTCCAAATTGATCGTCAACAAAGTCAAAAGAAAATATGAGGTCCGTCATGAAGACCTGATACCTTATGTAACCCTCAGTTCCCAATGTACGTGTGTCAATGCTAATATCTGATACCTGATTTAATCATCCTGATAATCAGATTGAAGCTATTTCAGTTTAAGATATTATTTTCTAATATTTTGAATTTTTTTGGATTTCTGAAATTTTTTGGAATTATTGGAGTAGAATCTCAATTCGGGGTCGATCGGTGTCACAGACTGACTCTGAGATTTTAATTAAAAATTGGGGATGAATCTCAAGGAACCGACTTCACAACAATGTTCAGAATGACATTTTCTATTTTTTCTGAATTTTTGAGGATTTTTCTGAATTAATAGAGTTTAATCCAATAAAATAATGCTTAAATATTTATTCAAAAAGAAAAAAATGAAATTTAAATAAAATAAAATAAAAATAAAATAGGAAAAACCCTTTTATGTATTCGAACCCGTGACCCCCAACAATGAAATGAATGCACTAGCTTTTAGTATAAGGATGTAGCTATATATTATTAACCTTTTTACCTTTACCCCTTATTCTTGCAAAATTAAATAAAACCAAACCCTTTTATTATGATCACGCACAGTTTTGAACCCGTGACCAATCTATCCAAATGATCAAGCCTCAACCACTATGCCAAATTGGCGTGTGTTAAGGGAAACACACATTTGATATTTAACCTTTGTAACTTCCCTTTCATTCCACCACTTTCACCCACGTCTTCCACCTTCTTCCCCATTTCTTTCACCATGTTATCCAGCTCCCGTCCTCTCTCTCACACTCTCAGCCGCACCCTCTCTCTCTCTATCTCTTTCATATATAAATTCCTCTCATTTATTAATCTCTCACTATCTCTATAAATTCAGGCCATCCCTTTTCCTTTTTCCACGAGGCCTTGTCGGAGCCCATTGATTGAAAAATGAAAGCAATGAGAATTACCGTCTAGCTTTAGGCTAACGGGTCCTATCCACGAGGAGGAATGCGATAGAAGCTTTTTGTTGTTTTTGTTAAATAACAAAGAATGGTGTTTGTGTTTTTCTTTCTTTTTTTCTATATTAAAAAAGAGAATGGTGAGTAAGGGAGTGATTAAAAGAAAAATTGAAAACTTAGAGAAGGCTTTAGAAAAGGTGATCTTTAAAAGCTTGAAGAGTGTTTTGTGATTTTAATATAGGAAGAAGATCTGGGCTCACTATCTTACTACTCAACGATGTGTTCTTCTCTTGAAATTCTTAGTGTCTCAACTTGATCATAGGCAAAAACTTAAGTTTTAGTTTCGAAAGTCTTAAGCAACGCAAATAAGATTGTTTGGAAAAGTTTAACTCTTTTTCTAAAGAAATCCTCTTGAACTGAATGTTAAATCATCAAGTTTTCTTTCAAGTATGAAATAAAAGCAAGTTCAAGTGATATTTTAAAAGAAATAGAAGTTTAGAAATCCAAACCCATCCTTATGTGCCTTCAAGAACACTTTCAAAGAAGAAAGGCTTAGTTTAAGGCATACATATGATTCCGTTGGATTCTTTACAACAAAAACCGTTCAAAACAAGAGGGATCGAAGAGAGGGACAATAGTGAGCCCAGAAAACAAGTTTAGCTACTCATGAATGATGTAAAACAAGACATGTAAATAAAACAAGACATACCCGTGAATTGGAGTAGTAGAAGAGAAAGCTTGATCCTTTATTGATGTCACTTCAATCTTCAGATCACTCTATTCCTCTCTCTCAATTGTATTTGGACTGAACTACAAATTAGAAAACAGAGATACAACTTCTCTATACTACCTAACAAAGAACCTAAACCCTAAAAACAAAGAGAAAAACTTAAACTAATTTTCGGTCCCTTTTTCTTTAAAAAATATAGTATTTATAGGTGAAAACCAAACGGGGGAGGGCGTTCGAAGATAGGGAGAGCAAACACTCCCCAACAGAAACAACCAAGCCGGAAAAATGTGGCTTTGGCCGCATCTCCGCGCCATGGTGTAGCCAAGTGGCCACACTTGGTTGTGGGTCTTCTTTGGTTGGTGATACACTTTTATCTCCTGCTGGTTTTCCCGTTTCTGCTCCAGGATTTGACAAAACGGTCTTTGATCTTTGGCTTTAACCACTTGATTTGGAAAGATTTATTTTAACCGATTTTTAACCTCTCTGATTTGCATGATCTGCCCTGATTTTCTAATTTCGAATTAATTCTGAATTAAATTAGAATTTGATGGGCTTTGGGTTCGTTTCTCTTTCCTTTCGCTTAGCAATGAGCCTACATTTTATAAAGAAAAATAAGACTTATTAATATGATCTATTAGATAATAAATATGGTAATGTGATAATATATATGCAATATATGTGACCGATCACACCCCCACACTTATCTTTTGCTCGCCCTCGAGTAAAACATAAAAATAATCCTAATCAATTATTAAACCACTTTCGCAGGTCACTCGATTGCACTGAGCATATGCAATAAGCCGTTAAACCTCTAGATTACCCCTAGAGGATGAGTTTTATCTCGTGAGAGTTTTCAGTGGATTGCACCCACAAAATCCATAAAGAGAGAAAAAATGTTAGTGTTTTTGAAAAGCATTTTGAAAGAGAGAAAATATTTGAAGTATATTTGTAAGAGTTCAAGTAATCTATAAGTTATAGGAATATCGAATTTTCATTCCTAAACTTAGTCTCTATTCAAAAATATTTCAACAATCAAAATAAGGAGTCAAATTGTATTTCTCATCTAGTCTATTACTTTACCCTGAATCATGTGCACCTTCGTGACCGTGAAGTTTGACTAAGAGTTCTTTAACATTAACTCCTATACCTTATTTATATTTATTTTTGGTGGTATTTGTTCCTCAATTCCATTAGGCTTTCTAATCAGCCCATGTAACGAGCCTTTAGTCGGTGACACCCAAACCGGACAGCCTTAGGGCACCAGGGGAGAAAAAAACTCCCAAGGATTTAAACACTCGAGCAGACAAGGCTACGAAACCAAGGGTTTTTATTTATAAAATGTACCCCTTTTAGGCGTGAATACTTATGCTTCATGAGGTACAAATACCCAGCTTAATTAGAGGATATATATATATATATATATATATATATATTATATATATATATATATATATATATATATATATATATATATATATTCAAACTTATCTAATTATCTTTTGCATAAATACCAAGGCTTTCTTAGGCCAAAGCACCTAGCTAATCGGTAATTAGATTTGTTTATTTTTCATCAATATACATATATATTTTTTGTTTTTTTTTTATAAGGCATAAGAATTTTTGTTTTTGAACTCTAAGTGTGTAAGTATATAAGGTGTGCATATTTCTTCAAGATAAAGATTAAGACTAAATTACTTTTATCAATTTTCTTCCTAACCCTGAAAATCGAACAAGTTATCCTATTTTGTCCAAGTATAAAAAATCCTAATTATGATTTTCCTATTCCTTAAAATTGACTTAATTTCTTACAAAAAATATATCAAAATATTGTTCTTTTCTTTCAAAAAGTTTATATATATATATATATTTCTTTTTTTCTTGTTTTGTTATATTAGTCATTTTAGAGCGCTCCCCCACACTTATCTCATGTATTGTCTCCATTGTATGAAAGAAATGTATAGATGCATGAAATGGAATGTAAAAGAGGTGCATATATATTATACAAAAATATGTACAACAACATGTTTCTCCCACACCTAGATCTTTTTCGATCTCATCCCTCTAGCTCTCTTCCCATCATTCCAATGGGTTCTCTTTATAGGGCATAGTGGGGAGGCCAATCTATTTGTCATTTTAGCTCGCTTCCTCCCTAGTCTCATCTTCTTTAAGCTTTTCTTCCTCATATTTCTACATCCATTATTCAAAAATTGATCAGCATCACATTTCTCAGTTGAAACTTGCTCACTATGAATGCCTAGGAATTCTAACTCAGTTCCATACATCTCCTCAAAACTTAGGTCAACACTTTCCCCTAGAGGTGTGTATTTAACCAAAATATCCCTAGTCGGTTCATCCAAACACATGAGTTCTTCTTCGAAGAGATTTTCAAATAGTAGGTCAATTGGAGGTTCTTGAATTATAATCTCATGCGATATATCATTAATTGGCTCATCGAAAGTGAAGATATTCAAATCAAATTTCCTTTTTTAAAGGGAACTCTAAAATTAGGATCTCTGACATATACCTTCTCATTGAGATAACCACATTCATTCTTAAATAATTCATCAAGAAACAGAGACTCATTCTCTATACTTTCACTTTCTTCATCACAATTGTTTTCAACAAGTTTACCTCAATTGTTTGGTCTCTTATCTTACGAGGTTATTTTTCTTGGTTGAAGACATTGACTTCTCTAGTCATGTCCCCAAAGGTTAATCTCATAGACCCATTTTTACAATTGATAATAGCATTGGCAGTAGTAAGGAATGGGATCCCTAGGATAACAGGAGTTTAAGCCCTAGGATTGGACACATGTTGTGTCTCAAGAACTATGAAATCAACTGGGTAAATAAACTCCCCGACCTGGATAAGGACATCATTAATTTCCCCCTTTGGAACTTTCATAGAACGATCAGCCAGTTAGATTGTGACTCGAGTTGGACTAAGTTCGCCCAACCCGAGTTGTTGATAAACTGGGAATGGAAGCAGGTTGATACTTGCTCCCAAGTCAAGAAGTGCATGTCTAATCTCGGCTTGTCCTATAGTGCAGGCAATTGTGGGACAACCCGGATCCTTGTACTTGACAAGAATCGGGCCGACAGTAGCTCACTAATGTTAGTGGCTAAGAAGACTTTCTTGGGCACATTAGTCTTTCTCTTCTTGGTGCACATGTCCTTAAGAAATTTTGCATAGGATGGGACTTGTTGGATGGCATCAAGGAGTGGCACATTTATCTTCACTTGGTTGAAGATTTTAATTATTTTATCCATGTGTGGATTCTGCTTGTTGTTCTTAAGCCTATTATAAAATGATACTATAGGCTTGTACACTTGACTAGTTGACTTATCTGTTTTAGATTCGTTAGATTTGGAAGGATTGGGACTAGATGAGGTGGATGCTTGAGTGTGATTGTGCTGACTGGGATTGGATGGTGTTGACACTTGATTATCAATTTTCTTTCCTGACCTCAATGTATGAACAGAATTACATTGATTCAACGATTGATCCTCAGCCACATGAGCTTGTTGAGAATTCCTAGGATTCATAATTGGTTGACTGGGCAAGGTACCCTTTTGCCTCTCATTCTGTGGATTGGATAATTGGCTTATTTGACCCTCTAGCCTCTGTATGTTTGCATGAGGGAATCTTGGTTCTTCATGTATCTTCCATATTTCTCTCAAAATCAGTCATTCTCCTTTCAAGTTGAGGATTCTGGAAGGAAGATGGTGGAGCTTGGTTGGGAAAGTTTTGTTGATAATTTGAAAAATTGTTAGGAGAATTGTGAGAGTAATTTGGAAAGTTGGGTGATGATTGTAAGAATTATTGAATGATGGAAGTGGCTTGCATGGTTCGACCGTGGGTGGTCATTGTTGTGTTGGCTTCATGAGAAATTTGGGTGATTTCTCCAGCCAGGATTGTATGTTGGTGCGTAAGGATCATTGTTCGGCCTTGGAAAGGCCGCATTCATCGGTTCTAAAAAGTGTTGTTAAGCTTGAAATACAGGATACTCCTCAAACACATGATTCATGGCTTGACAATAAGTACAGCCCGGAGTTGGAATTTGGTTTGGGCTGACTTGTTTGACTGGACTTGGTTCCTTAGTTTCTGAAGCTTCCAGTCTTCTCGCTTGGTTAACTAACTTTGCCTCGTTAGCTATGGATGATTCAATGAATGGAGATCTCCTTTTGAAGAGATAGAGTTTGAATTCTTAGAGCTTTCACTAGTTGGTTCCCATTGGATGGTCTTTTCAGCTAGATTCTCATATAAATCCCATCTTTCATTCTCATCCTTTTGCAAGAATCCCCCTTAGTACATGCTTTTTAAGAGGGTCTTGGTTGAGTAGTCTAAATCATCACAAAGAATTTGGCATTGTCACCATTTCTCTTTCATGATGAGGACATTAGACAAGGAGGTCTTTGAAGCGTTCAAAGTACCTTCAAAACGGTTCACTAGGTTCTTGCTTGAACTGCATGATGTTTTTCCTAACGAGAGCGGTCTTATGAATTGGATAGAATTTCTTCAAGAAGACCTTGATGAAGCCATCCCAGGATGTGATAGAGCGGCCGCTAAGCTGTAAAGCCATTTCTTGGCTAAGTCCTTAAGAGCAAATGGGACAAATTTCAATCTAATAGCATCATCTACATGGTGTGGGATTTTCATCATTAAGCATACTTCCTCAAATTCTCTTATGAAGAAATAAGCATCTTCGGACTCTAAGCCACGAAACTTGGGAGTGGTTGATGAACTGTGGCTTAAGCTCAAAGTTGTGTTCACCAACCGATGGAAGTTGGATGCAGGATGGAAGTGAGGTTCTAATAGGATAGAACCTATCCTACAAAGATGTCAGTTGAGCCATAACTGAATCTGGTCTTGGTTCAAACTTGAGTGGTGATGTGTTTCTAGTTAACCTAGATGAATTAGGGTCTCTTGACCACACTTGCATACACAAACACAATCACAAACAAGTTCACCAATAGTCAACAAGAGGAAACAACCAAGCCTAGTCTAAGGTAACCTTGACCTAGACAACTCCTAACTGGTTGATTGTCCACATGAGGTATAATGCAGACTTTGACCACAAGCTAATCAGCCAGGTCAGGGCAAGATTGGTGGGAGGTATCCGCGCAAAAGCGACGGGCCTAATTAAGCAAACTACCAGCCTTCAGGGTTTCGCCCCTCAATCCTTTCCTTAGACACTAATTTGGCAGGAGTCAAATTCTAACACCTTCCCCCTTAGGATAATCTCCTAATGAGTTCGAGATGTCCCTAAGGCCAACGTCTATCAGATTTTAAATTAGGCTTAGGTTGTGCGTGCTTGGAGATGATTTGTGGGCTAAGAAAGGGTAATGACTTCCCTATCTTATCTTGATTTGGGTTTTGCCCTTAAAATTGATTGTGCAAAGTGTGCAAGGTATAGAAAAGTAACATTCACAAGCAAATATCACCCAAGAATGTTTCCTAAACTATATGCTATGCATACGTACCTTGTCTCCAGCTATCTTCAATAGTAATCGTAAAAGAAACGTAATTAGACAAATGCCTAGAATGCAAGTCTAAACGTTTTTTAAGCAATTAGCAATCAATTAGATTACTGTTGAATTAAAAATAGGGAGTGTGAATATCAGATATAGCAAAAATAATACAAAAACTATATTTTTGTAAAGCAATATGTCCTGCAAAAAAGAGTTTTTAGTAGTCCAAAAAAAATTTCAAACTTTTACGCTGCAATTTTTTGAAATTCTGTTTCCTACTTTCGAGAGTAGGGACACAGATAGCAAGTCTTCTCCTACAAAGCTTGAGTGCTAAATCTGATTCCTTAACGCCCCTGAAATAAGACACCAAACTTGTTAGAAAATAATTACACCGTTCCCTCCCCAGCAACGGCACCAAAAATTGATTGAAAAATGAAAGCAATGAGAATTACCGTTTAGCTTTGGGCTAACGGGTCGTGTCCACGATGAGGAATGCGATAGAAGCTTTTTCATGTTTTTGTTAAATAACAAAGAATGATGTTTGTGTTTTTCTTTCTTTTTTTATATTGAAAAAGAGAATGGTGAGTAAGGAAGTGATTAAAAGAAAAATTGAAAACTTAGAGAAGGCTTTGAAAAAGGTGATCTTCAAAAAGCTTAAAGAGTGTTTTGTTGATTTTAATATAGGAAGAAGATCTGAGCTCACTATCTTACTACTCAACAATGTGTTCTTCTCTTGAAATTCTTAGTGCCTCAACTTGATCACAGACAAAAACTTAAGTTTTAGTTTCGAAAGTCTTAAGCAACACAAATAAGATTGTTTGGAAAAGTTTAACTCTTTTTCTTAAGAAATCCTCTTGAACTGAATGTTAAATCATCAAGTTTTCTTTCAAGTATGAAATAAAAGTCAAGTTCAAGTGATATTTTAAAAGAAATAGAAGTTTAGAAATCCAAACCCATCCTTATGTGCCTTCAAGAACACTTTCAAAGAAGAAAGGCTTAGTTTAAGGCATACATATGATTCCGTTAGGTTGTTTACATCAAAAACCATTCAAAACAAGAGGGATCAAAGAGAGGGACGATAGTGAGCCCAGAAAATAAGTTTAGCTACTCATGAATGATATAAAACAGGACATGTAAATAAAACAAGACATACTTGTGAATTGGAGTAGTAGAAGAGAAAGCTTGATCCTTTATTGATGTCACTTCAATTTTCAGATTATAATCACTCTATTCCTCTCTCTCACTGGTATTTAGACTGAATTATAAATTAGAAAATAGAGATACAACTTCTCTATACTATCTAACAAAGAACCTAAACCCTAGAAATAAAGAGAAAAACTTAAACTAATTTTCGGTCCCTTTTTCTCTGAAAAATACAGTATTTATAGGCGAAAACCAAATGGGGGAGGGGGTACGAAGATCGGGGGAGCAAACGCTCCCCCAATAGAAACAACCAAGCCACGAAAACGCGGCTTTGGCCGCGTTTCCGCGGCCATGGTGTAGCCACGTGGCCACACCTGGTTGGTGGGTCTTCTTTGGTTGGTGATACACTTTTTTCTCCTACTGGCTTTCCCGTTTCAGCTCCAGGATTTGACAAAATGGCCATTGATCTTTGGTTTTAACAACTTGATTTGGGAAGATTCATTTTAATTGGTTTTAACCTCTCTGATTTGCCATGATCTGTCCTGATTTTCTGATTCAAATTAATTTTGAATTAAATTAGAATTTGATAGGCTTTTGGGCTCGTTTCTCTTTCCTTTCCTTTAGCAATGAGCCTGCATTTTATAAAGAAAAATAAGACTTATTAATATGATTTATTAGATAATAAATATGGTAATGTGACAATATATATGCAATATATGTGACCGATCACCCATCCACACTTCCTCCTAGCCATCCCACCGTGGCCGTGAATTCCCACAGCCCAGCCAGCCATGCTCACCTCCCTTGTCGCACTCTTTTGGCTGAACCATTGCCGAGCATCCATGGCGCAACTCCACGGCCGTGCTCCTCCTCAATGGCTGGTGTTTCCCCCCCCGAGATCCTCCGTCGGAGCTCGATCTCCTCCGCGGGCACTCTGGTGAGCGTCGACACACTCCACGGTGACCCGATCCCCTCCGCGAGCACTCTGTTGAGCTACGAACGTTGTCCACGCTCTGCCGGCAAGCGCAAGAAGGCCCATGTCCTTTTCGGCGAGCTCTGTCGTGGCCTTGAACCAATGGCAAGGCCATGCTTCACTCTCTCCTTTTTCCATGGCCGAATCCACTTGCCGTCTTCCCCGTCGGTGAGCGCGAGCACGCCCCTCTCCTCTGCGGATACTCCAGCTTTCTGTCGCATCCTCCGCGGGCCACGCTCTTAGCCATGCGTGAGTCCCCCTCTTCTTCTCCCTTTATATATATATATTAGTTGGTGTTAATTAAGTGTGTGTTATAAGTATTTGTGTGGGTGTGAATGTGAATGTGCATACACACACACACACAGAAATATGTATATCAGCCTACAGCTGAGAGTCTCTCTCAGCCTGTGGTGACGTGGCATAATATTTTCCACACCACTAAGTTGCGGCCCGCTTATTGGAATAAGTTAAATTACTAAATGCCCCTCGGTAAAAGACACTTGTCCCGTAATTGTATATTATTATTTTTCCCCTATTTCTTTTACCGCTCTTTATCAGATTTATGATTTCATTTTCCTGCCATAAAGTTGTTTCTGAAAATAGCGATTTCCGGATCAAGTTTTTCTCCTTTTTATTTAATGTCGACGTCGGAGCAGTCCACTTCCCCTGCCAATTCTGGACACAGCCGTAAGCGATCTCTATCTCCCGATCTAAGTATGGACCATATATCATCTGGTTCAACTTTCTCTCAGAATATTGAAAGTATTGAAGGGTTGAGATTTTTGCATGCTGATCAAGAGGTTTTTATTTTATCAATTTCCCCCTGCAATTTTTAAGATGTAGAAGATTTTTGTGTAGCGTATATAGAACTGCGACCTAGATTTCGTTTTACAGAACAATATAATCACTTGTTTTATAGTCTTTTTTTCAGAAAGAATTTCACAGTTTTGTTAAATGCGATCTCAGTCGCACCTATTTAATTTAATACACCAAGATTTATGAACTGCGACCACTAATTTAATATACTAAATTTACTAACTGCGCCACGATCGCAGTTTGTATTAAAAACATTTTTCGGCTGTATAAGCTATTTTTATAACTGCGACCTTAGTCGCAGTCCTTTTTTCATAATTCTTACACGTGTACATGTCAATTATATCTATTTTATACACTAAATTTAAAGAACTGCGACTTAAGGTCGCAGTATATACTAATGAGAGAGTTGCACAGTTATTATTCATGTTTTTAAAAAATCTGGACATACGAAAAACTGCGACTACGATCGCAGTCTTTTATTTAGAAGTTATAGATTTCTTTGACCTTGGTCGCAGTTTTAGTAATTACAGTTCAAACGTGTGATATTCAATTATTTGTTTTTGTTTATTTCAGCAATTTTTTTGTAGGATCTAAATTCACATGGAGAAATGTCTGAAAGCTCAAATCTTTTTATAGGGAAACAGTTTATCAC
The DNA here is from genome assembly GCA_038442645.1 of Agave tequilana. NCBI lineage: Eukaryota > Viridiplantae > Streptophyta > Magnoliopsida > Asparagales > Asparagaceae > Agave > Agave tequilana. The sequence goes on from JAVJIF010002926.1 coordinate 28,359, forward strand.
GGATGAGGAAGCATACAACTTTTACAATTCTTATGCAAGGAACAGAGATTTTGGTGTGAGAAGAAAAGAAATAGATAAGTCACGGAGGCCTCCTCATGAAGTTATTTGTAGAAAATTTTGTTGCAATAAGGAGGGTTTGAAGAAGTTGTGTGACAAAAGACAAGATGGGCTTACAGTCCACCGTCGAATCGGCACTAGAGTAGCGTGTCCTGCTGAGATGCATGTGCGTCTTTGTTTTTTATTTGACAGAAATCTTGGGTTGTCACCAAGTTTGTTGATTCTCATTCACATGAATTATCAAGCCCGGATAAGATCCATCACAATTACTCTCACTAGACACATCGATCAAAGATCAGCCGAAGCATTATGAGTAATTTAGTTGATGTAGGAATTCGCCCTTCAAATATTTCCCGTGTTGTTAATGCAATGAACCACGGAGAAGGTTGTGAAGAAGTAAGCCCGCAATAAGTTATTGATTTTACTCGTCACCGTAGAAATAACATTGGCTATGAGTTTATTGCGATCGTCAAATATTTTCAAGAAAAAACCGAGTCCGATCCCGAATTTTTCTTTGCAAGTGAAGTTGATAATGCGGGCACACTTAGAAGCATTTTATAGGCTGATGGAAGAGCGATTTTCTCGCATTTGAGGTTTTGTGATCGTTTTTGACACAACATACATGACTAATCACTTGAGCTTGTCATTTGCTCCATTCACTGGAGTAAATCATCATCGGCAGTCAATTTTGTTTGGCTGTGCATTGCTGGCGGATGAGCAGAGGGATACATATGTATGGCTATTCAATAAATGGCTCAAGTGCATGCACGGAGTTGCACCAAAGTTGATTATTACTGATCAGGATGCCCAGATCGGTGATGCCATCAAGATGATTTTTCTAACTACTCGGCACCGGTACTATTTTTAGCATGTACGGAAACATATTGCCGAGTAACAAATCCCGATGACGAACAAGTATGGGAAAGATATGGTCTCTGATTTCCATCTTTGGTACTCCTCCCGTGATATAAGCACATCCGAGGGGCGATGGAGATTGATGAATGAAAAATATCATTTAGATGAAGAAGAAGACAGTTGGTTGTTGAAGATGTACAGATTGCGTGGACACTGGGTTAATGCATATCTCAAGGATGTTTTCTGTGCTGGAATGACAACCAGTCAGATGTCTGAGAGTATTAATTCTTTCTTTGATGGATTTGTCAATGCAAACACGAAACTAGTTGAATTTGTCCACCAATATGATAAAACTGTTTCTGCCCGTCGTAGTTTTGAATCTCAACAAGACTTTCGGGGTTTGAATTCTGTGCCCAACTGTACATTGAATCATATGAGATACAGGTTTTGAAGTTGTATACCCAGAAGATTTTTCAGTTGTTCCAAAAGGAATGGGCAGTTGTAATGACACTCTTTTCAGAAGAGTTGGAACACGATGGACTCGGAGCAAAATATTTGGATGGTGATTTTTCAGAATCAAAGGACACCTGGGAAAAGGTTAGTTATGAGAAGTCTGATGAACTTGATGTGTCTTGTAGTTGCTCATTATTTGAAATAGATGGTATCCTTTGTAGACATATTCTGTACATTTTGTGGCGCAATCACGTTACACATATACCAGAATCTTATATACTTCAGAGATGGAGGTTGGATGCTCGTTACAAAAATGTTGCAATTGAAAATGACATTAGGCCTTTTCCCAGTCAAGGCACTCGAGGGAGGCTAGATTGTGGACACTTCGTTCTAAATTTAATGTAATTCTTGAAATGGTGGCTGATTCTGATCTCCATCTTTCAAAGCTGGATGCTGTTTTGGAAAGATTTGTTGAAGAAACCAGTAATGAATACAAAGCCAGGTCAGTAAATTATCAATCATCACAGTTTAAAACTAATATTTGTTCCAGTAGATCCGTCGTTATTCTGCGGGATTGTGGAGAATTGACTATACGCGATCCAATTGGTCCTATACCAACCAAGGGGAGGCCTAGAGGTGCATCCAGGCTTAAGTCTGGTTTGAAGATTCTCTATCACAGAAGGAAGTGAAGCATCGAAAGTGTGAAAACTGTCAACAACTGGGCCATTACAGGACTGGTTGTCCATTATTGGTATTAAATTAAACCTGTTATATAATTCTTTTTAAAGTTTGATGTTTCAAATTCTTACTTCTCCTTTTTAATTACAGAGGAAGTAGTTTCATGTTGCGTCTATCTAGAACGAATAAAGTTTTCATTTTCATAGCTTCAGTCATCAACTGCGACCATGGTCGCACTGCGAAGAGAGATTCATTTCGCATACTGCGACCTAGGTTGCAGTATAAACACATTTTTTGTTCCTTTCCAAGTGCTTCCCATCTACTGTACTTTTATAAGCACTTGTATTTTAAAATTTCACTGTGACCTATATATTTTACCTTTTAGTTCATTGAACATAGACAGCGACTTTGGTTGCAAATATAAGAAGTGTATCGAGATAACTGCGACCGGAGTCGTAGTGTATCATTACATATATAAAATTTTTTGTTGCTTTTCAAGTGTCACCCATCTCTTGGTATTATAATAACATTTGAATATAGTTGAAATGACTCCGTTGAAAATCCATTGCGAGAATTTTGCCTTATGTTGTGTTTAGTTCACTGAACATAGACTGCGACCAGGGTCGCAGTTCATATTTGCCTATTTGAGAACGACTTTGTCGAAGTCTACAGCAGTTCCATAACTGCGACCAGAGTCGCAGTTTAAATTTCACGCGAATCTTGGATTGATTAATTCTCAAGTTTGAATGAAATATTACATTAAAATCTTTAATTATGTTACCTTTTCAATTATACAATGTGACCTGCAGCGAGGGAACGAATCGGAACTATACATCAAATCATTATTAGATGATTGGCTTCTTTCTGGTGAAGATGGTGGAGAAGACATTTTTTTAATCTGTTTACGAATATTGAAAGAGACGAATTTCAGAAAACCATTTTAGTCTGTTTGTTATCCTCTAATGGACATCCTTTATATATTAATAATCCAGGAATTTCAAAAAGTTTATGCTCTCAAACGACATGAACATGGCGCAAATTTATTCTCTACCTTTTTTCAAAAAGTGTATACTTTTCAGGTAACTGTTCAGTTTCAAAAACAGGTAAAAAGTTAATATATTTTTACATGCGGTTACTTTGTACCTTGAATACGTCAAGACTATTATTATTTTAATTTCTAAAGGTAGAAAAAGACATGGATGATCATTTTTACGTTTTGTTAAATTAATTATGTTGATAAAATTAAAGCATATATCGTTATGTGTATAAAAACTTTGGAGTTCCGAATAGGACAATGCGACCATGGTCGCAGTGCTATCTGGTATATGATTCAATAACCGCAATCGCTGTCTCGATTATATTAATAGAATGCTAATAGATAGATACATTTTTTTACAGACGAAATTATTCATGCGATCATTGTCGCATTATAAGCAAACGATACAACCTATAGATGCAGAAACATTAAAAACATTAGTATAAAATACCGGGTCGCAGTACGTTTATTTAAAGAAATAAAAGAAAATAAGACCGCGACCTTGGTCGCAACAGACTTTAATAAATTATAATACACTACGACCAAGGTCGCGATGATATTTCACACTGCGACTTCAGTCTAAATTTTCTAATTAAACAAAATAATTCACCAATTATATCCTTTGTTTCTTCATACAGCGACCAAGGTCGCAGTATAATATATCAGTGTCCAGTTAATCCGATTTAGTAGAATATAATATATTGCAACAAGGTCGCTTTACAATTTTGTAATTAACCAAAATAATTTACCATGAAAGGACCTTTGTATCATCCTACTGCGACCATGCCCCAAAAAAGGAGAGAACGAACAACAACACTGCGACATCAGTCGCAGAGTTTTAGTAAAAAAACCTTAAAAAAATGAATCTGTTTCCGAATATAAGCAAATGATACAACTTCCTACGTCCTGACTGCGACTTTGATCGCAGTATAAATTCTGAACTCATGATTTGTTTCTAATATCAATGCGACCTAAGTAATAACAGCTATAGAATGGAAATAAGAAAATCTTAGTGGATTGTATAACAAATGAATAAAAATATTTACAAATTACATTAATAAAGACAACAGACCTGCTTTACACCTAATGTTACATTTATCAAAAAAATGTGGTGTATCAATGAATTAACAATATTATAATTAAAAAATTAAGTCAATTATCAGTCTTCAAATACCATCCTTCTTATAAATTCTGTTTTTTCATCCAAACTTTCTCTCTGTCTGCGGGTAACTTGTATGCAAGCTCGCTTCTTAGTCTCTGTACATCGGATGCCGTCACAGTATTAATAGCTGATGGACTACCAAATGCTATACTTTTCATGTACTTGCATACATATATAGTGCAATCAACACTGAAAATTGTACAGGAAAATCATTAAAAGAGATTAGATTTTTGTACTCTAAATAAGCAGAAAATATGTTAGGTAAATGTCACAAGAAAAAAAAAACCTGTTTGCTTGTTGGAGACATCTTGCGTATTTTATATATGTTTTTTCATTAATTTATTGAAATCAATTTCAAAAATTTGTAATAACCTTTCTTTCTGCAATGTCAATAGAAAAAAATATCAATATTAATCAAATTAAATGCAAATATTCAGTAAGCACAAAATTAAAAATCAACTCACCATTGTTCTTGCATCTTTCTGATAAAGCTTTAATGTATTACTTGATTTTTTCACTGGGACCAAGGAGTTGTAAAAAATTCACTCTTGTGTTTGGCAATCAAATACCAATAAGGTTCAGTGAAATTCAGCTTCCTTGGCACTGTGTTTGTGATTGATCGGGAAGAACATGTACCGCACATCAGTTGTCCAGTTTTTTAACAACTGCTTGATGAAATAATCCTCAAGATCTCTACTTTGAGATACAACACCGTGCTGTTAATAACAAAATAAATTCAAAATGCAATCAAAATATACAAAACGATATGAAAATCAGATGTTACTCTGCTAAGACAACTGACTGCGACCAAGGTCGCAGTGTGTTTTTGTTAAAATATTTTTGGCTGTGACCTTGATCGCATTTATCAGTATCCATGTTTAATTTTTAAGGATTTCTTAGCAACTACGACTGTTATAAGGATTAATTATTAACATGCACTGCGACCAAGGTCGCAGGGTTGTTCTTAATTAAGAATGTTGCCTACGACTGCGACCAAGGTCGCAACCAGCATTACTAAATTGATATTCTTAAGGATTAATAATAACCTCGACTGCGACCTAGGTCGCAATACATTCGTTATGCCTTATCAGCAGCAAAGGCGACTAGTAGATTTTTTAACCTTCAAAAATTTAAAGTACTAAATTAATTAGAAAATTGATATTTTAATTAACTATAAAGGAGAAAATAAATGTTTACCCAAGCTTCACTTCAAAAGAATAGACTTTGCAATCCTCCACTCTTCTGTAGATGCTTCATGTAGAAATGAATTATATTAGCATCTAAATCTCTACTGAACATCAGGTCCTCAATGTCAGTTTTTGCAACCATTATTCCGTTGTCGGTATCCTGATATGCAGTAGAACTGCAAGAAAAAAAAGTTAATTATTAGATTGTTCTAATATAAATATTTTATATTTTTGATATAATTTGAAATAAAATTAATTAACTTACTCAGAAGAGGCTTTGTCTAAGAAATTTTTGATGAGAGCTTGTTGATGTGGCTGCAGTGGCTTCAGTCAATTCCCTGATTTTTTGCTGATTGTCTGAAATCTGTTCATTGCCGAAACCAGTGGTAGAAGTCTGAGCCGCAGTCTGTGGAAGAGAATCTTCATTAATTTTCTTTTTTTATTTTGGATAAACGAAGTCGGAGTCATCGCGATCTCTTTCAGCGCACTTGCGTTCTTGACTTCCCTTTCTATCGTTCCTTTAGAGTAATCCAAAACTTTTCCTTTGAATACTTGCCTCTGAACTGGAGTCTGTTCTTGAATTTTTTCTTCAGAAGCTCTGTCTTTTGGAGTTCAAGTATCTGTTGAGTTAAATTTAAAGAAAAAGTGGGAAAATCTTCCCTAACAATACTTACTTCAAATTCAGAACCCTTGAAATCCTCCTCTTCTTTTTTCTTCTGTTTTTTGCCTGCTTCTTCATCTGCTCCCTCATCCTTTTTTGCTTCTTCTCCTCTTCCTCCTTCTTCCTCCTCTCCTCTTCTTCCATCCTCTCCTTCTTCTTCTTTTCTAGCTCTTTCTTCCTCTTCTCCTCTAGAATTTTACGATTCTTCTCCTCATCCGCCTTCAACTGCCTCTTCGTCTCCTCCTCTTCCTTCCTCCTCTTCTTCTTCTCCTCCTCTTCCTTCCTCCTCTTCTCCCTCTCCTGCTCCTCCTCTTACTTCCTCCTCTTCTCCCTCCTCCTCCTCTTCCTTCCTCCTCTTCTCCCTCCTCCTCTCCTCTTCTTCCCTCCTCCTCTTCTCCTTCTCATGCTCCTCCTCTTCCCTCCTCCTCTTCTCCTTCTCCTGCTTCTCCTCTTGCTTCCTCCTTTGCTCCTTCTCCTCCTCTTCCTTCCTCCTCTCCTTCTTCTCCTTCTCCTTCTCCTCCGCAGCAGTGGCTGCTCTCAGCAACTCTTCTTCTTCTTCTTTCACTTTTAATTTCCTCTGCTGCTTTTTAAATTTTCTCTTCTCTCTCCTCTCTCTTCTTTTTTTCTTTAATTCAGCCTTAAGAGTTTTCTCAGTCTCCATTTTTTCAATTTTTCTTTCTAGCTCATAAACATATAATCTCAAGTACTGATTTTCATTCCTCAAAAGTTTAATTTCTTCAGCTTGTTCATCCCATGGTGCTGGCAAATAACCTGCAATAGTTGGTTCTTGTTCACTTGTTGGTTCCTCTTCTATTTCGACAGGCTCTGGTTCTGTTTCCGTCGGGATGTTAGCTTCATTATGTATATCTTCTTTTTCTTCTTCTTCTCCTCCTCCTCCTTCAACAGGAAGGCTAATCATATTTCTTTCATCATTAGAAATTTTGGCTATTCGACAAAAAATCTGAAATAAAAAAATAAACTGAGATCTTATACAAATCTTATAGTTGTATCGCATATGAATAAAATATTTACTAGAATAGCTATCAAGGAACTGCGACCTAGGTCGCAGTGATAAGCATTAAATCAGACATGTAAATCCATACTGCGACCATGGTCGCAGCACATATCAATGAAACAAATATAACTGCGACCATGGTTGCAGTTTATTTACAACGAGTTATCAAGGAAATGCGACCATGGTCGCACACCATTGTACTGCACATCAGTTGAACTGCGACCATGGTCGCACTCCATTTTAATGTATAAAATTATAATCAACAGTATATGGTAGCTAACATTTAAAAACTTACGATATCTGCGTCAGGATCATTTAGATCAATTTCAGCCGAGCTCTGCTAACGTTTTGGAGGTCTCATCTTACTGCTCGTGGGGTTTTGTTCTCCAAACCAAACCTTGGCTCGAAGATAGCAGCCCTTTCACAGAGCCAATACTGCAAAATGTATAATTACATTAGTTTACGTAAACATTGACAATATATAAGAAAATTTCATCAATGTTTGCCAAATATGATATTCATACTTACAATAATTTGTACGGAGCATACTTGCAGCTCATATGTAGTGTGCCTAAAGATGTCCATTGACTCAATCAGGAATTGTCAAACAGCTTTGCCTAGCATATTGTCTTCATCAGCTGTATATTGGCAATCTGTTCCACAATATACCAAGTGGCCGACATATATAGGATGATTATTGTCGTAAAGCCTTGAGCTACAAGCCTTTGTCTCTCTCTTATAATTTCATTTAAAGTCACTTGCTGCTCAAGCTGTTCATCCTTGGTCACATCTAATTCAGTCCTCCTTCTTTTCTTGACCAGAAGATCAACCAAAGCTTCTTCAATGAATACTTTCGTGATCTTCTTTATATTAGGGAAATAATATTTTATAACCCCTCTGTCCTTCATTGTACAGGTCTTATTCATAATAAAATCCGCCCCATTGATAGGTAGACCAAACGTTAAGGCAAAATCCTCCACTGTTATCTCAATTTCTTTGCCTCCAATTCTAAAGGTCATTGTATCCCTATCATACTGGTCTACAATTTTCAGCACACTGATGTTTGATTTCAGACCTTTTCAGCTCCAAACTCCTCATTGTAGAAGGCCATGAAGATTGGGTCAAACGGGGTCTCCTTCATCGCATCTACGAAATCGGCCTGAATGTGTTTTTTGAATTTTCTAATGAATTCGCACATAGGTTTTAGGCTCGATCTCATAGGATGAACCTTCACTTCTTATTTACCTATAGATACAGAAACATTAAAAACATTACTATAAAATACTGGGTCGCAGTACGTTTATTTAAAGAAATAAAAGAAAATAAGACTGCGACCTTGGTCGCAACAGACTTTAATAAATTATAATACACTACGACCAAGGTCGCAATGATATATTACACTGCGACTTCGGTCGCAATTTTCTAATTAAACAAAATAATTCACCAATTATATCCTTTGTTTCTTCATACAGCGACCAAGGTTGCAGTGTAATATGTCAGTGTCTAGTTAATCCAATTTAGTAGAATATAATACATTGCGACCAAGGTCGCAATGCAAATTTGTAATTAACCAAATTAATTTACCATGAAGGATCCTTTGTATCATCATACTGCGATCATGGTCGCAATATTCAATCACGCTAACCTAGGTAACAGACTGCGACCATACCCCCAAAAAGGAGAGAACGAACAGCAACACTACGACATTAGTCGCGGAGTTTTAGTAAAAAAAAAACCTTAAAAAAATGAAAGTGAATAATTTTTAAAACAAATAATTTTTAAATGTCTGCGACCAAAGTCGCATAGATCTAAAACGCTAATTCAGACAACTGCGACCCAATTCGGCATAAAAGGGAATGAAAAAAAATCTGACCTTGGTCGTTGTGTTACAAAATTTAAAAATTTACAAAGCGATTCATGATCGCAAGTTTGCTAATCTTTCACTCTTATTTGCGACCATGGTCGCAAGTTTTAAAAAAAATATTTAACATTTTTTTAAAAAACCAAAAAACTTGAAAATTTAAAAAAAATCAAAATAATTTAGTAAGAATACAGTTAATCAGACATATTTAAGTTAAGTTAAAATAGGAATATCTCTAAAAAAAAGTAAAAATGGAATCAAATCTGAAAAAAATATAACTACTAAATTTACAAACCCTAAAAAAAAATTTCTGGGTTTCCCCATTACCTTTTTCCGTGGATGATTTCTTTGGAGCCATCTTTAGCAGATATTTTTTACAAAAACTAAGAAATATTGGGAAACAATGTCACAAATCTTTTCGGATTGATCAATTGAAAATTTAGATCTGTAAAATTTTATGAAAGGAAAGGTTTTACATACAGTAAAAAATTGTGAGGGAAGGTATTTTCGTCAAAGCGATTGTTGAAGTGACTGATACTAACTCGGGCGGGAATTTTTTGGTTTTTGTCCGCCAAAATTAATGTCAAATTCGTGGCTATTATGCTGTCACGTCCCGCCGGCTGAGAAACTCTCTCAGCTGGCGGCTGAGGTACAGTAACCCCATATATATAATGTGGTACGTTGTTTAAGTGTGATGATAAGGTGTATGTACTTATGCATGGTGTATAGGCGGTGTATATACGTCTTTTCCCCCTCCTTCTTGGCTCTCGCACGCGTTAACGGTTGTGGCCTGTTCGTACATATATTTTGCATTCTTTTCATTACACTCCTACATTTATCGTGTAATAAATCTGCTAATTTCTTTGTCTTAAATGTCTATTTTGTAGAAGATAATAATGAAGAGAAAGAGGATTAAACCAAATAAATACCAGTTAAAATCAGATTTAACTGGGTCTATTTGGTTAGCTGAGGATGATCCCAGATCTAGTTAGAACAAATCAATGATTGGAGCAAATGTTCAGCTGAAGATCAGAGCAAATCAGAAAGATAACACCAAATGGAAACCAGTAACATTCAGATTTCTATAAATCCATTTTGGTTAGCTAAAGATCAACCGAGGATAATATCAAATACAGAGAGATAAATGGATGGAGAGAAGATCAACGGATGAGATGAAGCAAGTTTGACTCAGATTCTGACTGGATACATTTCAGTATTTGAATCATAACTTTCGCTATCAAATCTCAAATCTGATGATTCAAGATGATCCAGAAAGAGGACTTATAGAGCTACAACTCTTATGTTGATTACTATTTCTAATTCTATCATTTGATAAGTGATATTCAGTAATCAACACGCCAACAAACTGCAGATCAGAACTGAATATTCACATCAAATCAAGTTTGGAGATAAGGAAGGATTCAAATTCAGAAATAGCCAGCTTTTCCTATCTTTATACTCCTCTAACCTCTGCATTTCTTCTATAAATACCTGCAATCTCAAAGGCAAGGAAAAAACGACGAAGCAGAGAATAGAACTTAGGATAATTTGTAGTTTGTAACTTAGGTTTTTAGTTTTCTTTTTATGTAATTTTTACTTTTCTTTATGTAACTGAGAGGAGAGACGACTTTCATGGAGGAATGAGAGCAAGCTTGTACTGCAGGTGACACCAGTGTAAGTGATCTTTTCTTTCATTGTTATTTGAATCGAATCAAAGTTTTTTTTCTTTCTTACTCTTGTTTTCTTTTACTCTCCTCTGATCTGTTGCAATCTAAGAGAATCTGATAGCCTCGAGACTACTTAGCCATTGCAAGTGTCCTTGATGGCCTATGGTGATGAACAACCCTTCTCTTGCTAGTATAGTTTGCCCTTTTATTCGTAGTGTAAATCGAGAATGGGGAAGATCCTATACGCCATGCTTGATTGCCTTCAAAGACAAGGTAAGTCGTCGCAACGGATCCAAGGTATATGAGCACTGAAGAGGTAAGTAATTTTTAGGTTGTCTTTCTTTTCTTTTATTCTTTAGTTTCAATATCACAATCTCCAACCATTTTTATCACCCTTTTCAATTTCTTTGTATATAATCCATTTTTCATTTTCCCACCTTCTCAATCTACCACTTTCTCCTTAACTCACTTTAACCTAATTTTTCTCTTTTTCTTTAAAGAACTAAAGAAGAACTTTAATCATACTTTGTATCTTAAAAGAAGACTTACTAAAAAAGATTCCATCGCTAGTTCCTCCTTGTGGATCACAACCCGCATAGCCACTTGCTATAGCGGTAGAATTGAGTAACTTGCACTTTTCATTCTTAGTTCTTAAATTTCGTATTTTTGTGTGCAGGTCCATCCTCAATCATGGCCATCATCCATCTTTGACGACCTCCAGTGAGCTCCGCCACGCCCTCTGGTCTCCGTCGTCGAGGCCACAAGTTTGACCCGATACCAATTGTTGTTAAGGGACAGTCAGACCCCCAACGACATCTGGCAAGTGTACACACTTCTCTTCCTTTTTTATTTTCCTATTTCGATATTATCCTTTGATTGTTATCTCTCAATATCATATTCTTGGTTATCTGTGTTGTCCCATGATCATATTATATCTTCTTTGCTCTAATTATAACCTTTAGTTATTCTACTCTTAATATTATTACTGATTTCACCTCATGATCATATCATATTTGCATCTAGTTACTGTTCATGCATGCATCCAACTTAAATTGACATTATTACTTGCATGTGATAGTCTGATTTAGTGACACAAAATTTGTACTTACCGTGACAAATATTGTGATCTGGATTTTGAGGATAACTGGATAATAATGAAATGAATATTATGAAATTAATCTTGAGGAAATTGATCAAAATATCTTGTGATACATTATTGAGGATATTTCATTGGAGTATAATACTTATGATCATGATAAGTTTCCTATGACCTTTGGATTATCTGTCACTGACACTACTTGCACTACTTTACATTTTCACTTGATATTGTCACTGTTACATTGTCCCGTGATTGAGATACACATTATATTCACTATGTGTCACTAATATTCTTGATACCGAATTTGGGTTATGTACACTGAGTTACACACTATTTTACATCTGTATTGATTAATAAAATTACTTAACCAAGTCAGGGTTACTGGGGGAGACTGTAGCAGGGAAAATCTAGGGAGGTGTGCTTGGAAGGGTGACCCCTTGTGGGTTTGGATGCCACGCGTGATCTTGTTATTTATGCGCGCTTTTGTTATTACATATTTCATGATACCTGAGTACAGTGAACTGTTTCTCCTTTCTATCAGGATCCACTAACGCATCACTTGTTTGATATGCAGTTGTCCTGTGGGATGGGACACATGATGGTTACATTAGTTAGGGTAATAAAATATGCTAGACATATTCTACATTATCTTCAGTGATCTAGTACCTGGCTTATATTTTCATGATACTGACACTTGGACTCATGTGTTATGCATTATCTTGACTACATGACATTCCTGGGTATACCATGTTATTTTATCTTGTGATATCGAGTTCTTGTGATCTTGTGATTATCTTACACGATAATTACTTGTCCAGGACGTCTCACGTCATTATATACATGTCATACCATGCATGCACGGTCTTATTGTATATGATCTATCTTCCTGATTATTCCTGTTATTATTATTATCTTCAGTTCTCGATACTGACAAACATATTATTCTTATGCCCTACTTATGGTTACATCTTTATATTCTCTCTTTTACTTTTCTTATCCCTTCGTGTACCCTTGCCAGTCCACTTCTGATGGACCTTTATATTATTTTTTCAGTATCTAGATCAGAAAGCTGGTATAGAGAGCTGATCGTAGAATATATTCTGATTTAGTTGTTCTCCGGTGAGTTTAATTTCTTTTCTTGACTTGTCTTATTCGGATATAGTGGATGATATTGATTATGATTCTGTATTTCATATATGTGATTTTATTCCTTCTCTTGGTTGTATATGCATATATGTGTGCTATCTTGCTCTCTTTAACAGCCTAAGGTACTCATGGAAGAGATTTCATTCTTCGTGAGTATCTGCTAGCCATCGTCATGTACCCGTATTCCATATTTTGGGAAGCGGGGCGTGACACCTTACCACCATGCAGCCATTAAGTTGCCAACTCATTTGATAGCTTCTACATTAGCCATGTGTCTCCCCTCTTGAATATAAAAGCAGACGTTTTAGCTGCGCTCGCGGCTACATTGGCCTTGCCAGCAGACACACTTATCATCTTACTGTGGCTACTCATCATGTCTTCTGTCTGAAGTACGGTTTAGAGGTTAGTGAAGTTTATACAACCTTAACAAACTTCGAACTGAGGAACTGGCGATCCTGATCATCGATTATTCCTTGCATGGCATACTGCCCGATGATCCTAAGGAAGAAGCTTCTGTTCGACAAAGATCTACTCAGTTCTACTATGATCAGTAGTAAAAATGCTATACCACCATTCATATGACAGTATACTTCTTTGCTACCTATCCAGCTCGGAAGCGCGGGAAGTACTTAAAGAGGCCCACGATGGCATATATGGAGCTCATCAACTAGGTGCAATGCTCAAGAACCGAATGCATTGACTCGGCTATTATTGGCTAACTATGATCGCAGACACAGTCGAATATGCAAGAAGGTACAAGGCCTGTCAAATTCACGTAGATTTCATACACCAACTCGCGGAGCTACCCCACCCGACAATCTCTTCATGACCATTCGAAGCATAGGGAATCGATGTTGTAGGACCTATTAGTTCTCCATTGGAAAAGGTCATCGATTCATCCTTGCAATAACTGATTAGTTCTCAAAGTGGGTGTAACCTTCACCGCTCGTTGAAGTTAAAACTGCTAACGTGGTCAACTTCATCAAACACCATGTCATCTACCAATTTGGTGTCCCCAGGCGGATCATCCATGACAATGGTCCCCAATTTGTAAGCCAATCATTTTATCGGTTCTGTGACAAGTACCATATTCAGAATGTGGCTTCAACTGCTTATAGCCTTGCCGCCAATGGTTAGCAAAGGCGTTCAATAAGACAATTATCAAGCTCCTCAAAAAGTTCGTCTCTACAAGCAAGCGAGATTGGAACGAGAAGCTCAGCGAATGTCTTTGGGCCTACCGAATGACAATCCGAAATCTTACAAGCAACACGTCTTTTTCTCTAGTTTACAAATATGAAGCAGTCATACCTCTAGAGATACAAATGCCGTCACTTCGCGTTGCTTTGGCAACCAAGATGACAGAAGGAGATAATAATCAATTACGTCTCCAAGAGCTAGAAGCACCGGACGTGAAACGACTACAAGCTCAATAACACATTAAGCTATACCAAGCTCGAATCTCGAAGGCCTTCAACAAAAAGGTCAAGGAGAGAGTCTTTCAGAAAGAAGATTTGGTTTTAGCTGTCAGGCGACTTATGGTCATGAAACATAAGACCAAGGAAAAATTTCAACCTAAATGGAAGGACCATTTATGGTAGAGACAGTCTACTCAAACGACGCTTACCGCCTAGCAAATCCAAACGGTGATACGCTCATGATCCTGATTAATGACAAGTTCTTGAAGAAATACTATCCCTAATCACGTTAACACCATACCTCTGATCAAAGAAGTACTGTACATGACCACGTTAACATTCAACCTCTGACCATTAAGACAGACTTCTCTGACTATTTTTTCTCCCCTAGGAATCCCTTTCCCCAAGCGGAATCAATTTCATCTCTGCTTCTGCTAGGATTCTGGTTGACATCAAGCTGTTGTAATACACGATATTAGCATTGAAGAGAAGATAAAGGCAAAATTTTTGGTCTTAGCCTTTTCACTCTTCTCATTTGGAAGAGTAGGTCATATTTTGAAATTGAACATGCTTAAGCATCGATTTTAGGCACTCTTCTTCCTGATCATTCCTCTCAATCCAAAAGGATGATGACTGTTCAATATGTAATAGTGGCATGTCTCCAATCATCTCTCCGCCTCTATCATTCGGCGAGTCACGATTCGGTCTCACGATGACTCGATCAAGCAGAATTCATTGAAGAAGATTCGTGACGCATCTTTACGGGAGCTTTCCAGTGTTTCTACATCCATTTCTGGATTCGGTGATCCCTTGCAAACCTGAATCTTGACTATGATGAACTAAAATGAAGCTCCACGAGGAATCTTGACTTAATCGATAAATTCCCCGCAAAGCTCATGTTCATGTCTCGACTTAACGACTAGCAGAGAACTATAATCTCAATTAGGTGATACTTCATCAGGAATTACATCTTACTTGACAAATTCTCTACAAGGTTTATTCTTAACTCTTTAATCCCTAGAGAGATTTTAGAGGTCACCAGTGGAATGCAGAAAGATCCACTTTAAATGACACGATCCGAAGCCTTCAGTGAATAAGATTAGGGGAAAATATTGGCTTCTAAGCCCAATGTAAAGTTTTTGATAACTCATCATGTTGAGAGAAATAGCATGACTAGCCCAACTCAAATGGTAGTTGGTAAAGGTAAACCAAATCTGTTAATAACTGAGGATTTGCTAAAAAATCCTAAGGGACCTGATCTCATTTGAATCCTCTAGAATCCTCTACCAATTCTCTCCCTTGGAATGGTGGATCAATAAAGCGAATAAGTCATGTTAAAGCTATCACCTCTGACTTTTTCATATATAATGGTGGCTTGCTCTCAGTCGCATCCTCCTCTTTTCGATCGATCGAAACTCGACTTCACAACTTGTTCATTCAAATATTTAGATATACTGACTAAATGAATTTATCTGATGACTTATCAAGCCGAACACATTGAAGAAGGCTCAAGACGCATCTTTGCAAAATTTTTCCAATGTTTCCACATTCATTCCAAAGTGTGACAACCGATCAATTAATGAGAGTTGAGGAAAAGTCCCCTAGGGATAGGTGGAACCTCTCTATCAAATTTCTCTTGAAGTGTACAAATGATTATTCCCTCCAGAGAGAATTCATTTTAGGAGTTTTATTCTTTTATTCCCCCAGCAGAATTGCTTTGTTCCCTTTTAGGAGCATGTCTCCGATTCCCCGATGAAATTCTCTAGCAACATTCCTATATTTTCAAAGAACGGTCAATTTCACCAAAGTCCCTTACCAATTCCCTTCCATGGAATAGTAGGACCACATAAAACTGTAATCACTTTCCCAATGAAATGAATTACAGATCAAGTCTGTTACGTTAAAATTAAACCTCTGCAGCAAAATTTTTGATATATCCCCAGCAGATCAAAACTACACTGGCCATTTTTCTCCATAGAATGGCAGGCCCAGTCAAATTGTGCGAACAACAAAGTTAAATGCATGTCACGTTAACATTATACCTCTGACAACTTTCTTTCAAAGCACGCATGAATGAGCGTTTCTCTATTCCCAGTGGAGTTCTCAAACGAACCCCTTCATAAAAATCCCCTGGGAGTCACAAATGTCACATTAATCATTTTCTCTGACAGCTCCCCATTGATTCCCTACGGAGTCTCAGAGAACGCTTAATTCCCACCTTCAAAATCCTCGTGGAATATCTATTCCCCGGAGAGGTATCAAGTTGTCATGTTAATGATTATATCTGATAACTTCTAGGTGTGTTGCCTCCTATCTTCCCTAGCAAGTCTGTCACGTTGATGCTTACCTATGACAACTCTTTAAAGTATTTCCCCGCAACATCTGTAGGAATGCTAATTTTCTTTTAAATCCATGCGGGTTCCCTTTTTACTCCCCCGTGAGTTTTAATAGATTCCCCTTGGAGTCTTTTAGTACTATTTTCAGTCCCCAGTGGGCTCTTTGGTTGTCATGTTAACATTATACCTCTGACAATTCCTTCCAAAAAAACTCCTCCTAGGAAATGCTTAATTCCCCATGGAGTATCAAATCACATTCCCCAATTCCTTTTGCCATTACGTCCAGTTCACCACCTCTGAATGACAGGGCTTTGAGTCTGATGTTTCTTAGTCGGTTATGTCCAGTTTATCACCTCTGAACCGAGGGGTGCCCAGATTTCTTCCCCTCTATGGTACTCAAACTGTCACATCTAGTTCACCACCTCTGAATAGACGAGTCCATAACCTTGTTCTATTTTCCCCCGTCAGGGCCGGGAGTTCTTGCTGTCAAGTTAGTCAATCACCTCTGAACAGTGAATTGTGAGCCTGGTGTCTCTTAGTCGGTATGTCCAATTTATTATCTCTGAACCAACGGGTGCCCGATCAAATTCACGCTTGTAGTCCCTAGTAGACTAGCTATCATGTTAACATTATAACCTCTGGCATCAGATTCAAAATTTAGTGTGTCTTAGTCTATCTTTCCAGTCAATCACCTCTGAATAGACGGGTCCGTAAAATCGGGTTCTTCCTTTTATCGTTATTTCCAATTCGTCATCCCTGAATGATAAAATTCTGAACTTGGTGGCTTCTCAATCAGTTATGTTCAGTCAATCACCTCTTAACTAACAGATAGCCAAGACTCATTCTCTAATCTAGTAGGGACTATTTTTACCGTCATGTCCAGTCTATCACCTCTGAACGATAGGGCACTGAATTCGGTAAGTCCCAATCAGTTATGTCCAGTTCGTGACCTCTGAACCGATCGATGTCCGAATTTTATCCTCTAGTCATTTATGAACTTCTTTTGCTATCAAGTTAGTCAATCACCTCTGAATAAAAAGGGCTCAGAGTTTGGTGGTTTCTCAATCGGTTATGCCCAGTCAATCACCTCTGAACCGACTGATAGCCAAATCTCATTCTCCCGTCTTGTGTAGCCTTTCTTTTTTTGTTATGTCCAGTTCGTCACCTCTGAATGATAAAATTTTGAGTCTACTAATTTCTAATCAGTTATGTCCAGTCATCACCCCTGAACTGACTGATTTCAGATCTCACCCCTTGTCTAGTAGGGACTATCTTACTGCTGTTATGTCCATTTTGACACCTCTTAAGAGCGAACTCCTTTCCTAGTGATTCCTAACCTGTCACATCCAGTCAATCACCTCTGAATAGGCGGATTCCTAGACCTACACTCTTTTATCCCCAGTGAATTCTCTTTCCTAGACCAACTTTATCATGTTCGTAACCTCTGAATAATGTTAGTCTTGATTTTAATTCCTTCGAGAATTTTACTTGGTGAAATTTTACTCCTTCAGTTCTTTCCAAAGGACTTGCATATTTCGTTTTTCTTATATGGAAAGCTTATATTACTTGTGGGTAATTACACAAGACAAGTAAAGAGCAAAGAAAAAGAGAAAGACACCAGACATGTCATTGATCAAAAAGCAGATTTTATTGATTGATGAAAAAAGTACAAAAAGAGAAAATACAAGGTGTTACAAATTAAGATTGTCTCTCATAAGATTTGATCTTTACCTCAATAGCATACAACTTGTTATTTTTTTCCTCTTTGGCCTTCAGCATGGCATGTGGCCTCAGCTCCTCCCGGTTGAATGCAACCATTGTCTCAAAGCAAAACTTAAGCTCCTCCAAAGCTGTCCTCTTCTCTGCACCCGAGTGTTGGATCTGGATGCTATCAGTCGTCATCTCTTCCAGGCGGAAGGATTTAGCTTGACTCATCGGCTCAGCTAGAGGGGATAAGGTTGGCCTTTGCAATCATCTCCTTCGCTTTCTAGATCTGATCCTTTGCAGCATCAAGTGCTTGACTGGAGACAACCATCGCCTCTACAACCTCAGCCTTTCAGGAATCCGGGGATTTTAGTTCTGAGATAGTGCCTCTACTTCTTGGGACGTCTCAAGATAGTGTTGGCCGAATGGCCCATCACTCTAGTTTTGATGATGACAAAACTCATGGAGTTGTATATGCATGGATTAAAGATAAGCTTCATAGAAGCTCCCCCTTAACCCCTACATAGAAATATCACTCAAATTTTGATGATGATTAACTCATGTAGTTATAGTACTAATGATTTTGTGTTTATATAGTTTCAGATATTTGATCAAGATCTTAGTAGGTGTTTAGCTTCAAGAAAAGATTCGAAGTCAAGTTTTGAAGCTAGCACGTGTTAATTCAAGAGCTCACGCATCAAGATTGCATCAAGTACTCAAGAGGAGTCTAGCTCATTGGATCATAGTTTGGACCAAGTCAAGAAGGAGAAGAAGATTTTCGAGAGAAGATTTTCATGAAGACTTGAGTCATGTATGTAAGTGTTAATATTTGTTTTTAGATAAAAATATAAAGGATAGATTAATTGTGGATTGCTCACACACACAAGATTTACATGTGTTTTCTCAAAATAGTTTTAATTTTAGAAAATACTGTTTTGGTTTTGAGCTTCAAAGTATACATATCAATGTTTTATGATTAGAGTTCATCAAAACAAGGTTATATGGTTTATATGTGTTTTGGATTTCATCCATGCACATTGTTGGTTCAAATATTTATAACAACTTATTTGGTGATTCTATATCAAATGTTTAAGTTTTGTATTTATCAAAACTTATTTTAGAGCTTATCGACAAAAAACATAGATATTTCATCTCATATGTGTATTGAATCATATCCATACACATTAAGCTTCAAAAGTGTTTAAAATATCTCATTTTTGTATTTGGAGAAGCTTTGAAAAAATCGTTTTTCAAATTAAAGATGGATTTTGAAAAATACGGATTTTTGTTTAAGGCAAAATTTCTATATCTAAAAAATGGTTCAAAATATTTATAATATGTGTTGATTTTTGATCAAACATGTTTGTACATCAAAGTATTTCAATGAACCTATTTTTGTAGATTTTATATGATTTTATGGGAATTTATAAGGATTTATGTAATCAAGTTTTAATCCCAAAAGATTTGTAGACCAGGCTTTCTGGTGGTCGACCGAGCCAGACGTCAGTCGACCGACCGGTCGATCGAGCCAGACGTCGGTCGACCGGGCGGTCGACCGATGTGCACAGAAGTACACAGCCAGGGACGGTCGACCGGGCGGTTGACCGTCCAGAGAGCTGTGCTCTCTGGATCTGGCCCCGATCGACAGGGCGGTCAAAGCCCAGGGCACGGTCGACCGGGTGGTCGACCGGCAGGCCCCAACGGTCAGAAATTTGAACGTTGGATGGCAGACCGGCCGTTCGACCGACAGCAGGATTTTCTGCTGAGTTGGCTTCAATGGCTATATTTTTGAGGCCTATATATGAGGGCTGTTTTGGGCTGTTTTAGACAAGATTTTTGGAGAGTTTCAAGGCCAGTTTTTCCCATCTCTATTAGAGATTTTCTCCACTTATTTTTGTGCTAATACTTCAATATCAAATGGAGAGTCTTCAAGAGTGTTTTCAAAAGTGATTTCTTGAGTTTTTCACCTCAACTCTCTCCTAGTTTTTCTCACACGTACTTGAGCTTTCCATTGCTAAATCCATCCTATAGGAGCTTTGTTGTGAGAGTTGTTTTTGTGATCAAGAGAAGTGATCACAAGTTTACATCCTTGTATTGTGAAGTGTTGTAGAGATTGTGGCCTCGGTGAAGAAGTGTTTGTGGTGATCAAGTGAAGTGATCACTAAGTGTTCCGACCTGTGGTTGTGGAGAAGTTGTAAGAGGTGCAGCCTCAGCAAGCTAGTGTGCTTGCGTGTGTTTGTTCTTGCGCGAGCAAGTGAGGGACTTGCAGGTCTGGAGTTCTAGTGTGAACTCGTTGTAGGTGTTGCGGCACCGAGTGATCCAGTAGGATGAATTTTAGTGGAAATCCTTCATAGTGTTGAAGGCAGGGACGTAGAGCAAGGGTGCTCGAACCTCGAAATAATTCTCACGCGTTTGTGATTGCTCTCTCTCTCTCTCTCTCTCTCTCTCTCTCTCTCTCTTTCTTAATTGTGTTTATATATCTTGCTTATGTTTATTGCTCATATCTCCTTATATGTTTGATATACTTGTGCTCAATTGTTATATGCTTGGGATTGTTTGCTCACACTTGTATTCAACCAAGAGAGCCATAGTGACACCTTAACTCTTATTCTAGAGGAATCCTGAGGAGATAGTCCAGAGCCCTTCACCGGGAATTCGGCTACACTCTTGTGTTATACCTTGTGTGTTAGCTTAATAGCTCTAGTTTGCATAAATAATTTTTAATTCCGCATCATTCACATTAGATTAGCTTGTACACCTATTCACCCTCCGTCTAGGTGTATTTTCAATTGGTATCAGAGCTCGGTGCTCTTGATTTGGGTCTAACAATCTTGAGTTAAAAATCCTCATTTTAGCTAATCACTATATTTGAACACACACATATAGATTTCATGACACCTCCCATGTTTGACACTCTTAACATCAAAATTTGGAAAGTTAAGATGTCAATGTACCTCAAAACCCTAGGGATTCATGTTTATCTTCCCACTATTAGAGACTCATATTGTTTAAATGACAAACATATTGAGGCTAACATAAAAGCCATTCATGCTTTAAAATCTACCCTAAATGATGAATATTTATCTAGGGTTGCTAACTTTGATTCGGCTTTTGTAGTATGGAACACACTAATCTCCCTTGGTGAACAAAAACAATACTATATGGGGAGTGACTCGTATGATAGAAGTGATGCTTCCAACATATGCTATATGGTCCAAGAGAATGACCCCCTTGAGTTAACTCCGAATCCAAGCTACAAGAAGATATTGACATGCTCTATGATGAGCTTGCATCTTTTTGTCAAAAACTTCTTGAAAAATATGAATTGTTGAAGAAAGAAAAAGATTCTTTTAAAAATAAATTTGAAATTGTTTCAAAAGAAAATGACTTTTTGAAAAAGGAGAATATTTCATTGTCTACAAAATTAAATGACTTTTGTGAAGGAAATAATTCTTTGAAAAATAAAATTATTTTGGTGAAAAAAGAAAAAGAGATTGTGTTGGAAGAAAATAACTCTTTGAAGAGGAAAATTGTTTCAAAAGAAAAAGAACATTTTAAAAAGAAAAAGATTGTTGACTCTCATTCTTGCCATGCTAATAATGATCCTTACTATGTTTTTCATGCTACTATTGATAAAAATGAGATTCATGTCTTGAAAAATAGAATTGATTGTTTGAGCTCAATTTTGAGCAATTATGCATTTAACCATTTTAGATTGGAACCTTGTTTCAAAAGAAACAAGCTCCACATGTTCATGCACATAACTCACGGCATACATATGCATACTATGCTCACATTCACACCACTCATATGCATGCTAGAGTGTACAAATGTACACATTGCGACCGCAAAGGCCATCTTGCAAGATTTTGCTTTGATAGATTAAATTCTATAAATGTTACAAATAATAATGTTTGGGTTCCTTATGATGCTAACCCCGTGGACCCAAAAAGAAATGGGTACCAAAATTTCACCTCTTGTGTTTGATGTTGGTGTGGGCTCTCACATGACGTAAGGGGTATGGTGCCTTGATGGTGGATGCGTTTGAGCTTAATGAACACTACAGTGGATGCATCACCTTCAAGGATGTTTGGTGAGAGGACCACCATGATTTTGGAGACATAGAGAGTAGTTCACACGTTTTGGTGACTATCTCTAACTCCTATTTTATTTACATGCTTTCATATAAATGTTTTAGCATGTTTTGGTTTCATTATGTTAAATGATCATGTTTTGTACTTCATGGGGTGAATACTTGTTTAGATGTAGTTTTCATTAAAACTTGTGTTTATACTTGTACAAGTAGTAAGTTACACTTGATTATTATATGTTTGTACTTCACTGCTCAATTGTACTCATTACATATACACGTATAACCTAGTTTTGATGATTCTTTCATTTATACTTGTCTTCCCTATCTTTTTACATGTTTTGATTCATGTATATTTTGTTTTTGTCTAAAACTTATAAATATACATGTATACCCTTGAGTCACTTGCCTTCATGCAAATTCTATTATGGACTCGTTTGTGTCTAGGATATGTATGTTTATTTTTAGTTCTGATAGAACATACATATACCTTGAAGTTTATTTAATTTTGATGAAAAATAAATTTTTATGATTTTCATATATTTTGATATTTTGAGCTTTATTGTTTATTTTCATGAATATGTTATTTACATGATTCTTGCACACTCTCATTTTGTTGTTTACTCATGATTTTATTTTCATAAGCATTTATGAGTTTTATAGATTTCGAGTGTCAACTCTTATGTATTTAGCAGGCTTCATAGAATATATGATTTGTTTTCATGTTTGAAGGATCTTTAATTAGTTTTTCAAAAATTACTTTAAACTAGTTATTTATTCTTCATTTGGTAGTGTTTTCAATCTACAACAATTTTTAAATCTTATTTTTGAAAACTTCTACCCTTCAAGGGCGGTTGGATGGGCGACCATGCCCTGTGTACCCTTAAATGAATATCTTTTAATATGTGCATGAATAGGGTGGTAGGTATGAGTTATACACATGTCTTCATGATATTTCATATATTTGTATACTGATATTTGTTTCTTATATATGTATGCTTCAAAATTCAATTAATATCAATTTCAATTGGTATTTCCAATTTTATACATACATATATATATGATTTGATTGTGCTTGTTTTACAATATCTTTACATTCTTAAAATACAAATTATGTTTATGATAAGCTTGAGTTTATTCCAAATGTTAATTGGTATCTATACAAGCTTATACATTGATTTCTATTTGTATTTCAATTGGTATTTATTTGATATCAAAATGTACTTCATGTTTCACCCTTCAATTGGTATCAAAATTTACTATCGGTATTTTAAAAATATTTTTAACAAGTAGTACCAACTTTTATTTTGTCAACTACTATTTGATTTCAATGGTATCAAAATTTGTTTACTTAAGAAATTTCAAAATTTTGTTTTAAGTATTATCAAAAATTTTGTTTTAAAATTTATTGATATGTATTTCCTATAAGCAAGGAGAGCTTAACATCTCTTCTATATATAAATTCATGTTGAGTGTATCTCACATTGAGGAGCTTGACCTCTCTTCTTTACATGATACACGTGTGTAGAGGGAGCTTAATATCTCCACATATGCATTGTATATTATACTTTATGTGGGTTATGGTCTAGTCATCCCTTCTCCATGTAATACATGTATGCAGGGGGAGCTAACTTTACGTCTCTCCTCTTTATGAATGTATATCGCATATACATCTTTATTGTTTGATTGTCCTCACCCCTTGTTGATGAATGGACAAAAAGGGGAGAAGAATTTAGTGAGTTTTATATGCATGTTTATATCTCTGTTTATGCATATATGTTTGTTTAGTTTATGTACTTTATTGAATATCTTTATTTTTTATTGCTATGCATGAGTTAAGGGGGACCTTCTATGAAGCTTATCTTTAATCTATGCATATATAACTCCATGAGTTTTGTCATCATCAAAAAGGGGGAGATTGTTGGCCCAAAGGCCAATCATTCTAGTTTTGAGGATGATTAACTCATGTAGTTATAGTACTAATAATCTTGTGTTTATAAAGTTTCAGATATTTGATCAAGATCTTAGTAGGTGTTTAGCTTCAACAAAAGATTCGAATTCAAATTTTGAAGCTAGCACGTGTTGATTCTTGAGCTCGCGCATCAAGATTGCATCAAGTACTTAAGAGGAGTCTAGCTCATTGGATCATGGTTTGGACCAAGTCAAGAAGGAGAAGAAGATTTTCAAGAGAAGATTTTCATGAAGACTTGAGTTATGTTTGTAAGTGTTAAGATTTGTTTTTAGATAAATTGTAAAGAATAGATTAGTTGTAGATTGCTCAAGCTCATACACACACACACACACACAAGATTTACATGTGTTTTCTTAAAATAGTTTTGATTTTAGAAAATACTGTTTTGGTTTTGAGCTTCAAAGTATACATCTCTATGTTTTATGATTAGAGTTCATCAAAACAAGATTATATGGTTTATATGTGTTTTGGATTTCATCCATGCACATTGTTCGTTCAAATATTTATAAAAACTTATTTGGTGATTCTATATCAAATGTTTAAGTTTTGTATTTATCAAAACTTATTTTAGAGCTTATTGTCAAAAACATAGATATTTCATCTAATATGTGTATTGGATCATATCCATACACACTAAGCTTCAAAAGTGTTTAAAATATCTTATTTTTTTATTTGGAGAAGTTTTGAAAAAATTATTTTTCAAAATAACTATGGATTTTGAAAAATACGGATTTTTGCTTAAGGCAAAATTTTTATATCTCAAAAATAGTTCAAAATGTTTGTAATATGTGTTGATTTTTGATCAAACATGTTTGTACATCAAAGTATTTCAATGAACCTATTTTTGTAGATTTTATGTTATTTTATGGGAATTTATAAGGATTTATGTAATCAAGTTTTAGTCCCAAAAGATTTGCAGACCAGACTTTCTGGCGGAGGTCGGTCAACCGTGCCAGACGTTGGTCGACCGGGTGGTCGACGGATGTGCACAGAACGTGCACAGCCAGGGACGGTCGACCGTACGATCGACCGTCCAGAGAGCTATGCTCTTTGGATCTGGCCCCAGTCGACTGGGCGGTCGACCGGCCGGTTAAAGCCCAGGGCACGGTCGACCAGTAGGTCCCAATGGTCAGAAATTTGACCGTTGGACGGTCGACCGGCCGGTCGACCGATAGTAGGATTTCCTGCTGAGTTGGTTCCATCGACTATATTTTTGAGGCATATATATAGGGGCTGTTTTGGGCTATTTTAGACAAGATTTTTGGAGAGTTTTAAAGTCAGTTTTTCCCATCTCTATTAGAGGTTTTCTCCACTTGTTTTAGGGCTAATACTTCCATATCAAAAGGAGAGTTTTCAAGAGTGTTTTCAAAATTGATTTCTTGAGTTTTCCGCTACAACTCTATCCTAGTTTTTCTCACACATACTTGAGCTTTCCATTGCTAAATCCATCCTACAGGGGCTTTGTTGTGAGAGTTATTTTTGTGATCAAGAGAAGTAATCACAAGTTTACATCCTTGTATTATGAAGTGTTGTAGAGGTTGTGGCCTCGGTGAAGAAGTGTTTGTGGTGATCAAGTGAAGTGATCACCAAGTGTTCCGACGTGTTGTTAGAGAAGTTGTAAGAGGTGCAACCTCGGCAAGCTAGTATGCTTGCGTGTGTTTGTTCTTGCTGGAACAAGTGAGAGACTTGTGGGTCTGGAGTTCTAGTGTAAACTCGTTGTAAGTGTTGCGGCACCGAGTGATCCAGTGGGATCAATTTTAGTGGAAATCCTTCATAGTGTTGAATGCGAGGACGAAGAGCAAGGGTGCTCAAACCTCGAAACAATTCTCCCGTGTTTGCGATTGCTCTCTCTCACTTGTGTTTATATATCTTGCTTATGCTTATTGCTCATATCTCTTTATATGTTTGATATACTTGTGCTCAATTGTTATATGCTTGGGATTGTTTGCTCACACTTGTATTCAACGAAGAGAGCCATAGTGGCACCTCAACTCTTAATCTAGAGGAATCCTGAGGAGATAGTCCAGAGCCCTTCACCGGAAATTCGGTTACACTCTTGTGTGTTAGCTTAATAGCTTTAGTTTGCATAAATAATTTTTAATTTCACATCATTAACATTACATTAGCTTGTACATCTATTCACCCCCTCTCTAGGTGTATTTTCAGATAGTTCTTTTGCATCAGTTCCGCGAGACATTCCAGTTCAGCTTCAACTAATGGAGTGAGGTCTAACTGCCTCAGGTTACTCCATTCACCGATGTCCTTTTTGAGATTGGAAATCAGTTTTTCCAAGTACTCAGTTTCCGTGGTCCCTCCAACATCTCGGATACTTTCTATCACTCGAGAGAATATGGGTCTCTAAGAAGCAAAAGAAGTGTGGGTGCATTTGAAAATCATGAGAAGACAGCGCTTCAAGTTTTTGTAGAAGCCTTCCACGAGCTCTCCAATGAATTCATCTTTGAAATCAACCTCGATCGGTGGAAGGGCAATGGCTCTAGGAGGACTCAGCTGAGGCAAAACCATTGTGGATAACTCTGGAATGGTTGGGGTTGCGGCTTTTAAGGCGATCTTCGGTAAAGGAGTCTTCAGAGGAACAATCACCAAGAAGCGGCAACAAATGCTGAGATTGTCCCAACGATAAGCGTCAAAGAACCAGAGGCCTCCACCAAAGTAGAAGCTGAAGGACTAGAAAGAGCTGGCGGGATTGAAGATGACTCCATCTCAGGCTCTGACTAATCTTTACTTTGCTCTGGTGCTGTCTGAGTAGAAGAGAGGCTCCGTCTCGACTGCCTCCACTGACAAGTCTCCCAGTGTGGCCTATTGCTGAACTATACTTTGATGAACAAGGCTCAACAACACGGGATAAATCTCTTGTGCAACAACGACCTCCTCTTGCTTAGGTTCTGATGTCATTAGAGGAACAACTTTCTCAGGAGCTTCTGCAAAATTTTTAGATTTAGCAACGTATATAGAAAATGTTTGCTGAATTCTATACACTTCAATTATTACTTGCAGAGGTCGAGGTTGTAATGACAACCTTAGATCCAGCTACCTCACCTTAGGTAGTTTCTGAAAAACACCTAGAGGTGGGGGTGAATAGATGTTAATGCTAATCTAATGATCTTTTTAAACAAGTATGAATGAAAGATGCAACCGGTCACTCAAAACAAGAAATTGAAGCCGAATTCCCCGTGAAGGGCTCTAGAACTTCTCCTCTTTGATTCCTCTAGATTATGAGTTGAGGCGCGTAATTGCTTTCTTGTTGAGATCAGTAAAGACCGGAAAATGCAAGTAAATGAAATATGTGCAATAAAGAAGTGCAAGCAAGAGATATCACAAAATAGACATATAAAGCAATGAAAAATAAGGAAACCAATCGCAAACACAAGGAATTTGTTATGAGGTTCGAGCCACCGCTCTACGTCCCCGCCTTCACCACCGTGAAGGATTTTCACTAAATCCACAAAGGAAATTACAAGACGTCTACACAAGACCGGAGTACCGAACTCCCACCAATCCAACCTCTACACAAGAGGGATCTCAACACAAAGAACTACAAGTAACAAGGTGATCAAAAAGACCACAAACTTCTCTCTTACAACTCCTTATAGAATGGGAAAGATTTTTGGCTCAAGAAGTGTAGTGAGAAAAATTCAGTTGTAAAGAGTAAGAAAAAGCTTGAAAAATCACTGAAAATCTTTAACCAAGAATGCACTTAGGAAGAGAGAGCTTTGAAAACTTTTCTTTCTTTTGGAAACTTGAAAATAATAGGAATTTTTCTTGATTTTAACAAGGGACCAATGCCAACTATTTATACGGATTTGCCATGAGCAAATCATCATTTAGACTAGGTAAATAGGTCAGGAATTAGCCTCCAAAATTTCAGAGATAGCTGACATAAACATCTCAATCAAATCCCCAAAACAAATCTCAGAAAACTAGCCGTTGGGGCTGCTGGCGGCTGTCGGTCGACTGGCCCGGTCGACCGGCAGTCCAACTGGCAAACTAGCCGTTGGACACGGTCGACCGGTCGGTCGACCGGAGGCTAAACAAAAAATAAATCTTTGTTCTGTCGGTCGACCGGCCCGGTCGACCGACAAAACCCGAGAGCAAGGGACAGTCAGTCGGTCGACCGGTCCGGTCGACCGGCAGACGTGCACAAACGTGCACGCCAAAGACACAAGCCCGGTCTACCGGTGCGGTCGACCGATCAGGCCTGAAAAAGATGCGGTCGACCGCCCGGTCGACCGTAGGGCCTGAAACAGTATTTTTATAGGAAAAAATTTGAACTTCGAAGAATTTTTAAAATAATTTTGAAAGGCTATATGATTAAGTAGCATGCTATAAGGGTTGGTATACATGATATAAATAAGATGTAAAAATATAAAATATTTTGAGTTATGTATATCAAACAAGACATGCACCTAAATCAATTAACCAAAACAAAAACCGCTGAAAACCCTCACGAGACAAACTCGTCCTCTAGGGGGAACCTAGAGGTTTAACGGCTTGTTGCACATGCTCAGTGCAATCGCGTGACCTGCGAAAGCGGTCTAATAATCTTTAGTATAGCTTAGTTGTTTTGCTCGAGGACGAGCAAAAGATAGGTATGGGGGTGTGATTGGTTGCTAATGTTGCATATTTAATGTCACATTTCCATACTTATTTTAGAATAAAAGCCTGCATTGTCCTAATTATTTGTTTAATTTATTTGCAGGCCTAATCCTTAAGGAGATGAAGAGAAATAAGCCCAAAAGCCCACCAGAATTCTGAATTAAATCAGAATAAATTCGCACACACAAAATCAGGGCAAAATCAAGAGGTTGAAACCGGTTGAGAAGAATCCTCTCAGAATCGATCGGTTAAAGCCAAGAATCCAAGGTCATTTCGTCAGAATCCGGAGCTCAAACGACAAAACCAACAAAGGATAAAGCCAGAAGAAACCCCCGGAGAGACCCACCAACAGGGTGTGGCCATCTGGCCACACCCTGGCCGCGGAAACGCGGCTTGGGCTGCGTTTCCACGGCAATCTTGGGGAGTTAGAGGGAGCGTTTGCTCCCCCGACCTCCCCGGGATCCTGGTTGTTGGGTTTATGCCTATAAAAGGCCATTATCTGCGCTGAAAATTGGACGACCATGCAGATTAGGATTTAGCCTAGTTTTAATTCTTTGTAGTTTAGGTTTTTCTTCTCTTGTTATGTAATTTGTATGTAACTTAGGGTAGAAGAAGATTCATGTAAGTAAGAGAGAGAGGCTGAAGTTGAGAGTGACACCGACGATGTACCCTCCTCCTTTCTTCCATTGTCTCTGCAATTAATAAAGGTAAAAGTTCTTTTTATGTTTGTATTTTCTTTTGTTTCGTCTTCCTCTTCTACTTTACCTTGGTTGTTGTTGTTGAGTTTACAAGTGAATTCCAAAGCAAGTATAACTAAGCTACGTGAGAGCCAGCGATAGTTCATGAAGACGTTCTCCTCTTCCAAGATCCGTATCACTTTGTTCTTTCTAGGCTTGACGATATAATGTGCACAGGGACTGAGCTCGAGCTTATGATCTATGCGTTGAACGCCTCCGAAGCAAAGGTAGAACATGCAACGGTTTCCAAGTAAGTCATCAATCAACCTAGTTAAGTATTTCTACACTTTTCTTTCTTTCTTTTCTTTTCTTTCTTAGTTTAGATCACCAACCACCTCCTCCAATTCTTTCTTCTCCACTTCATTGTACATAGTCGCTTTTCATCGTTTTCTGATTTTTCACCTTCTTCATCTTTCATCTTCTTCTAACTTTAACATACTTCTTTTTCTTTTTGTTAACTTTAAAAACAGAGAAGAACCTTCACTTTTCTTCTTAACGATTTCAATAAAACTGTAAACGCTTCTATCGCAAAACCCTCCTTGTGGATCACGACCCGCATAGCCACTTGCTATAGCGGAAGAATTGAGCATTTGCACATCTCCTTTCTTAAGTTCTATAATCTCGTATTTTGTGTGCAGGTTTAGCCTCAATCAGAGACCAAGGAAGTAGTTAAGCTCGCCCATCATAGACATCTCAAATTCCTCCTTCATGCATGATTCAAAAGCTTTGCAAAAATTTTCATTAGTAGAACCAAATATGATATCATCAACATATATTTGAACTATAAGTATATCATTTTCAACATGTTTAGTAAACAAAGTAGTATCTATTTTTTCTTTATTAAAATATTAGAAATAAGAAATGAAGAAAGTCTTTCATACCAAGCCCTAGGGGCTTGTTTTAAACCATAAAGAGCTTTGTCAAGTTTGAAAATAAAATCCGGATGTGTAGGATCAACAAACCCGGGGTTGTTCAACATACACCTCCTCTTCAATAAATCCATTTAAGAAAGCACTTTTTACATCCACTTGAAAAAGTTTAAAATCTTTATAAGAAGCAAATGCAAGTGTCATCCGTATGGCTGCAAGCCGTGCTACGGGTACAAAGGTTTCTTCAAAATCGATACCTTCGACTTGAGTGTAACCTTGGGCCACTAACCTAGCTTTATTCCTAACAACATTTCCCGACTCATCCAACTTGTTCTTAAAGATCCACTTAGTACCAATTGTTGGTCTATTGTGGGCCTAGGAACAAGATGCCAAACTTGATTGCGCTCGAATTGATTGAGCTCCTCTTGCATGGCTAGTAACCAATATGAGTCGTCCTCGACTTCGAGGATGTTCTTTGGTTCAAAGTGAGAAATAAATGCATAGTGCCCACAAAGATCATGAAGTTTAGAGCGAGTAGTTACTCCTTTTGATACTTCACCTATAATAAGGTCCTTGGGATGATGTGGATTGAATCTCCAATCTTTTGGAAGTGGTTGAGTAGTCTCCACTTCAACTTCTTGAACTTCATTTTCTTCATCACCCTTTGGCATATCTTCAAGAGTAGGTGAGTCCTTCAAAGAAATTTTCTCCATGTCTTCATTTAGGGAATCTATTTCTACAACATTCTCAACAAACACATTAGATTCCTCAAACTTTACATATATAGATTCTTCAATAGTCAAGGATGACTTATTGAATACTCTATAAGCTTTACTAGTGTTAGAGTAACCAACAAAAATTGCTTCATAAGACTTTGCATCAAATTTACCTAAATTATCTTTAGTATTCAAAACAAAACATTTACAACCAAAAACTTTAAAGTATGAAACATTTGGCTTTCTAGAAAAATAAATCTCAAAAGATGTTTTTGAAGTGTTTTTGCATAAGAAAACCCTATTTGATATGTAGCAAGGTGTGTTAACGGCCTCGGCCCATAGATAATGAGGGAGACCATACTCATTTATCATTGTCCTAGCCATCTCTTGTAATGTACGATTTTTTTCTCTCAACGACTCCATTTTGTTGTGGAGTTCTAGGACAAGATAGTTCATGCTTAATTCCATGTTCTTCACAAAAGTGATAAAGGTTAGTTATTGAATTCACCACCTCTATCACTTCTTATTCTTAAAATAGAAGAATCTTTTTCCTTTTCAACTCTTTTCTTAAGGCTTGAAAATATGAAAAGGCTTGATTTTTGTGTTCTAAAAAGAAAACCCAGTAAAACGAGAGAAATCATCAACTAAAACGAAGGCAAAACGATTCCCACTTAGACTTTTGATTTGTGTAGGACCAAACAAATCCATATGGATCAACTCCAAAGGTCGTGATGTCATGATATCCTTGATTGATTTGAAAGAGAACTTGGTTTGTTTTTCAAGTTTGCACGTATCGCAAATGCGGTCCTTTTCAAAATTCAAGTAAGGAATACCTTTCACCATTTCCTTATTGTTTAATCTAGATAGATGGTCAAAAGAAATGTGGCCTAATCTTCTATGCCACAACCAAGAGTCATCATCGAGGGCTTTCAAACAGGTAGCATTGCATAGCATATTAGACATGTCAATCATGTATACATTGTTTTCACGAAATCCGAAAATATACATGCATTGGATTGTCTATCAATAACTCTACATGCTAGGTTATCAAAAATAACATCAAAACCTTTGTCACAAAGTTGACTCACACTCAAGAGATTATGTTTGAGGCCATCAACTAAAATAACATTTTCTATTAAAGGAGATGTACTAAGTTTAACATTACCAATACCAATGATTTTTCCTTTGGCGTCATCTCCGAAAGTGATGGTGCCACCTTCATGGTATCTTGATAGGGTTGCGAAGTTGTTGATATCCCAAGGCATGTGCCTTGAGCAACCACTATCAAGATACCACAACTCCTTACGTCGTTGGGCTTTGGAATGTACCTACATCATTTAACAAATTTGTTGACTTTGGTACCCAAACTTTCTTGGGTCCTTGAATGTTAGTATTCCGAACCCAAACATTATTATGCGATGCATTAATCCTATCATAGCAAAATTTAACCAAATGACCTTTACAGCCACAATATGTGCATGCATACACTTTACCATACATGAATGCATGATGAGTGTGTGGAGTGTGGGCATGTTTAGGGTGCTTGACATGATGTAAAGGTTGTGATTTATGAATATGAGTATGAGTAGCATGTGTATGTTTCTTAGGGACATGTTTCTTAGAAAATATAGCATCTAGTCTAGTTTTATCAAATTCACATTTCTTCAAAACTACTCCTAATGAATCAATTTTCTCTTTTAGCATGGAAATTTCATTTTCATCAATTTGTTGAAATTTATCTTTGCAAGAAATTTTATAGTTATCAAAATCCTTTTGTGTAGAAACAAGAGTAGAAAATAATTCATCTTTTTCTTTTGTAAGAATGAAAACTTTGTGGTTGAGTGATTCATTTTCCTTTTTCATTTTCAAGTATTTCTTTTTAAGAAAATCATAGTTATGAGATAGTTCTTCAAAAGCTTCTCCTAGTTCATCTATAGATAGGTCACAATCAATGGAAGTATCGGGAGTTACCTTGCTTGTGCTTTTATTTGTCATGAAGCACATGTTGGCGGTGTCGACTTTCTCATCGGATTCACTCTCCGAATCCCAAGTAGCCTTTAAAACTTTCTTTTTGTATGGCTTCTTGGAGGTGGAGGGTTTGCTTTTGTTTTTCGGACATTCCGCAACAATGTGACCCGGCTTCCGCAATTGAAGCAAATGATTTTCTTCTCTTCTTTACCTTGCCATCTCCTTCTATTTTGGAACTTTACCTTGTTGTACATTCTCTGAACGTTCTTTACAAGAAGAGAAAGATCTTCATCATCCTCTTCTTCATCATCCTCGTCGGAGTGAGTGGAAGAGCTCTTGAAGGCAATAGCTTTCTTCTTGGGAGGAGCCATTTCTTCTCTTGCTTTTCTTTCCATCTCATGGGTCTTGAGATTCTCAATCAGACCGATAAGCTCCATTTCTTCCTTGTCATTGAGCTCCTTCAAAGTTGTAGCTTTGACTTCCCAAGATGGAGGGAGTGCCCGGATGATCTTCCTCACCTTTTGGTCATTGTCAATGCCGTCACCTAAAGAAGAAAGTCCATTAGTAATCTTTGTAAACTTAGTAACCATATCATCTATGGTTTCATTCTCTTGCATAGAAAAATTTTCATATTGGAAACGAAGAAGGTCGATCTTTGCCCTCTTTACTTGTGAAGTTCCCTCATGAGTGACAAGTAAGTGAGTCCAAATCTCATGTACGGATTTGCAATGAATGACTCTAGAAATATCATCGTCATTGAGAGCTTGAAGCAAGACATAGTGTGCCCTAGCATTAGCGTCAAACTCCTTCGTGGCAATATCGGACCAAGTGTCCTCATCACCAAGGGGTGCACTAAAAGGTTTGGTCACCGCCTTTGCAACCCGGCTTCCTAAGGATTGCAAAAACACGGTCATCTTAACCTTCCATATGGGAAAGTTAAGGCCATCAAACTTGGGTGGGGTCTTAATTCCTTCGGCCATATTTACTAAGTGTATAAGGATGAAAAATGAATAGAGTGATTAGCAATATAGGATCTCTCTAAGGTTGTTAAGCCAAGAGCCTAGAGACCAAAGCTCTGATACCAATTGAAAAACACCTAGAGGGGGGGGGTGAATAGGTGTTAATGCTAATCTAATGATCTTTTTAAACAAGTATGAATGAAAGATGCAACCGGTCACTCAAAACAAGAAATTGAAGCCGAATTCCCCATGAAGGGCTCTAGAACTTCTCCTCTTTGATTCCTCTAGATTATGAGTTGAGGTAATTGCTTTGTTATTGAGATGAGTAAAGACCAAAAAATGCAAGTAAATGTAATGTGTGCAATAAAGAAGTGCAAGCAAGAGATATCACAAGATAGAAATATAAAGCAATGAAAAATAAGGAAACCATCGCAAACACAAGGAATTTGTTACAAGGTTCGAGCCACCGCTCTACGTCCCCGCCTTCACCACCGTGAAGGATTTCCACTAAATCCACAAAGAAAATTACAAGAGGTCTACACAAGACCGAAGTACCAAACTCCCACCAATCCAACCTCTATACAAGAGGGATCTCAACACAAAGAACTACAAGTAACAAGGTGATCAAAAAGACCACAAACTTCTCTCTTACAACTCCTTATAGAATGGGAAAGATTTTTGGCTCAAGAAGTGTAGTGAGAAAAATTTAGTTATAAAGAGTAAGAAAAAGCTTGAAAAACCACTGAAAAATTTAAACTAGAATGCACTTAGGAAGAGTGAGCTTTGAAAACTTTTCTTTCTTTTGGAAACTTGAAAATAATAGGAATTTTTCTTGATTTTAACAAGGGACCAATGCCAACTATTTATAGGGATTTGCCATGAGCAAATCATCATTTAGACTAGGTAAATAGGTCAGGAATTAGCCTCCAAAATTTCAGAGATAGCTGACATAAACATCTCAATCAAATCCCCAAACAAATCTCAGAAAACTAGCCGTTGGGGCTGCTGGCGGCTGTCGGTCGACCGGCCCGGTCGACCGACAGTCCAACTGGCAAACTAGCCGTTGGACACGGTCGACCGGTTGGTCGACCGGAGGCTAAACAAAAGACAAATCTTTGTTCTGTCGGTCGACCGGCCCGGTCGACCGACAAAACCCGAGAGCAAGGGTCAGTCAGTCGGTCGACCGGTCCGGTCGACCGGCAGACGTGCACAAACGTGCACGCCAAAGACACAAGGCCCGATCGACCGGTGCGGTCGACCGATCAGGCCTGAAAAAGATGCGGTCGACCGCCCGGTCGACCGTAGGGCCTGAAACAGTATTTTTATAGGAAAAAATTTGAACTTCGAAGAATTTTTAAAATAATTTTGAAAGGCTATACGATTAAGTAGCATGCTATAAGGGTTGGTATACATGATATAAATAAGATGTAAAAATATAAAATATTTTGAGTCATGTATATCAAACAAGACATGCACCTAAATCAATTAACCAAAACAAAAACCGTATTTTGAAAAATGAAAGAGTGTGTGTTTTCTTGAGCCAACTTATCATAACCTCATTCTTTAACAAACTAATTCTTACAATGGTTCTAGGTGACTACAATGTCTTCAAATGGGCTTCTCCATATATGATGTTGAATAGCTTGAATCCTTGAACCCGAAATGAATCAACTTGAGTCAAAAATACCTTCCTTTAGGGAAGAAGAAGTCTTGAATCCTTGAAACCCTGAAACACACTTAAACACTAAAATATGATTAGTACAAATAACTATATATGTTTTGTAATCATCAAAACTCAACAACCGGGTGATTGTAACCTTGGGCCAACAGTTTCAACGGAGACATGCTCGGCAGTAGTGACGCGCTCGGTAGCAACAACTTCAACAGCAAGAGGAACCTCGAGAGCAGTCATTTTCGAAGAAGCAACCGGGAGAGGGATGTTCTCTACGGGGGCTTTAGAGGTCTCAAGGGTTCCCACATCTCAACCTCGTTTCCTTGAGTGGTTGCCTCAATATGAGCAGAAGACCCGATGTCTGACTTGTCTCCATCGGGCCTTCAGATTGAGGTAATCACCCACGTCTTCTGCACGATGTGGGAAGGGATGTCCCATGCCTTATCATCCTTCTATATACATTCTAAGACTTACAGTTAGTCACGAAAGCGGACAATTAATATAGAAACAAAAAAGGGAAGCTGATCTTACTTGTGACCGGTACAAACTTCCTTGAAGCTTCACCAGCAGCTGGTTCAACCACTGGGGGGAGCAAGAGGGGGACGTAGGCAGCCACTAGAGCAGTAGTAAGAGAAACATAGGCCATTGGTGCTTTCGCCTCTCTAATCTGCAAAGTCCCTCGATGTCGTCTCGTGGGTCTGCCAGACTTCTTCCTCTTCTTTTGAGGGAAAGAACCTAGAGAAGGCGACCTGGGCTTTCGCTTGAAATGAGTATCAGGGTCCGCCTCTTCTTCCTCATCGTCCTCTTCCTCAGGGGTATCCACAGCAACAACCTCTTGGGCTGGCTCACTGCCTACTTCACCAGCATGTGGGCTCACGGCAACTAAAGCCTCTCTAGCAACATCAGCAAGGAATTCTTCATGGCCGGGTACTCGAATGTGTTTCCCTTGTCTCTGTGCTTCTACCTTCCCCTTCAAGCAGGCGG
Source organism: Agave tequilana (assembly GCA_038442645.1). Classification (NCBI taxonomy): domain Eukaryota; kingdom Viridiplantae; phylum Streptophyta; class Magnoliopsida; order Asparagales; family Asparagaceae; genus Agave; species Agave tequilana. The sequence goes on from JAVJIF010002926.1 coordinate 65,272, forward strand.
CAATCAAGCTTATCCCGGTAGAGTTAACTTTATATGAGGAGGGATGCATGTTCAACACCTTGTACTACTGGTAAAAGCCGAGGCTTGTACGTAGATGGGAGTCCTATAAGGCATGCAGAACCGAATAACTATACATCTAGCGATGAAGTGCCTCCAAGCCCTAGCACTGTCGATCAAACTTCCCATATACCTGAGCCGAGGGTTGGGATTACCGACATACAGTTGGTTATAATTAAACTATCTGGCGAAGCGGTTGGGTAAATAGAGCTCCAGATAATAGTCATCCCCACATCAGTACACCAAGTGGGAAAGTTTAATGCTGACCAACCACTTGAAAGTACCTTCTCCCAGCAGAGTGCGCTTGTCTCTGACGTCGCGAAACTCCTTGCCATACTATGTCCTGGAATGTGGACGGAACATTGAAAAAGACTGTATGAGTCTTGACGCTCGACTAGCCTCCAGACCCCTGCCAAATACGTGCCCTCCCACTGAGAATTTTCAAAGCAGCGGAGGTGGGCATAACATTCACCTTCTGGTGCTTCTTCTCCTGTTTGGATCAAGACCGGGTAGTGAAGAGTGAACCAAGCCATCAATATGCGTATGACATCTCGACCCTGGAGCAGGCCTATCACGTGGAAAGATAAGTTGTTTGACCGTCCTGGTGGTGGTCACCTTCCTGCAGAACTGCTCTGTCAGCGTCCTAAGCCCGTTCTGAATAGACAAACTATAGCGGCAGCAGGCCGAGCGAGTATCTATGCACTAGCTGAATGGCCCGAAGGATAATCAAGGGTGTGATGCTGCCGTGAGGTGACGATGGGATCACACACTTTGTTAGCCAGGCTGACAGGTTGCCAGCAACAGCGCTTGCTGGGAGATCGATCTTGAAGCCTGGCGGTGAAAACTTAAGAAAATATCCCCTCGCTCGTATTCATTATCATCCTCCTCTAGAATAACATCTTCATGACCTTGGCAATCCTTTGTCATATACCGGGGTCTGGAGATTTTCAAGGGAGCCATCCACGACCGAGAATAGATACTCCACCCAAGACTTCAAGTTGTTTATATTTTCACGACTGGGGTAGAGGTCGAGGCAAATGTAGTAGTGACACATTAGTTCTCTGTACATCTCGTATAGGGCTAGTTCATCCTTCTCTATCTGCGCCAACTCCTCAGCGCATGGGAAATACTCCTCATACGGATTGGAACCCATGGGAAGATTGGACACTTCCCACATCTCGTGAAGTGCCATCCCCAGCTCGCCGACTGAAGAACGTGCCTGAAGCCAAGTAATACATATCCAAGATGGCGTAAAAGGTAGGGACGCTAATATTTATCCTAAAACAGGTGGCCCTAACAGCTTCATAGAGTCCTAACCGTTTCAAGTTAGCTTTGAAGGCTTCCAACACATACATCATGAGACTGCTCCACCACACCTCTTTGAGGAGCATACTCACCCCGGTGTTCGAAAATCTATAACCGAGTAATTCCTCTCGCCTTCACAAACTGATTCAGGAAGGTCGAGACCTTGGGAAGATTTTCTCCCATGGGCACTTCACGATTGACGTTGCCCGGATGTAGACCGACGATGCTGCGTTGAGGGCCACTTCTAGTGCAACCATTAAGGGTCAGGACCCCTATGTGTACCAATTCTAGTGTTCTGACTCACTCCCCACCTCATCATTCCTGGCATCGTGACTGACTGAAAGAAGGCCAGGGGATAGTGGCGCTTGCTCTCCGGGTGGTAGTATCGGTCTCCATCTAGGGTATAAACCTATTGCCCTTCCTTGGCAAGAAGTTGCTGAGCAGTATCTGGGGCTGCATCTCCAAATATGAACTCTAGCTTCTGATAGACCTCTGGTTTTACCCTTCCAACATGAGAGTGGAGATGATAATGCGGAGCGTGCGATCGTCCCCACCTAGAATGAGTGTGTTCCTCTCCGGAGTGCTCCCGTTACTGAATAGCGACACCTACCCCTGAAATGGGAAGCGAACATTCCCATCCATCCCCTCACTGATCCAAATAAACTGTTCGACAGGCCAGGAGGATAATGCACTACAAAACAAAGAAGAGCAAATGTGTTAGCTTCTGGCAAGAAGGAAAATGCAGGAAAAATTCCTAAGGCTTAGCTTCACTCTCCAAGCGAAGCTGACTCAGATTTAGCTTCACTCCTCAAGTGAAGTTAGCTTCGCTCTGAGGCAAAGCCTTGCACTGCACAAAGGCAGAGTGCAAAAAGCCCAAAGGACTAGCTTCGCATAGAAGCTTAAAAGGCATGGGTGCCTTAGAAAGTTCTAAGGATACAATGACCTTCGTTTAGTTTCGCTCTGAGGTTTAGCTTCATATTCTGTCAAATGATAGAATGCAAAAAGCCCCAAGGGCTAGCTTCGTCTGGAAGTTTAAAAAAGAAACCCGTTCAGTTTCTGATCTTGATCAAGCAAAATTAAAGGGAAGTAAATCCCCTAAAAATTGGCAAAACAAATTTAAAGGAGTTCGACTCCCTGAGATCATCAGATTCTGATGATCTTGAAAGATCCACCATGGATTAGTCGAAATTGGCTATGAAAGAGATTGAAAAATGTCTAAAAAGGGGAGAACCCCTACTGGCGATGGGTCGTTCAATGACCGGAAGAGGCGGCGGCCCCCTACAAAGGTAACGACCTCTTTTCCCGCGCGTTGTTTCGGTGCCATTAGGGCTTGTGAGAGTTCTTGAAGATCTCGAGCGAAGAAGAGAAAGAGAGATGTTCTTTCTCTGAGAAAACGTGAAGTTAAAAGTGAAGATGACTTCTATGATGCAGCCCTCGGGCTTTTATATACACTCAATTTCTAGCTTCGCCTCCTCAAAAGGAGTTCCAAGTTGTCATTTCAAATTAATTTGAAAAGACGGTTGGAGGTTCAAAAACCTAAGCAGCGAAGCTATTTAGCTTTGCTCAGACGCCATCTTGAGCTTCACATGAGGCTTTATTTTAGCTCCACTATGAACCCGTCATTAGCTTCGCGTGAAGCTTTATTTTTAGCTCCGCTGTAGGCCCAGTTTTTTGCTTTTCCTGAAGCTTCTGTTGAGCTCTGCTGAGAGCTCATCCATTAGCTTCACGTGAAGCTTACTCCTCATGAAATTCCTAAGTCAAACCAATTTGGTTACCTAGTTCAATGCACATTCGCACTCAGTCCAATGGACTTTGATTATATATATTTATTGCATATTTATTGCATGTTTATTACTAATTTTCTGCATCTATTTTGTACTAAATCCTGCTAATAACCATGTCTTAATTTGCAGGCTTGTCCTAGTTAAGAGGGAGAAGATAAAGCCAAATAATATCAGTTAAAATCAGATTTAACTGGATCCATTTGGTTAGCTGAAGATAATCCCAGATCTAATTCAGTTAAACAGATTCAGAGAGATCTATTTGGTTAAATAGAGAATCAACGAAGATCAGATTGAAATCGGAGACCAAACTGAAAATCCAGTTAGACAAAAGGAGATAACACAAAATCTGAGATCCCTGCTCCCTAGATGTGGCCACCATATCCAAGCTGCGAATCCACAGCAAAAGCCGTGGATACGCGACAATCTTGAAGAGATAAGGGGAGTGTTAGTCCTCCTATCTTTAGACGCTCCCCCTGATCCCTATTTGACTATAAATACTACATTCTCCAGAGTTCAACAGGACGAAGACTAGGATTAAGTTCTTGCTTTATTTTTAGGGTTTAGGATCACTGTTAGATAGCTTTGAGAAGTTGTATCTTAGTTTTTTTTACTTTGTAGTTCAGTCCAGTAACAAGAGAGAGGAAAAGAATGTGTAATATATCGCTGAAGTGACATCAAAGGAGATTCACCTTGTTTATTCAACCCTTCTCAAAATTTCTGGTATGTTGCATTTCAATTCTATGTTTTGCTTTACATCTAGTATGAGTAGCTAAATCAGTTTTTCTGGGCACTATTACATCTCTCTTCTATCCTTCTTTGTTTTGAACAATTTTGGTGCAAAGAACCCAACGAAATCATATGGATGCCTTAAACTAAGCTGTACATCTTTGCAAGTGTTCTTAAAGGCACATGAGGATGGGTTTGGATTTCTAAACTTTTATTTTGAAAACAATACTTGAACTTCTTTTTACTTCGTACTTGGAAAACAAACTTGATGGTTTAACATTCAGTTCAAGAGTGGTTTCTAAAAAGAAGTTAGCTTTTCCATACAACATGTTATTTTCTTTACTTAAACTTTCAAATTTCAAACTTAAATTTGGGCCTATGATCGAGTTGAGGCACTAAGATTTTTAAGAAAAGAATACATTGTTGAGTTGTAAGATAGTGATCCCGGATCTCTTTTTACCTTAAAAACAAACAACATCACTCTCAATTTTTCTTAAAAATTCTCTTTTCCAAAACCTATTCTCAATCTTCACTTTTTCTTTAAAATCATTTCTAAACATTTCAACTTCTTTTTCTCCTAAAAAAACACAATCACTAAAACTTATTTTTTCCCAAAAATACTGAAATGTTTGCATCACATCTCTCCTTGTTGACACAATCCGTTAACTCTAAGCTACACGGGATTTTAATTTGCAATAAATTTTTTGAATTGTTGACAGGGAGGGAACAATATTCTTTGTGTTTTGACAAGTTTGGTGTTCTGTTTCAGGATTAAGGAAATTAAGTTGAGAATTCAAGCATTGCAGAAGAAGACTCATTATCCTATGCCTCTGCTCTAGAAATTAGGCAACAGGATTCCAAGAGTTGGTTACGAAAATGCATATTTTGCTGCACAAATGCGGCAATTTTGTGGGACTACTGGAAACTTTTTTTTTTGCAGGACATATTGCTCTGCAAAATACGCTTTCTTAAATTGTTAGTTTTTTATACTTGATTATTTCATCACCCTGTTTTAATCCAACAATAATCGGTTGATTGAAATTGCTTAAAAAATGTTTAGACTTGCATTCCTTGTCATTTGTCTAATTTTGTTTTCCTTTCAATTATTGTTGAAGAAAGTAGGAGACAAGGTACATTTGCATAACATTTAGCTTAGGAACATTCTTAGGTGATTTACTTATTTGTTGAGTGTTACTTTTGCTATATCTTGCATACTTGCACAACAAATCTTAAGGGGAAAACCCAATAAATGATAAGGTAGGGGGTCATTACCCTTCCTTAGCCCACAAACTATCTCTAAGTACATACAACCTAAGTCTAACTTAAAAGCTGATTGATGTTGGCTCTAGGGACATCTCGGACTTACTAAGAGGTTAACCTTATTGTGATTTCAAGAGAGGATGCCCCCACGACCGGATCGACCGGGGCGACGCAACGGATACGAACCACAGGATCTACTAAGAGAACTTGAAGAAGAGAAGAAGAAGATATTCCAAAGTAAATAAAAAGCTAACACATAATATAACGTGCTTCTACCGATCAAACAGATCGTGTGTACATCCACAAGAGAAGGGGGAGAAACTTTATTAAAACTTTAGGGGGGTACAATAAAAATTACTTACATCTCATGCTGAAAAGTTACAAGCCTTTGATGGCCGCCAAGAATAGGGAACCCTTGTGGCTAAGCTTCTCTCACGAATTTCTTACCTAGATGAATTACATCCTTAGGAATTACAAATTCATAGGGTTCTCTTGGAATACATTGAAGGCCACCCCTAAGGGGTTATTTATAGACCATAAAATTCTTCTAGTCCTAAACAAATTCTTTTAATCAGAATAAAGAAAACTTGAATCCAACTCGGACTCAAAACACCTTCAATAAGAATAAAGGAAACTTGAATCTAACTCGGACTCAAAACATATCCAGAAAAGGAAACTGCCAAATCAAATATTAATCAACCTTCACGACATATTCACGTAATAATCCTAACAAACCTAAGGGGGAAGCTATTAAAATTTGACTTTTACCAAATCAGTGTCAAAGGACAGGGATTGGGAGGCGAAATCTCAAAGGCTGGTGGGTTGGCTTTATGAGGCCCGTCGCTTTTTGCGTGGATACCTCCCACCAATCTTGCCCCGATCTGGCTGATTAACTTGTGGTTAGATTCTGCATTATACCTCCTATAGACAATCTAACTAGTTAGGAATCGTCTAGGTCTAAGTAAAACTTAGAATAGGTGTGGTTGAATTTTTCTTTTTTATTTTTGATTGATTTTCTGAACTTGTTTGTGATAGTAATTGTGTACGCACGTGTGGGCGAAAGACTGAAACACATCTAGGTTGACTAAAAGCAGTTTACCACCCAAACTAGAACCAAAACCAAATCCAGTTATGGCTCAACCAACATTGTTGCAGGGGAGGTTCTATCCCATGAAGACCTCATTTCCATCTTGCATTAGGCTCCTGGAAGTCAATGGCGACCGTTTTGAACTGGAACCATAATTCATCAACACTCTCCCAAAGTTTCATGGTTTAGAGTCCGAGGATAGTACTTCTTCCTAAGAGAATTGAAGAAGTATGCTTCATTATGAGTATACACCATTTAAGAGATCATGCGGTTTGGTTATATTTTGTCTCCTTCGCACGTAAGGACCTAGCCAAGAAATGGCTATACAGCTTAGCGGTCGATTTATCACTTCTTGAGATAATCTCGTCAAGAATTTTCTAAAGAAATTCTATCCTATTCACAAGATCACTCTCATTAGAAAAATATCATGCAGTTCAAGTAAGAAATTAATGAATCATTTTGGAGGTACTTTGAGCGTTTCAAAGACCTCCTTGCCCAATGTCCTCATCATAGCATAGAGAAGTGGCGACAGTGCCAAATTTTTTATGACGGTTTAGACTACCAAAACAAGACCCTCTTAGAACCATGTGCCGAAGGGGATTCTTGCAGAAGGATAAAATCAATGGTGGGATTTATTTGAGGACCTAGCTGAGAAAATAACCCAATGTGAACCAACTTCTGAAAAGTCTAGGAACACCAATCCTATTTCTTCAAAAGGGGGTATCCATTCTATAGAATCATCCATAGCTATCGAAGCTAGAATTGCCAACCTATCGAGAAGACTGAAACTTCTTGAAATAAGAGAGCCGATTTCAGTTAACCAAGTCAGCCCTAACCCAATCCAAAATCTGGGCTGTACTTACTGTCAAGCAATGAATCATGTGTTTGAGGAATGTTTGATTTTTTTCATGCTCAGCAAATGTTGCCCGAGCCCATGAATGCGGCCTTTTCAAGGCCCCATAATAATCCTTATGCTTAAATGTACAATCCTGGCTAGAGAAATCACCCGAATTTCTCATGGAGCTAAAACAACAATGACCAGTCAAACCACTTCCAACATCCCAATCATAATCACAATTCTTTCAATCATCAACCTAATTTTTTAACTTATCATCACAATTCCTCTAATCATCAATCCAATTTTTTCAAATTATGAACAAAACTTTCCCAATCAAGCTCCATAATCTTCCTTCCAAAGTCCTCTAGCTGAAAAGAAATCAACCGACTTGGAGAAGATCATGGCATCCTTCATACAAAACATGAGACAACTATTAAACAACAACAGTAAAGCCATTTCTAGATTAGAGGTTCAGATGAGTCAGTTAGCTAGCTCACTAAGTGAAATGTCCAAAGGGACTTTGCCTAGTCAGCCGTTGACAAACCCTAAAAACTCTAGTCAAGCTCATTTGGCTCAAGAGGATCAAATGAATCAATGCAATGTTGTTTATACATTGATGTCGGGTAAGAAAGTTGATAATCAACTGTCTATGCCCCCCCAATTCCATTCAACATAACCAACCACAAGCATCCATCTCTTCTAGTTTAATTCCATCCAAATCTGATAAGTTTGATAAAGACAAGTCAGCCGATCAGGTGCACAAGCCTATAGTGCCATTTTCAAATAAGCTTAAGAACAACAAACAAAATGCACACATGAATAAGATAATTGAGATCTTTAATCAAGTGAAGATAAATGTGCCACTTCTTGATGCTATCTAACAAGTCCCTTCATATTCAAAATTTCTTAAGGAGATGTGCACCAAGAAGAGAAAGTCTAATGTACCCAAGAAGTTCTTTTTAGCCACTAACATTAATGAGCTACTGTCGGGTCCGATCCCTGTCAAGTACAAGGATCCGGGTTGTCCTATAATTGCATGCACTATAGGACAAGCTTAAATTAGTCTCCTTTATTTGAGAGCAAGCATCAACTTACTCCCCTTCTCAGTTTATCAACAATTCGGGTTGGGCGAGCTTAGTCCAACCCGAGTCACCATCCAATTAGCTAACCGGTCAGTAAAGGTTCCCAAAGGGAAAATCAATGATGTCCTTATTCGAGTCAGGGAGTTTATCTACCCTATTGATTTTATAGTTCGAGACACAATCTGTGTGCAATCCTAGGCCTCAAATTTCCGTTATCCTAGGGTGTCCGTTCCTTGTTACTGCCAATGCAATTATCAACTGTAGCAACGGATCCATGATGTTAACTGTAATATCTCTAGTTAGTATTACTATATTTTTATTTTCCTATAGTATTTATTTTGTTTTACTGATTACTTTATTATTAATAATTAATTAAATTTATCTCTTCTTCTTGTGATTTTATCATATTAAATATGCAAATTATCTTGAGATATTAAATATTTATTTGGCTGTAAATATTATTAATATTAATTGTTGATATTAGTAGTTGTTACTATTATTATTTCATTTTGATTATTATTTATTATTACTAATATTAGTATTTTTATTGTTATTATTATTATTAATTAGTCTTATCATTAGTTGTTATTATTATTGTTAACTATTATTGTTATTAATATTATTATGATATATTGGTATTATTGTTTGTTGGCTATTATTATTACTGTGTATTGTTATTAGCGTTTTAGTTATTATTATTTATTACTATTATTATATAGTTAATTATTATTATTATTCTTCCAGTATGATTATTATTTGTCAATATTATTATTGGTATTGATTCTATTATTTTTTAATGTTATTATTATTTGGTTAATAATAATAATTATTATTACTATTATTTATTATTATTAAATGTTATTAGTACTAGTATTAGTTATCAATAATTGATGATATTATTATTATAATTACTACTATTATTATAGTTTGTATTTATTTATTATTAGTAGTAGTATTTTACCTTCCCATTTGTGGCAGATCTCCTGGCCTTCTCCTCCACAGTCCTCAGCCGAGCCCCCCTCTCACATGGCAGCAGCCCATGGCAAACCCTCGGGCTTCCTTCTTTCCTCCGGTGAGCCGTCGGCAATCTCCGAGGCATCACCACGGTGCCTCCTTGTAGCCGGTCGCTCTCTACCCCTCCACTAGAGCCTCCGTGGGCTGCGCGCATGCCTTTGCGTTGTCTCCCTTGCCGTGAGTCCCTCTCACTCTCTCTATTTGTGTTATATAGATGTGGATCTGTATTTTAATTATGTGTGTAATTATGTGAAAGTATGTGTGTGATTATTATTATGATTATATGTGTGTATGTATATATATTGTATGTGTGTGTATTATATTAATGTGTATACATGACGTGTGTGTATCATTGCTTGGGTATTTGCATATATTATGCAATGTATGTGTACGGTGTATTCCCGTACGTGTGTTATTTGTGTTCGTGTGAGTTCACGTGTATGGTTGCATGGTACAACGATACAGACCCGTTTGGTGAGATCCAAATTCGGTAATAGGAAATTCAGATTTGTGCGTTGTGGACCCGATAGACTGGCGATTCGAAGACCAACTCATGAGATGATCCAGAGATTCATATCGGTTCGTGCAGTGAAAACCAGATGGCGATTCGAATCCAAAATCGTGTCATTTCATGTGAGTGTTTGTTCTTATATTATTTTCTTATTTATTATTGTCAGTAGTGTTCGTGTGTCTATTCGTATCATTTCATGTGACCGTCTGACATATTTTACCAGCGTGATTACCTGTATCACTTTATGAGGTATCAATGAGCATCCACTTTAATTATATAGCTTATCTGAGTGCATATCAGCGTCATTTCATGTGTTAGTTGTTCGATTTATTGATTGACTTAGGCCTAGTATTGATACATCTTAGAGCGGACTTGATCTTGTAATTGACCCGTTGTCATTAGTGAAACCATATCTCCAGTATCCAGATGTCAATTATTAGTTACCAGTTATCAGTTGTCATATTAGTTTTAAATTATTCAGATTATCAGCTATTGTTGACATTATCAGTTGTTGGAGATATCCGGTCACCATCCACCTTAATAATAACTAATATCATTTGCTTGTTAATAAAAGATATCATAACCCAGGAAAAAGGGGTAATTGTCTGATGATGCATGTCGTGTATTTTAGAAGGACTAGGTATGGTATACCAAGTTTAGGTTTCACCATAGGAAATCAAGGTAGTATTGGCTACCTAGTTATTCAGTTATTCAGTTCTCAGGGCTATGCCCGGACTACGGCGCCACACCAGTTATTTTTTTGTATAGGGTTGTGGTCTTCAGTTATTTGGGCTTTGCCGCCGTCCTGACTGTGGTACCAGGCGTGCACGGTACCCTTTCAAAACATATGCACTACATAGTTTGACAGTTACAACAACAATAATCTTTATTTGATATGTGAAAAAATAGCTGTGGTATGAGACACAACTAAATACTACATTAGTTAGGTTAATAATAACCAACCAAATCAGAGACATATTTAGGTTACACATCTCTTGTCATCATTGTTCGTCTTATAGTTGTGAGTTATCCTTATTTATAGATGTATCATGTTATTAGTTGGCTATCTGTTTATACATGTTACCATTATCCTATTATTTCTTACTTGTTTAGTGATATATGTACACACTGTTTATATGAACGAGCACCTTCCCCTTTTCTTACACACTCATTTGGTTACTTTTTGATGACCCTGGATTTGCACGTTCAGATATTGGATGTTTATTCTATTATTCAGGTGTTGATGAGATCGTACGCTTTGCGAGGAGCTGGAGTTTCTTTCTCCTTGATCGTCGGTATTCTGCTATTTTATTTATGTTATTTCCTCATTCTCTCTTTATCGCATTCATTTGCCATTTCTTTCTTATTTTATATGATGTCACGTGTGAACATTGATTAGTCACATATATTGCATTTACATTGTCACCTTACCATACTTTTTAGCTAATAAATCCTATTAATAAGTCTTCTTTTTCTTTGTTAAATGTAGGCCCAAGTGCTAAAAGAAAGAAAAGAGAAACAAGCCCAAAAGCCCACCAAATTCTGATTTAATTCAGAATAAATTCAAAATGAAGGAATCAGGGAAAAATCTTGGCATATCAAGAGGTTGAGAAGAATCCTCCCTGAATCAAGCGGTTGAAGCCACACAATCAAAGGCTGTTTCGTTAACTTTTAGAGCAGAAACAAGAAAACCAGCAGAAGATACGGGCAAATCATCAAACCAGTGCTCTCCACCAATTGGGTGTGGCCACATGGCCACACCAGGGCCGCAAAAACGCGGCGCTAGCCGCATTTTCGCGGCCAAGTGGAGTCAGTTGGGGGAGCGTTTGCTCCCCCAATCTTCCCGGGATCTCCCCCCTCTGGTTTTTTCCCTATAAATGCCAGTTTCAATAGAGGAAAAAGGAGCGAAGACTAGGAATAGTATTTTTGTTTATTTTCTAAGGATTTAGGCTCTTTGTTAGCTAGCACAAAAGTTGTATTCCTGTTTTTTAATTTGTAGTCCAGAATCAATACTTGTGAGTGAGAGGAGTTGAGTGCTTGTACTTGAAGATTGAAGTGACATCAATACAAGAATCGAGCTGCTTTTTCTTCCACTCGTATTACGGTATGGCTTGCATTGTTTATTTGCTTTCTTCGTTATTTTCCATGAGTAACTAAAACGGTTTTCTGGGCTCACTATTGTAACTCTCTCTAGTTCTTCTTCTCTTCTGATTTTTAAAAGAAAAGCCCAATGAATCATTTGCATGCCTTCCTTAAAGCCTTTCTTCTTGAAAGTGTTCTTGAAGGCACATGAGGATGGGTTTGGATTGTTAAACTCTCACTTCTTTCATGAACGTTTCTTGAACTATTTTTACTTCATTCTTGCTTCTTCGCACTTGATGATTTAACATTCAATTCTAAACGATTTTTCAAAGAAAAGAGTGAACTCCTCCAACCATCTTATGTGCTTTACTTCAAACTTTCTAAAAGTCAACTTTAAGTTTTGCCTATGATCAATTTGAGGCACTTAGGATTTCAATAGAAGAATGAACAATTGAGTAGTGAGATAGTGAGCCCAGATTCTCTTCCTTATTATAATCAACAAAACAATTTTCGAGCTTTTTAAATCACCTTCTCCAAAGCCTTTTCTAAAAGTTACAATTTCTCTTTTAATCATCTCTTTCTTTCCATTCTCTTTTCCATTAAAAAACAAACACAATTCTTTGTTTTAAACGATTCACCGAAAAGCTTCCATCGCATTCCTCCTCGTGGACACGACCCGTTAGCCACAAGCTACACGATAAATTCTTAAACTCTTTGATTGTTCTTTCATTTTAGCAATCAATTTTTGGCGCCGTTGCCGGGGAGGGAACGGTGTATTTATTTTCTAACAAGTTTTGTGTGTTATTTCAGGGACTTGAAGATTTCAGATCTAGCATTCAAGCATTGCAAGAGAAGACTTGCAAATTCTGTGCCCCTACTCTCAAAAGTAGGAAACAGAATTTCAAGAAATTGCGTTGCAAAAGCTTAAAAATTTCATTGGACTACTAAAACTCTTTTTTGCAGGACATATTGCTCGCAAAAAATTAAGTTTTTGTACGTTATATTCTTGCTATTTCTGTTATTCACCATCCCTGTTTTAATCCAACAGTAATTTGAGTGATTGTTAATTGTTTAAAAAACTTTTAGACTTGCATTCTAGGCATTTGTCTAATTACGTTTACTTTACAATTACTGTTGAAGAGAGCTGGAGACAAGGTACGTATGCATAGCATATAGTTTAGGAAACATTCTTGGGTGATATTTGCTTTTGAATGCTACTTTTCTATATCTTGTACACTTTTGCACAATCAATTCTAAGGGCAAAACCCAATTCAAGATAAGGTGGGGAAGTCATTACCCTTCCTTAGCCCACAAATCATCTCCAAGCACGCACAACCTAAGCTTAAGTAAAATCTAATAGACGTTGGCCTTAGGGACATCTCGAACTCACTAGGAGATTATCCTAAAGAGGGAAGGTGTTGGAATTTGACTCCTGTCAAATCAGTGTCTAGGAAGGGGATTGAGGGCCGAAAGCCCGAAGATTGGTGATTACTTAATTAAGGAACGTCTTTGACGGATAACCTCCCACCAATCTTGCCCTGACCTGGCTGATTAGCTTGTGGTCAAAGTCTACATTCTACCTCATGTGGACAATCAACCAGTTAGGAGTTGTCTAGGTCAAGGTTACCTTACACTAGGCTTGGTTGATTACTCTTGTTGACTGTTGGTAAACTTGTTTGTGATTGTGATTGTGTTTGTGTATGCAAGTGTGGTCGAGAGACCCTAATTCATCTAGGTTGACTAGAAACACATCACCACCCAAGTTTGAACCAAGACCAGATCCGGTAATGGCTCAATCAACATCACTGCAGGATAGGTTCTATCCCATTAGAACATCACTTCCATCTTGCATTCTACTTCCATCAGTTGGTGAATACAATTTTGAACTCAAGCCTCAATTCATCAACACACTCCCCAAGTTTCATGGCTTAGAGTCCGAAGATGCCTACTTCTTCATAAGAGAATTTGAGGAAGTATGTCTAATGATGAAAATCCCACACCTTGTAGACGATACTATTAGGTTGAGATTTGTCCCTTTTGCACTTAAGGACTTAGCAAAGAAGTGGCTCTACAGCTTAGCCGTCGGTTCTATCACATCTTGGGATGGTTTCATCAAGGTCTTCTTGAAAAAATTCTATCCAATTCATAAAACCGCTCTCATTAGGAAGACGATCATGCAATTCAAGTAAGAACCTAGTGAACCGTTCTGGAGGTACTTTGAACGCTTTAAAGACCTCCTTGTCCAATGTCCACATCATGGATAGAGAAATGGCGACAATGCCAAATTCTTTATGACAGTTTAGACTATTCCACCAAAACCCTCTTAGAAAGTATGTGCCAAGGGGGTTTCTTGCAGAAGGATGAAAATGAAGGATGAAATTTGTATGAAAATCTAGCTGAGAAGACCATCCAATGGGAACCCACTAGTGAGACCTCTAGAAATCCCAACTCCATCTCTTCAAAAGGAGGTCTCCATTCTATCGAATCATCCATCACTAATGAGGCTAAGTTAGCTAACCTAGCTAGAATACTGGAAGCTCTAGAAACAAAGGAACCAAGTCCAGTCAATCAAGTCAGCCCAAACCAATTTTCAACTCCGGGCTGCACTTACTGTCAAGCCATGAATCATGTGTTTGAGGAATGCCCTGTGTTTTAGGCTCAGCAACCCTACCATGAACCGATGAATGCGGCCTTTTCAAGGCCGAACAACAATCCTTACGCACCAACGTACAATCCTGGCTGGAGAAATCACCCTAATTTCTCATGGAGCCAAAATAACTCTGACCATTCACGATCAAATCATGCTAGCCACTTCCATCATGGTAATAATTCTTCCAATCATCAACCCAACTTTTTCAACTTTCATAATAATTCTCCCAACCATCCACCTAACTTTTCAAATTATCAACAGAACTTTTCCAACCAAGCTCCACAATCCTCCTTCCAGAATCCTCAACTAGAAAGAAGAATGACTGACTTTGAGAGAAACATGGAAAGATACATGAAAAACCAAGATTCTCTCATGCAAACTATACAGAGGTTAGAGGTTCAAATGAGCCAACTAGCCACTCCATAGAATGAGAGACAAAAGGGTACCCTGCCTAGTCAGCCTATAACCAATCCGAGGAATTCTCAACAAGCTCATTTGGCTGAGGATCATTCATTAAATCAATGTAATGCTGTTCATACATTGAGGTCAGGAAAGAGAGTTGATAATCAAGTGTCAACACCAACCAATCTCATTCATTACAACCACAATCAAGCATCCACCTCATCTAATCCAAATCCTTCCAATTCTGACGAATCTGAAAAAGATAAGTCAGCCAGTCAGGTGCACCAGCCTATAGTACCATTTCCTAATAGGCTGAAAAATAACAAGCAAAATCAACACATGGACAAGATAATTGACATATTTAATCAAGTGAAGATAAATGTGCCACTTCTTGATGCCATCTAACAAGTCCCTTCCTATGCTAAGTTTCTTAAGGACATGTGCACTAAGAAGAGAAAGACTAATGTACCAAAAAAGGTCTTCTTAGCCACTAACATTAGTGAGCTACTATCGGGTCCGATCCCTATCAAGTATAAGGATCCAGGTAGTCCCACCATTGCCTGCACAATAGGACAAGCCGAGATTAGTCGTGCACTTCTTGACTTGGGGGCAAGTATCAACTTGCTTCCATTCTCAGTTTATCAACAACTCGGGTTGGGCGATCTTAGTCCAACTCGAGTCACCATCCAACTGGCTGACCGTTCAGTAAAAGTTCCAAAAGGGGAGATTAATGATGTCTTGATCTGGGTAGGGGAGTTTATTTACCCTGTCGATTTCATAGTTCTTGAGACACAACCTGTGTCCAACTCCAATCATAGGGCTCAAACTCCTGTTATCCGAGGGAGACCATTCCTTGCTACTGCCAATGCCATCATCAATTGTAGGAATGGGTCTATGAGGTTAACCTTTGGGGACATGACTAGAGAAGTCAATGTCTTCAATCTAGGAAAACAACCCCGTGATCTTGAGGACCAAACATTTGAAGTCAACCTAATTGAGAACTTGACAAGTGAACATGGGGAAGAATTGGAATTAGAAACAGAGTGTGACTTCGGGTTAGAGTCTGACGACTTTAATCTTGATCAGGTTGTAGATTCTGCTGTGAATTGGGCCTCAAATCCTATTTCACCAATAATGGAGCCAACAGATTTGACTAGTCCTTCCAGTGAGCCTTCCTCTTCCTTAGAATTGAAAGCCTTACCTGCGCATCTCAAGTACGCCTATCTAGGCGAACAAGAGACCTTTCCTGTCATCATTGCCTCCCATTTAAATGACGGGGAAGAAGAAGATCTTAAAGCTATTCTAAGAAAACATAGGGAAGCCATTTGGGTGGACTATGACCGATATAAAGGGATTAAGTCTGACCATCGTTCAACATCGCATTCATCTCAATGAAAATGCCACACCTAAAAGAGACACGCAGCGTAGGTTAAACCCTATAATGTAAGAGGCTGTTCATGCTGAAATCATAAAACTCTTAGACAATGGGATAATTTATCCCATTTCTGATAGCCAATGGGTCAGTCCTGTCCACGCGGTTCCAAAGAAATCCGGTTTCACCGTAGTGGAAAACGAGAACAAAGAGTTAGTTCAAACTCGACTTCCCACGAAGATCCGAGTTTGCATCGACTATAGGAAGCTTAATGCTGCAACTCGTAAGGACCATTTTCCACTTCCCTTCATTGATCAAATGCTTGAACGTTTGGCGGGTCACGAGTTTACTGTTTCTTGGACGGTTACTTGGGGTATAACCAGATCCCTATCGCTCCTGAGGACCAAGAAAAGACTACGTTTACATATCCATTTGGGACATTTGCTTATCGTCGAATGCCCTTCGGCTTATGCAATGCCCCGGCAACGTTTCAACGTTGCATGTTGAGTCTTTTCTCTGATATGGTAGAACGATTCTTAGAGATCTTTATGGATGATTTCTCCATCTACGGAGATTCATTCACTCAATGTCTCCACCATTTAGAACTTGTCCTCCAACGTTGTGCTGAGAAAAATCTGACACTGAACTGGGAGAAATGCCACTTCATGGTAAAACATGGAATTGTCTTGGGTCATGAAATCTCCAAGAAAGGAATTGAAGTGGATAGAGCCAAAATCGAGGTTATTGCTAAGCTCCCCATGCCCAAATGCGTTAAGGACATTAGATCCTTCTTAGGAGACGCTGGTTTCTACCGAAGATTTATCAAGGATTTTAGCAAAATTGCTAAGCCCTTGACTAATCTGTTGTTAAGGATGTGTCCTTCGCTTTCGATGCTGAATGCATAAACTCTTGGGAGAAGCTTAAGAGAGAGCTTATTTCTGCACCAATCATATCTGCACCGGATTGGTCTAAGCCGTTCGAAATCATGTGCGATGCTTCTGATTTTGCCATAGGCGCTGTCTTAGGACAACACACTGATAACAAGCAGCATGTGATTTACTACTCTAGTAGGACTCTCAACGATGCTCAATTGAACACACTATACTGAGAAGGAATTCCTTGCAGCAGTGTTTGCCTTAGAGAAGTTTCGTCCTTACCTATTAGGGTCCAAAATCACCATTTTCACCGATCATTCTGCGCTTAGGTACCTCATGATGAAGAAGGATGCCAAGGCCCGACTCATTCGTTGGATCCTCCTTCTTCAAGAATTCGATCTTGAGATTCGAGATAAAAAAGGCGTAGAAAATATCGTTGCTGACCATCTCTAATGGATCCCTAATTCTCCATGCAACGAAGTACCCATAAATGAGGATTTTCCTGATGAAAATCTCTTAGCTATCTCTAGGGAACCTTGGTTTGCTGATATAGTGAATTACTTAGTCACAAACCAAACTCCGTCTCATTGGTCCAAAAACGATATATACCGGTTCTTATCCCAAGTCCGGTATTTCTTTTGGGAGGAACCGTATCTTTTCAAGTACTGTTCTGACCAAATTATTAGGAGATGCATTCCCGATGAGGAGGTTAAGAGTGTTCTATTTTTTTGTCACGAACTTGCATGCGGTGGACACTTTGGTCCCCGCAAGACTGCTGAAAAAGTGCTACAAAGCGGGTTTTATTGGCCCACTTTGTTTAAGGATGCTTATGAATTTTGCAAGACGTGCCCTAGATGCCAGATGGTAGGAAGGATCTCAAAACGAAATATGATGCCCCTCAACCCAATTCTAGTAATAGAACTCTTTGATGTTTGGGGCATCGACTTTATGGGTCCATTTCCTAATTCATTTGGGAACCAATACATATTTGTTGCTGTGGATTATGTGTCCAAGTGGGTAGAAGCCATTCCTTGTAAAACTAATGATAACAAAGTTGTCATAAAGTTTTTGAAAGAGAACATTTTTTCACGCTTCGGAACCCCTCGTGCGATCATCAGTGATAATGGCACTCACTTTTACAATAGATCTTTTAAAGCTCTTATGCGAAAGTATGCCATAACTCACAAGTTGTCCACACCTTATCATCCTCAAACCAGTGGGCAAGTTGAGGTTTCCAATAGACAAGTCAAGCTTATCTTGGAGAAAACTGTGAACCAAAACCGGAAAGATTGGTCCATCAAACTTGTAGATGCTCTATGGGCCTACAGGACCGCTTTCAAGACGATTCTAGGAATGTCTCCTTATAGGTTAGTCTATGGCAAACCTTGTCACTTTCCCGTTGAGTTAGAGCACCGAGCCTTATGGGCAATCAAGCAGTTGAATTTCGACTTGACTAAGGCCGGTGACCTTCAGAAATTACAAATTTCCGAATTAGAGGAATTGAGAAATGAGGCCTATGAAAACGCTAGGATCACTAAAGATAGAGTCAAGATTTTCCATGATAAGCACATCATAAGAAAAACCTTTATCCCCTGGACAAAAAGTCTTACTCTATAATTCTAGGCTTCACCTTTTTTCAGGAAAATTGAAATCAAGATGGACTGGGCCATTCGTTGTAAAAACCGTGTTTCCACACGGTGCAGTTAAAATCAGTAACACCAAGAATGGAAATGACTTTAAGGTAAATGGTCAACGCCTTAAACCTTTCTTGGAATCGGTGCCGGTAAATGAAACGGCTATGGGTCTTTTTGGCCCAGTGTATCGGTAACTTTTCTCTTTCCTATTCTATTTCATACATATATACATTTCTTTCATACATTGGGACAATGCATGAGATAAGCGTGGGGGAGGGTTCTAACATGACTGATATAAAAAAAAGAAAAAATATATATATAAAAAAACTTTTTGAAAGGTTAGAACAATATTTTGATATTTTTTTGTAAGAAATTAAGTTAATTTTAAGGAATAGGAGAATCATAATTAGGATTTCTTACACTTGGTCAAAATAAGATAACTTGTTTGATTTTTAGGGTTAGGAAGAAAATTTGTGAAAGTAATTTAGTCTTGATATTTACCTTGATGACATATGCACACTAAATACACTTACACACTTAGGGTTTAAAAAGAGAGACTCTTATGCCTTATAAAAAAAATATATTATGAAAAGAAAAAAATATATAAACAAATCTAATTATTGATTAGCTAGGTGCTTTAGCCTAAGCAAGCCTTGGTATTTATGCAAAAGATAATTAGATAAGTTTGAGAAAAAAAAAGTATAAATCCTCTGATTAAGCTGGGTATTTGTGCCTCATGAAGTATAAGTATTCACGCCGAAAAAAAAGGAAAAAAAAACACTTACACACTTGGGGACAATGCATGAGATAAGTGTGGGGGAGGGTTCTAACATGACTGATATAAAAAAAAAGAAAAAAAAATATATATAAAAAAAACTTTTTGAAAGGTTAGAACAATATTTTGATATATTTTTTGTAAGAATTTAAGTCAATTTTAAGGAATAGGAAAATCATAATTAGGATTTCTTATACTTGGTCAAAGTCAGATAACTTGTTTGATTTTTAGGGTTAGGAAGAAAATTTGTTAAAGTAATTTAGTCTTGATGTTTACCTTGATGAAATATGCACACTAAATACACTTACACACTTAGGGTTTAAAAATAAAGACTCTTATGCCTTATAAAAAAAATATATGTATGAAAAAAAATTTTAATTATTGATTAGCTAGGTGCTTTGGCCTAAGCAAGCCTTGGTATTTATGCAAAAAATAATTAGATAAGTTTAAAATATATATATATAAATCCTCTGATTAAGCTGGGTATTTGTGCCTCATGAAGCATAAGTATTCACGCCTAAAAGGGGTACATCTTATAAATAAAAACCTTGGTTTCGTGGCCTTATCTGCTCGAGTGTTTAAGTCCTTAGGGGTGTTTTCTCACCTGGTGCCCTAGAACTGTCCGGTTTGGGTGTCATCGACTGAAGGCTCGTTACATGAGCAGATTAGAAAGCCTAATGAAATTGAGGAATAAATTCCACCAACAATAAATAAGGCATAGGAGTTAATGTTAAAGAACCCTTAGTCAACTTCACAGTCACGATGGTGCATACGACTCAGGGTAAATTAATAGACTAGATGAGAAGTACAATTTGACTCCTTACTTTAATTGATGGCATGTTTTTGAATAAAGACTGAGTCTAGAAATGAAAATTTTGATATTCCTATAACTTATAGATTACTTAAACTCTCACAAATATACATCAAATATTTTCTCCTTTAAAAAAATGCTTTTCGAAAATACTAACTATTTTTTCTTTCTTTATGGATTTTGTGGGTGCAATCCACTGAAAATCCTCACGAGACAAAACTCGTCCTCTAGGGATAACCTAGAGGTTTAACGGCTTATTGCACATGCTCAGTGCAATCGAGTGACCTGCGAAAGTGGTCTAATAATTGATTAGAATTAGTCTGATGAAAGATAAGTGTGGGGGAGTGATTAGTCACATATATTGCATTTACATTGTCACCTTACCATACTTTTTAGCTAATAAATCCTATTAATAAGTCTTCTTTTTCTTTGTTAAATGTATGCCCAAGTGCTAAAAGAAAGAAAAGAGAAACAAGCTCAAAAGCCAACCAAATTCTGATTTAATTCAGAATAAATTAAAAATGAAGGAATCAGGGCAAAATCTTGGCATATCAAGAGGTTGAGAAGAATCATCTCTGAATCAAGCGGTTGAAGCCACACAATCAAAGGCTGTTTCGTCAATTTTTAGAGCAGAAACAAGAAAACCAGCAGAAGATACGGGCAAATCATCAAACCAGTGCTCTCCACCAATTTGGTGTGGCCACATGGTCACACCAGGGCCGCGGAAACGCGGCACTAGCCGCGTTTTCGCGGCCAAGTGGAGTCAGTTGGGGGAGCGTTTGCTCCCCCAATCTTCCCGGGATCTCCCCCCTCTGGTTTTTCCCTATAAATGCCAGTTTCAACAGAGGAAAAAGGAGCGAAGACTAGGATTAGTATTTTTGTTTATTTTCTAAGGATTTAGGCTCTTTGTTAGCTAGCACAAAAGTTGTATTCTTATTTTTTAATTTATAGTCCAGAATCAATACTTGTGAGAGAGAGGAATTGAGTGCTTGTACTTGAAGACTGAAGTGACATCAATACAAGAATCGAGCTGCTTTTTCTTCCACTCGTATTACGGTATGGCTTGCATTGTTTATTTGCTTTCTTCGTTGTTTTCAATGAGTAACTAAAACGGTTTTCTGGGCTCACTATTGTAACTCTCTCTAGTTCTTCTTCTCTTCTGGTTTTTAAAAGAAAAAGACCCAATGAATCATTTGCATGCCTTCCTTAAAGCCTTTCTTCTTGAAAGTGTTCTTGAAGGCACATGAGGATGGGTTTGGATTGTTAAACTCTCACTTCTTTCATGAACGTTTCTTGAACTGTTTTTACTTCATTCTTGCTTCTTCGCGCTTGATGATTTAACATTCAATTCTAAACGATTTTTCAAAGAAAAGAGTGAACTCTTCCAACCATCTTATGTGCTTTACTTCAAACTTTCTAAAAGTCAACTTTAAGTTTTGCCTATGATCAATTTGAGGCACTTAGGATTTCAATAGAAGAATGAACAATTGAGTAGTGAGATAGTGAGCCCAGATTCTCTTCCTTATTATAATCAACAAAACAATTTTCGAGCTTTTTAAATCACCTTCTCCAAAGCCTTTTCTAAAAGTTACAATTTCTCTTTTAATCATCTCTTTCTTTCCATTCTCTTTTCCATTAAAAAACAAACACAATTCTTTGTTTTTAAACGATTCACCAAAAAGCTTCCATCGCATTCCTCCTCGTGGACACGACCCGTTAGCCACAAGCTACACGGTAAATTCTTAAACTCTTTGATTGTTCTTTCATTTTAGCAATCAAATATCTATATATGTTATTGCAGTGATCATAATTTATTATAGTTTAGATTTATAGTTTGTTTCGGGTTACTTAAGGCTTAGCGCGTATCCTTGAGGTATTCTCCTTACATATATGCGTCGCCGACTCGCGTCGCATCACCGCTCAAGCATATTTTGAGAAGCGAGGTGTGATAGGATTTTCTTGGTATCAGAACTTAGGTTTTTGATTTACGATCTTGATGTTTGACTTTTGATATTCATAAGAAGACCTAAATCTTACCGATAACTTGAAACAAGTTATAATTACACTGCATTATACATATACTATCTATACAATGATACTGACTTCATTTGAAATTGATCGTCCTCCCTTTTGAAATCCATATCTTTGATCTTTTAATATCCTTGATTTTTACATTTTTTAGAGTGACCTGAATTCCATCTTGATTTCTATCGTTTGTCTCGATTCTCTTTCTCTGATTTTGTCTTTTGAGACCTGTTACTCCATACTGAAGCCGGTAGCAGAAGTCAAAGTAGCGCAGAGGAATCGTGGTGTCCTTGCGAAGCAACATGAAAGTTTGTATCTTCTCTCTTGATTTTTGATTTCTTTTATTATTCCCTGTTTTATTGAAATTTCAGGGATGAAATTTATGTAAGGTGGGTAGAATATAATTTCTCTAATTAGTATTACTGTATTTTTATTTTTCTACAGTATTTATTTTGTTTTACTGATTACTTTATTATTAATAATTAATTTAATTTATTGCTCTTCTTCTTCTGATTATTATCATATTAAATATGCAAATTATCTTGAGATATTAAATATTTATTTGGTTGTAAATATTATTAATATTAATTGTTGATATTAGTAGTAATTGTTACTATTATTATTTCATTTTGATTATTATTTATTATTACTAATATTAGTATTTTTATTGTTATTATTATTAATTAGTATTATCATTAGTTGTTATTATTAATTATTATTGTTATTAATATTATTATGATGTATTGGTATTATTATTTGTTGGCTATTATTATTACTATGTACTGTTATTAGCATTTTAGTTATTATTATTTATTACATTATTATATGGTTAATTATTATTATTCTTCTTCTAGTATGATTATTATTTGTTAATATTATTATTGGTGTTGATTCTATTATTTGGTTAACAATTATTATTATTACATTATTTATTATTATTAATTGTTATTAGTAGTAGTATTGGTTATCAATAATTGATGATATTATTATTGTAATTACTACTATTACTATGGTTTGTATTTATTTATTATTAGTAGTAGTATTTTACCCTCCCTTGATTCCTACCCATATCCATTATCTCTACCCAACTCATTAACCAATACCCAAAACCCATTAGACCCAAACCCAATATTCCTCCCTATATAATCATCTCTTCTTAATTCTATACCCTAAACCTAAATCTAATCCCTAACCTAATTCTCTCCTTCCCATCTCCAGCCGCCTACCTGAAAGAACACCTAGAGGGGGGAGAATAGGTGTAAGGCTAATGTAATGACAAATGATGCGGAATTAAAAACTAAACGCAACACACTTAGTGTAACCAAAGAGTGTAGCCGAATTTTCGGTGAAGGGCTCTGAACTATCTCCTCTAAATTCCTCTAAATAAGAGTTGAGGTGCTATATGAAGCTCTCTTGGTTAAACACAAGTATGGGCACACAATCAAACCAAGCATGTATATGATGTGAACAATATGAACAATGCACAATGTAAGAGAGAGTTAGAGAAAGTGGATCAAACGCAAACACAAAGATATGTTTCGAGGGTCGAGCACCCAGCTCTACGTCCCCGCCTTCATACAGAAGGATTTCTACTAACTCGTCCACACAGGACTTCCCACACAGGGAACCTCCACTGAGGATTTGGGTAAATACAAATCGGGAGTACACAACTCCTCTCTTCAATAATACAACCTCTCACTAGAGGCAAGGCACAACACAAATCACCTCTACACTTAGAGGGATAGGCACTTAGCCAAACAACAAATCAATCACCTCACACTTGAGGGATTCCAACACTCTCCACCTCTCACTAGAGGGAGCCAAAAACTACTTCCACTATCACCTCACACTTGAGGGATAACAACTAAATCACCTCTTATAGAGGGATATCACAAAGATGGAAGGTCGACCAGAAACTAGAAACAGAGAGCAGAGCTCTCTGCCGGTCGACCGGGCGGTCGACCGGGGCCATTTTCAGACCCGGTCCCCGGCCTCCAGCCTAGGCTGCGTGAACGTCCTGTGCACGTCAGTCGACCGGACCAGTCAACCAACTTCTGCCTCTGTCGACCGGTCCGGTCGACCGGCAGACAGCCTGGTCCAAACAATGAAAACTTGGGTTTTTACCTTTGATTAAATCCTATAAAATCACATAAATTCCACAAAAATAAGTTCTTATTAGATCTTTGAAATACAAATATGTGTGACAAAAATTCAATACATATTTCAAACAATTTGAACTATTTTTGTGAGATTGAAATTTTGTCTTAAACCAAAAATCATATTTTCCAAAACTTAAATTTTTGAAATGAAAAATCGTTTTCTCCAAAACTCATGTAAATACAAAAACATGATATTGAAACAACATTGAAGCATATTGTATATGGATAGAATCCAATATACATGAAAGATATTATATCTATATTTTTGACTAGAAATCCAAAAACCGGTTAAATGAAAATCAAATATATAGAAACTTTAAACTTGTGTGTGTATTGTGAACTTGAGCATATCAACACTATCTAATATTTACAATGATCTAAATATTTTAAACTAAACACAAACCGAGGTCTTCTTGTAGAACTCCGTCTCCAAGTCGACTCGATCCAAACACGATCCAACAAGCTTGACTCCAACCGAGTGCTAGATGCAATCTTGACACGCGAGCTCTTGAATCACCATGTAAAAGCTTCAAAACACCTTTATTGAAGCTAATCACCTACTAATAACTTGATCAAATATCTGAAACTAAATATCACAAAATTATTAGTAAATTATAACTACATGAGTTAATCATCATCAAAACTAGAGTGAAAGGCCTCTGGGCCAACAATCTCCCCCTTTTTGATGATGACAAAACTCATGGAGTTATATATGCATGAATTAAAGTTAAGCTTCATAGAAGCTCCCCCTTAACTCATGCATTGTAATAAACAATAAAGATATTCAATGAATGCTCAACATATAAATGAGGAATGAAATATAATCAAATCTAAATGCTTCTCCCCTTTTTGCATAAACAAAAACATATATGCATAAACAATAAAACAAACATGCATATATAAACTCAAATACTTCTCCCCTTTTTTGTCAATACATCAACAAAAAGGCAAACATAAACTCAAAAACAATCTACTCCCCCTTTTGTTAAAAAAAAAATCAACAACGGGGCATAAACCAAAAAATATTCTCTCCCTTTTTGTATAAAACAAACAATAAAGATAGATATATGCGATATACATTCCTGAAGAGGAAAGACGTGAAGTTAACTCCCCCTGCATACATGCATTACATGAAAAACAGATGACTAAAGCTTAATCACATAACGTATAATATACAATGTATAAAAGGAGATGTGAAGCTCCTCCTACACACGTGTAAGACATAGAGAAGAGCGGTCAAGCTCCTCAATATGAGATACACTTAACATGAATCTATATATAGAGAAGATGTTAAGCTCCCTTTGCATATAAGCAATACATATCGAAACATTTTTGATGCCAATTTATGATACCAATTGAAAATAAACAAAAATTTTTAAGATACCAAAAGATACCAATTGAAAATATCTTGTAAACTTGATACCAATGGAAAATGAAACATTGTATGTTTTTGATACCAATTGAAATATATATGTATATTGAAATTTTTGAACGATACCAATTGAAAGATACATGAATGTGTAAAACATGATACCAATTGTAAATAAATACATGTTCATGATACCAAAAGACACCAATGAAAGCAAACAACATTTTTAATATACCAAAATAATACCAATTGAAAGTATCATAAAACAATACCAATTGTAAACATCTTGTAATTTTGATACCAAATGAAAGTATTTTGTAATTTTGATATCAATTGAAAGTGAAAGCCAAATATTTTTATGTAAACAAAACACATTTCGATATAGATACCAATTTAAAATGAAACATGATATCAATTGAAAACAAACTAACTTATTTGGTTAAAATAAATCATTTTACAATAAAGATACTAAATTTAGAATAAAGTCAATTTAAGATCTTTGATACCAACATTGATAGGATATTCCAAATTGCAAATATTTTTCATTTTGGAGCATAGGAAACCAATTAAAAAATAATATACCATAAAGAGTGGGAGTAAAATACCAATTAGAAATAAAATCGATTGAAAGAAACTTTAAATTGATACCAATTGAAAGAATAAAACTTGAAGTTTTTCTCCCCCTTTATGAGATACCAATAAAAATGATGCATAAGCTTGTAGAAGATACCAATTTGAAAAATAATTATCATTAAGGACTAAATCAAACTTAGCATAAACATAATTTGTACTTTTAAGATGTAAAGATATAACAAGCACAATCAAATCATGTATATATGTATGAAAAATGTAAATACCAATAGACATTGATACCTTTTTGGAGTTTGAAACATACATATCTAGAAAACCTATATGAGTATACAAAAAAAATATCAATTGTGATACCAATTGAAAAATATGATGAAAATCAAGTGTATAACTCATACCTACCACCCTTTCATGCACAAGTTTAAAAGGATTTTTAATTTAAGCATACAAGGCATGGTCTCCCATCCAACCACCCTTTGATGGGTAGGGGTTTTTAAAAATAAGTTTGAAAATAATTTTAGCATATTGTCCAGAGCCTCGCAAAGGGAATTCGGCAACACTCTTGTGTTATACATAAGTGTTTAATTAAAAGAAGTTTAATTAGGTCATATTTGTTTTAGCTTCCGCATTATTTGCATAATTTACCATTAAGTGACCATTAGATTAGCCATCACCTATTCACCCCCCTCTAGGTGATTTACAATTGGTATCAGAGCCAAGTGCTCTTGATATTGGGTCTAACAACCTAGAGTTAAAGATCCTACTTTTAGGCTAATCACAACATTTTGTACACACACCATGGACTTCATGTCACCACCCACCTTTGACATCCTCAACATCAACATTTGGAAGGTTAAGATGTCATTGTACCTCAAAGCCCTAGGTTTTCATGTATATCTTGCCACTACTAATAATGCTTATTCTTTAGATGGTAAGAATTTTGAGGCTAACTCAAAAGCCCTTCATGCTATCAAGTCTACCCTAGATGATGTTTATTTATCTAGAGTTGCTAACATTGATTCGGCTTTTGTAGCTTGGAACATCATCACCTCTCTTGGCGAAAAGGATCTATATTATGCCGGGAGCGATTCGGATGTTGGAAGCGACACCTCCAACAAGTGCTACATGGTCCAAGGGGATAACCCCCTTGAGGTAAACTCCGAATCCGATGATGAAGACATGTCATATGATGAGCTTACTACCTTTTGTCATCTTGTGCTTGAAAAATATGACATGCTTAAAAGGAAAAATAAAAATTTGAAAAAGGACATTGCTTGCATGCATATAGAACAAGATTCATTTAAATCTAACATTGCATGTTTAGAAAAAGAAAATAACAATTTGAAAAAGAATTTTGATGCCATGCTTAATGAAAAAGATTCTTTAGAAAATAAAATGGCATGCTTAGAAAAGGAGAATAACGATTTGAAAAATGAGAATGTTTCCTTGATTGCTAAATTGAATGATTTATGTGAAGGGAACACTATTTTGAAAAATAAGATTGATTTGGTGGAAAAACAAAAGGAAGATGTTTTTCAAGAAAATATTACTTTGAAAAGAAAATTTGTTGAAAAAGAAAAAGATTTTGTTTCACAAAAGAAAAAGAAAAATGATCATATATCTCATCATGCTTTACATGCCACCACAAATGAGATAAATGTTTTGAAAAATAAAATGGATAATTTGAGTTCAACTTTGAACTCTTGTGCATTTAATCATACTAAGTTGGAGTCAATGTTTTCAAAGAAACAAACTCCTCATGTTCATGCACATCACTCTCATCATCATGCTTATGTTGCACACCATGATCACACTCCTACACATAAGCATACTAAGGTGTACGTATGTACACATTGTGGCCGCAAAGGCCATTTAGCAAAATATTATTTTGATAAGAAACCTCATTTATATTTTGCTAAGTATAAAAGATTTTGGGATCCTTACAATAAAGCTAACCCCAAAGGACCCGAGAAAGTATGGGTACCAAAACCCCCACCTTTTGATTTTGATGTAGGTGAGGGCTCTCACAAAACGTGAGAGGATTGGTGCCTTGATAGCGGATGCAATGGACATGATGGACAAACTTTTGGATGCATTGCTATCAAGGAGATTTTGGTGGAAAAGACCACCATGCTATGGAGTTTTGGAGTTGGTAACAATTTCTAAACTCCTACTTTTTATGTACATGCTTTTACTTATGTCATATTCATAAAGCATGTTCATGATTTTATTTGATTTGTGCTTCATGTGGTATTTACATGCTTAGATGTAGAATTTATCAAACTTGTATGTATACATATACAAATAGTGAACTACAATTGACTCATATATGATTGAACTTCATGCTCACTTGTATCCACTTTATGCATATGTATAATCTAGTTTTGATGATTCTCCTTCATACATGTTTTGCCTATTTTAGTAATTTACTTCATGTATATGCATTATTAATTCAAATCTAATAAATATACATGTATACCCGTGAGTCTCTTGCGTTCATGCAAATACATTTGATAGACTCTTTTTTATATTTGTGATATGTATGTGTATTGTTAGATTTAGATAAATCATACATGTACCATGAAGATTAGTATTTTAATGTAAAATGATTTTTCATAATTTGTTGTTGATAAAATTTGTCTTATGATCTTTTTGAGCTAAATTGACTATTTTCATAATAATACCATTTACATAACTTTTGAACACTCACTTTTTAAGAAAATAGATAATTTTGAGCTTTATGGAATATGAGTGCTTGAACTTTTATATATTTAGTATTATTCATGAAAAACATTTGACTTTGTATTTTTGAAGGATCTTTAACTAGTTTGTCAAAAATCCATTTAAACTAGTTATCTATTTTTCAAATTGATTCACATGATCCTATTTTTAAACATATGGATAAATTCTTTTGTATTCTCAAAATTTATTTGATGCTTCATGATTTGAATATTAGTTTAAATGTTAGTATTTGTCAACACTTGGATTTATACTTGTACACATTATGGACCACAAATAAATCTATATATGATTGGTTTGATTGCTTATTTGTGCCCATTAGGTATGCTAGTATAACCTAAGTTTTGATGATTATTACATTTTAAACTTGTATTTCCATTTTGGATTTATGCTATGATCATGTGCTTTCATTTCATGTATATGTTTGTCTTGCCAAAACATTAAGATATACATGGATACCTCTTGAGTCATTTGCCTTTCATGCAAATCTATATATGGACTCAATTGTGGTTTAAGGATATGTATGTATACTTAATGTCTTGTCAAAACATACATATATCGAAATATAAATTTTTGTTTTTTTTTAATAAGATTTTGTAATTTTTCAATAAAATTTTTGTGAGGGATTTCATGATTTCAAAATTTTAAGGAATATTGAGTTTTATTGCTATTTTTCATGATACCATGTTCCACATAACACTAGAACACTCACTTCTTTTTGATATGGACTTTATGGATAGAGTGCTTTTTAGTGCCTTGTGTTTCATTGATATTTCATGAAAAACTTTTGACTTATTCCTTGATTGAAGGATTCCGTACTAGTTGTTAAACACCTTCATTTAACTAGTTCAAATTCTTCATGTGGTAGATTTTATGATATATACACTTAAGCTTAATTTTCAATTGGTATCATTGGATATTTTCAATTGGTATCAATATGACCTCTTATTGTGTATACTTATATTTTGTTCTTTCATATATGTATGTATCTACTTAAATTGGTATACTCTTTTCATACATATATATGATTGTTGTGTGCTTGTATTAAAATGGATTTATATTTTAAAGCACAATAGTTGTTAATGCTAAGCTTACTTCAAATCTTATTTATTTTAAAGCTTATGCATTGTATTTCAAAATTGGTATCAAAATTCAAAATTTGATTGTTCTACATTTGGTACCTTAAAAGAAAGTTGTGTATTTTAAGATATTTCAAAATTTTGTTTTCATAAGAAAAGTTCAAAATTTTTAATTTGTATTGCCTATATGCAAGGAGAGCTTAACATCTCTTCTACATATAGATTCATATTGAGTATATTATAAATTGAGGAGCTTGACAACTCTTCTTTATATGATATACGTGTGTAGGGGGAGCTTCACATCTCCTCTTATGCATTACATAATATGTGTTATGTGAGTTAGGGCTTGTCATCCCTTCTTCATGTAATGCATATGTGTAGGGAAGCTAACTTAGCGTCTTCCTCTTCATGAATGTATATCGCATATAAATTCTTATCGATTGATTACCCCTCCTTGATTTCTTTATTTTTGACAAAAAGGGGGAGAAAATTTTATTTGATTTGATTTTACTTTGAACCCTTTGTTGATGATTGACAAAAAGGGGGAGAAGTATTTGAGTATATATGCATGTTTTCATTGCTTAAGGGGGAGTAAGTATTTGTCTTCCTTGTTATTTATGCATATATGTTTTGTTTTGCAAATAGGAGAAAAAGATTTATTTTGTTTCATCTCCATCATTTGCATACATATTTATGAGCTTCATTGTCATATATTATTATTTATTTGGTATGCATGAGTTAAGGGGGAGCTTCCTTGAAGCTTTACTTTAATCCATGCATATATAACTCCATGAGTTTTGTCATCATCAAAAAGGGGGAGATTGTTGGCCCAAAGGCCTATCACCCTAGTTTTGATGATGATCAACTCATGAAGTTATGATTACTAATGATCTTGTGTTTAATTAGTGACAGATTCATTATCAAGATCTTAGTAGGTGTGGAGCTTCAACAAAGGATTTAAAGACAAGTTGGAAGCTAGCACCGGTTGATTCACGAGCCTATGCATCAAGAACACATCTAGAGATGAGCTCGGTGGATTGCATTTGGACCAAGTCAAGAAGATGAGAAGCCTTCAAGTGAAGACTTCAAGAAGATGAAGACTTGTGTCTAGGTATAAGATTTTGTTTTTGTTTTAGTTAAAATGTAAAGGATAGATAGTTGGTGGATTGCTCAAGTTATATCACACACACACTCTTAATAGAACTCTTGATAGAATTGCTTCCATAAAAGATTTTTATATTTAGAAAAGAATTTTTAGTTAGTAAAAGATTTTCTTTTGACAAAATATATATACCTTGGTTTTTGGTATTTCTATCATGTATATTCTTTTTCAACCATAACCAAGTTTAGAGCTTAATGTCAAAAACATAGATATTACATTATGATTGTGTAGTGGATCATATCCATACACACTATGCTTTAAAATGAAATCAAATATCTTGTTTTTATATTTTGTGAAAGTTATGAAAACCAAGTTTGAAAAATACATGTTTTGATTTTTGATAAAATTTGCAAGACGCTGAAATGATATGAATATGTTGATATATGTCTTGAAAATTTTTATCACAAGTTTGGTTTTCAATATAGTATGTTAAAACAAGTTTATGGAATTTTTATAAGTGTTAAAAGATTTTAAAATTAATTTTTTAAACCAGTTTTCCAGACCTGATATTGGCTGACAGGCCAGTCCGGTCGACCGGGCGGTCGACCGAACCAAGGGCCGGTCGACCCACGGTCGACCGGACATGCACAGACTTGTGCATGTCTGTCAGCACAGTGGTCCGGTCGACCGGACGGTCGACCGCTGCAGAGAGTTATGCTCTCTGGATTTCTGGGTCGACCGGGCGGTCGACCGGAGGCTGCAACGGTCGGATTTTTGACCGTTGCCGGTCGACCGGCCGGTCGACCGGAAGCTCTGACAGAGCCCAACGGTCAGATTTTTCTGACCTCTATAAAAGGGGGTTTTGTCATTGTTTGAAGCCAAGATTTTGAGGACTTCTTGAGCCAGTTTTTCTAAGTCATTTCAGAAGTTTTCTCCATAAAATAGAGAGCAAATACTTCCCATCTATAAGGGAGTTTTTATTAAGAGAGTGTAAAAAGTGATTCTTTGAGTTTTTCACCATAGTTCTTTCCTTGCTTTTCTCACACCACACTTGAGCTATCCATTACTATATATTCCTATAGGTGTGTTGTAGTGAGAGTGCTCCTTAGGTGATCAAGTGTTGTGATCACCAAGAGATCATTTCTTGTACTTTGAGGAGGCGGACGTGTGTGTCCGCGTTGTTTCGAGTTCGGGTGCAGACTTGTTGTACGAGGTGCGGCCTCGGCGAGCCGGTGGGCTTGCGGTGTGTACGGGACTAGGGAGTCCGAGGGCTTGTAGGTGTTGCGGCACCGAGGAGAGATCCATTGGGATCTTGCATAGTGGAAATCCTTCGTGTGTCGAAGGCGGGGATGTAGAGCAAGTGTGCTCGAACCTCGAAACAAACCCTTTGTGTTTGCGATTGCTTACTCTCTCTCTCTCTCTCTCTCTCTCTCTCTCTCTCTCTTTGTCTCTTATATCTTGCATTACTTTATAGTATTTATCTTTTATGTGCATGATATACCCTTGTGCTTAATTGATATATAATTGCGTGGGATTGTTGTTAACACTAGTATTCAACCAAGAGAGCCAACGCGGCACCTCAACCCATTCAAGGGGAATCTAGAGGAGCTTGTCCAGAGCCTCGCAAGGGGAATTCGGCAACACTCTTGTGTTATACATAAGTGTTTAATTAAAAGAAGTTTAATTAGGTCATATTTGTTTTAGCTTCCGCATTATTTGCATAATTTACCATTAAGTGACCATTAGATTAGCCATCACCTATTCACCCCCCCTCTAGGTGATTTACACCTACCACCTTTCATGCACAAGTTTAAAAGGATTTTTAATTTAAGCATACAAGGCATGGTCTCCCATCCAACCACCCTTTGATGGGTAGGGGTTTTTAAAAATAAGTTTGAAAATAATTTTAGCATATTTGAAAACTCTACTAAAATGAAGAATACGAACTAGTTTAATGATAAACTTGTAAACTAGTACGAAATCCTTCTAGTAAAGAATAAATCAAGACTATATCCATGAAACATGAAAATCACACAATTATCAACACTCAAAATTAATTAAGCACATATATGCCTCATGAAAACAAATCATGAGAAAACATCAAGTAATGTGAGTGTATAAGTATTATGTGAAAAACATAATCATGAAATTTTGCAATAAAGCCCGTATGAAATTCCTTTATAAACGAAAACACGAAAATCATTAAAATTTAATTTTCATCAAAATAATTCAAACTTCAAGGCATATGTTGTCTAAACTAGAGGTATACATACATATCCAAACACAATTGAGTTTATAAAGAGATTTTGCATGAAAGGCAAATGACTCAAGGGTTTACATGATATCCAATAGTTTTGGCAAAATTAACATATACATGAAGCTAAAACACATCATAGAAAACATGTCCAAAAATAGGGAATTCAAGTCAAAATGCATGAATCATCAAAACTAGGCTATACTAGTACATCTAATGGGTATAAATAAACAATCAAGCACAAACATATAATAATTAATTTGTGGCTTATAAGTTGCACAAGTATTGACACAAGTTTTAATCAAAACTACATCTTAAACATGTAATCAAAACATGAAGTGCAAAAATCAAAACAAAACTCATATGATCATTATGGTAAATGCACGTGCTATTAGAGCTATAATATACATAATAGCTAAACTATGGTGAGAACACAAAATATGGGTCCATATAAACATAGGTGTATCTCAATTACTATACACGTATGTCCTATGTCTAACTATCATGACATTTAATATACTAATCATGAAAAACTAAAACATGCTAAAAATCAATCATGAAAGCATGTAAACATAAATAGGAGTTTAGAAATCATTACCAAAACCATTAGGGCACATCTCTATGTCTCCAAACTATGGTGGTCTTGCCACCAAACTTTCCTTGAAAGTGATGCATCTAAAATAGTCACCATTAAGCTCGGAATGCATCCACCTCAAGGCACCAATGTTCTCACGTTAAGCGAGAGCCCACACCTACATCAAATACCATAGGGGTAGATTTTGGTACCCAAACTCTATTGAGTCCATGAGGGTTAGCACCTTTCCTAACCCAAACAAATTTGTTTGCAAAATTTGAATCATGTATTCTATCATAACAAAATTTTGTATGGTGGCCCTTACGTCCACAATGTGTACATGTGTACACATGAGCATACTTGGTGTTATGTGTATGAACGTGGAAAGCATGTGTATGACGTGATTTATGTGCATGCATAGATGGAACTTGTTTCTTTCGAAACATGAATTCCAAATGTGTGTGGTTCATGGCACATTGGCTCAAAGTGGAGCCTAAACAATCAACACTCTTCTTTAACATAGTTATATCATTTTCAATAATAGTAGAAGAGGTGGAGCATTCTATGGTTATACTAGATGGTGAAGCTATACTAGCATGTCAAATATGAGAATCAATATCAATTTTTAAAGATTTATTTTCATTAGAAATTAAATCCAATTCCTTTGAAATAGAAATAATTTTGCTCTTCAAAGAATCATTTTCTTTTAAAACAAAAACAAGTTTTGAAGATAGAACTTCATTTTTCTTCAAAACTTCATCACAATTATTTTTGCCTTTTAAGATTTCGTTTTCATTTAAGG
Source organism: Agave tequilana (assembly GCA_038442645.1). Classification (NCBI taxonomy): domain Eukaryota; kingdom Viridiplantae; phylum Streptophyta; class Magnoliopsida; order Asparagales; family Asparagaceae; genus Agave; species Agave tequilana. The sequence goes on from JAVJIF010002926.1 coordinate 100,228, forward strand.
CAAGTTCAAGTTGGGATTTCAATGAATCATGTTCACTTGAAATCTCATTCCTCTCTTGCAAAACAATCTCAAGTCTAGAAAACAAATCTTTATTTTCTTTATTTAATTTAAAAGTCTTCTTTTTCAAAAGTTAGTATTTTTCTAGCAATTTTTCACACACAATAGATAGTTCTTCATTTAATGCATTGGCATCAATATAATCATTACTAGAAGAACTAGCATCATCATCATCTAATTGAGTATCCGAGTTTACCTTAAGGGAGTCATTCCCTTGGACCATGTAGCAATGTTGTTCGGATTCTCCACTAGATTCCTCTTCCACAAATTTTGGCGTTTGAAGCTTTGGAGAGGTCAAGGTATTCCACACTGCAAAGGCGGAATCATAATGAGAAACCATACACAAATATTCTTTGTTAATTGTGCTCCTAAGTGCCTCAAGGGTTTGTGCATTAGCCTCTATATGCTTGCTATTACCAAGATAGGGTTTCTTGGTAGCGGTAAGAAAAACATGCAAACCTAGGGTTTTTAGATACATACTCATCCTAAATTTTCACATGTCAATGTTGGAAACATCATACATGAGAGGGGTCAAGCAATTTATGAGTGTGTGTAAACAAGTATGCGTGCAAATGCAAATACTAGATTAGCAATCAAGATCTCACTCCTAGGTGGTTAGACCTAATATCAGGAGCGTAGGCTCTGATACTAATTGAAAGTACACCTAGAGGGGGGTGAATAGGTGTAAGGCTAATCTAATGACAAATGATGCGGAATTAAAAAACTAAATGAAACACACTTAGTGTAACCAAAGAGTGTAGCCGAATTCCGGTGAAGGGCCCTGGGCTATCTCCTCTAAATTCCTCTAAATAAGAGTTGAGGTGCTATATGAAGCTCTCTTGGTTAAACACAAATATGGGTACACAATCAAACCAAGCATGTATATGATATGAACAATATGAACAATGCACAATGTAAGGAGAGAGTTAGATAAAGTGGATCAAACACAAACATAAAGATATGTTTCGAGGTTCGAGCACCCAGCTCTACGTCCCCGCCTTCACATAGAAGGATTTTCACTAACTCGTCCACACAGGGAACCTCCATTGAGGATTTGGGTAAATACAAACCGGGAGTACATAACTCCTCTCTCCAATAATACAACCTCTCACTAGAGGTAAGGCACAACACAAATCACTACTACACTTAGAGGATAGGCACTTAGCCAAACAATGATCAACCTCTCACTAGAGGGATACCAACAAACTCAATCACCTCTATACTTAGAATGATAACAACAATCTAATGCACAACCTCCTCTACACTTAGAGGGCAAGGCACAAAGCCACAAGCAAATGGATGAATACAACTCTTGGTGGTTTCAACAAACCACAAACCAATTTTCTCACAAAATAGATCCTAATAGATAGGATAGATATGATAGCTCAAGTGTGAGAATATTAGTTTCAGATATTTTATCAAGATATTAGTAGGTGATTAGCTTCAACAAAGGTATTTTGAAGCTTTCACATGGTGATTTAAGAGCCCGAGCGTCAAGTTCATATCTAGCACTCGTTTGGAGTCAAACTCGGTGGATCACGTTTGGATCGAGTCGACTTGGAGACGGCACTCTACAAGAAGACCTCGGTTTGTTTTAGAATAGTTAGTTTAGATCCATTGTTAAAGATTAGATAGTGTGATATGCTCAAGTTCACAACACACACACACTTGTTTCAAGTTTCATGTTTGTTGGTTTTTGGTTTTTGATTTAATCGATCTTGGTTTTCATGAAAGGTATTATATCAAAACAAGTTTACATGGTTTAATGTATATTAGATTTGATCTATATACATGTATACTTCATATTCTTAGAATAACTTATTTTGATAACCTATTCATGTATTTGGGTTTTGTATTTAAACAAAACTTATTTTTGTATTTACATGAGTTTTGGAAAAATCGGATTTCCATTTCAAAAATCTAAGTTTTAGAAAATACAAAATCTGGTTTAAGGCAAATTTTCCAAGTCACAAAAATGGTTCAAAATGTTTGTAACATGATTTGATTTTTACTCAAACATGTTTGTATTTCAAAAGATATAACATGAACTGATTTTTGTGGAATTTATGTGATTTTATGAGATTTAATTGAAGTTAAAAAGATCAGTTTTTAAATCCTAAAAAATACCTGCCAGGCTCTGGCGGTCGACCGGACCAGTAGTCGGTCGACCGACCCGGTCGACCGATGTGCACGAGACGTGCACAAAGGCTAAGTTGGCTTGGCCGGTCGACCATGCGGTCGACCGACTGAAGTCACCCCACTCTTGCGTGGGGGCGGTCGACCGTGAACTTTGGCCCGGTCGACCGGCCAGAGAGCAATTGCTCTTTGGATCTGGCACGGTCGACCGGGCGGTCGACCGCTGGGCTCAACGGTCAAAAATTTGACCGTTGGCCGGTCGACTGGCCGGTCGACCGGAAGGGCATTCTGGCCCTTTCCAGCTGCCAATGGGCAGATTTTCTTGGGGGTTATAAATACCCCATTCAAGAGCTGTTTTTTAACAAGTTTTCAAGAGAGAAAAATTTACATACTTAAAGAGTTTTCTCAGCAAAAGTTTTTGGGTTCAAAAGTCTTATTCTTTATTTGTTTTAAAGTGTTGGAAATTCAAAGAAAATATAGTCTTTGGGAATTGGTTTTTGGTCTAAAAATTTTATATCTATTTGGAGTTTTTCCCAAGCATTTTTCTTTGTTCCAAACACTTTATTTTCTTACACTTGAGCTTATCCTCTATCCTATCTATAGGATCTTTGTTTAGTGAGAAAAGATTGGGTTTGTGGTCTTTGTGATCACCTTGAGTTGTAAACCTCTTTTCCTTGTTGTTGAATCCCTCTTGTGTAGAGGTGAGTGTGGAGGTTGGTTTAGAATCCCTCTAAGTGTAGAGGAGATTGTGGTTGTTGGCTAAGTTCTTATCCCTCTATTGTGAGGTTGATATTGTGGTGGCTTTGTGCATAGCCTCTAAGTGTAGAGGTTGTGTTGTATTTGAGAGAGGAGTTGTGTACTCCCGGTTATTGTATTGCCCAAAATCCTCAGTGGAGGTTCCCTGTGTGGGAAGTCCTGTGTGGACGAGTTAGTGAAAATATTTCCATGTGAAGGTGGGGAAGTAGATCTGAAATCACCTAGAGGGGGTGAATAGGTGATTATGCTAATCAATGCACAAGTTTAAAAAATGATATGATGCAACGATCACTCAAAGCAAGATTAGAAGCCGAATACCCCGTGAAGGGCTCTGAACTCCTTCCTCGTGATTCCTCTAAATAAGAGTTTGAGATGCGCAATGAAATCTTATTATGAGAGTATAGATCGACAATATAAGAATGAATGAAAAGCAAGTAAATAACACAAGTAAACCAATCGCAAACACAGAGATTTGTTTCGAGGTTCGAACACCCAGCTCTACGTCCCCGCTTTCACCCAGAAGGATTTTCGATCCACTAGAACTTCCACAAAGGATTACAATCACTAGGGAGTACCCAACTCCTCAATCACAACCCTCTACTCCAGAGGTAGTGGAGCACAAATACAATAATCACTTGGTGATCAAAAAACCACAAACTCTCTTTTGAAAAACTTTTCTTTCCAAAACCTAGAGAATAATGTATAGGATTGAAGCTCAAGGTTTGTAAGTGAAAATTAAAACAAAGTAGAAGAGAGTTTTGATTCAAAAACTTCAAAGAAAAATCAGACATTAGAGCATAAAAACAGAGAATAAAAACTTCTTTCAAAAAGACTCAAGCTTTGATTTCTTTTGCAAATGTTGTTGTATTTCTCCTCAACCCCATCCACCCCTATTTATAGGATATAGGTAGGGATTAAAGGGTAAACAAAAATTTTGATTAATCAGGAAAGATAAGACCCAAAATCAGCCTTAAATCTCATTTGGAGAATAAAAACACGTTTTAAAACATGCTTAAAAAACTAGCCGTTTGGCTGTTAATACACTCACGGTCGACCGGCCGGTCGACCGGTTTTCAAAAACTTTTGACCGTTGGCAGGCCCGGTCGACCGTCCCAAACAGAGAGTTGGGTGCAATTAGTTGGTCGAAGCTCGGTCACCCAACATGGGGTCCGGTCGACCGGATAACATGCACACATGCACGCACCCAACGGTCAGAACTGCGGTCGACCGCTCGGTCGACCGTTCTGACCTGAAATAGAGCCGGTCGACCGTCCGGTCGACCGTAACAGGTCAAAACACATATTTTGGGAAAATGTTTTTGAAGATATGTTTATTTTCAAAAATAATTTTTGTCAAGACTTTATAAACTACAATAAATTGAGTTTGCAAATACTGAAATAGGTCTATTGAAATATTTTATACAAGAGACAAAAATTATCTTTTGAAAAATATGTGCAATTTTGTGTGTGTGGGGAATTTGAGCTTCAACACTATATACTATCTTTTAACAAACTAAAATATAAAAACTATATAGAAAGAAGTCTCTGAACCGCGTTGCCGAGCTAGAGCCTCCTCTCCTATGAAAGAGTCCTCTTGCGCCATCAACCTATCAACATGCTTTTAGCGCCATTAACCTTGCAATATGCTTAAAGCCATCAAGACTTGTACAAACCTGAAATTCATTTTAGAATAACTTATTAGTACCAAATAGATTTTATATGTTTTGTTATCATCAAAACGTATATAAATGGAGAGTGTAACCTTTTGGGCCAACAATCTCCCCCTTTTTGATGATGACAAAACATATAAGCTATAACACAAGATATAAAATGGAGGTAAAAACTCTCCCTCAAATAATGCTATATTAAACAAGTATAAAACAACTTATTATGAGAAAATTTTGAAAAACAAAAACACTTACAAACATTTTGGAAAACAAAAACACCAAACATAAAACATAAACAAACACTACACTATAGCAAAACAAACAATACATATTTCTCCCCCTTTTTGTCATACATCAAAAAGGGATATGATAGTAAGAAAACTTCCTTATGCAACAACACAAACATTTAGTTCACCATATATAAAAGAAAATCTATTGTAGTCAAGTGGTTTAGTGAAAATATCGGCAAGTTGAAAATCAGTAGAAACATAATCAATATCAATATCACCTTTCTCCAAATGATCTCTAAGAAAGTGATATCGAATCTCAATGTGCTTGGTCTTACTATGTTGATTTGCATTCTTAGTCATATGAATAGTACTAGTATTATCACAAAATATTTTGATATGGTCATAATGCAAATCATAATCAAGTAGAGTTGTTTCATCCAAAGGACTTGAGCACAACAAGCCCCCGCCGCAACATACTCCACCTCGGCGGTTGAGAGGGCTACCGAATTTTATTTCTTAGAAGACCATGAAACAAGACAATTACCAAGAAATTGACATGTTCCACTAGTACTCTTCCTATCCACTCTACAACCCGCATAGCCAGCATTCGAAAAACTTGTCATTGAGAATTCTCCGATCTTCAGATACCATAGACCCACTCCAATAGTGCCCTTAATATAACGAATAATGCGGTTTACCGCAATTAAATGAGATTATTTGGACAAGATTAGAATCTAGCACAAAGACACACACTAAACATAATATCCGGCCTACTAGCCGTTAAATACAACAAACTACCAATCATGCTTCTATATATAATTTTATGTCAACACACTTACCTTGGTCATCCTTATCAAGCTTGGTGGTGGTGGCCATGGGAGTGTTGCAAATTTTTGAGTCTTCAAGCCCAAATTTCTTGATGAGTTCCTTGGAGTACTTGGCTTGACATATGAAGATCCCATCACACATTTGCTTGATTTGGAGTCCAAGAAAATAGTTCAATTCACCCATCAATGACATCTCAAATTCACGTTGCATACATTGTTCAAACTCCTTGCAAAGTAATTCATTAGTAGAACCAAAGATTATATCATCAACATATATTTGTACTATAAGAATGTCACTACCAACATGTTTAGTAAATAATGTGGTGTTTACTTTGCCTTTAACAAAATTATTTGATAGAAGAAAACTAGAAAGGCTTTCATACTAAGCTCTTGGAGCTTGTTTTAAACCATACAATGCTTTATCTAGTTTGAAAAAAAATTTGGATGTATATGATCCACAAAACCGAGGGGGTTGTTCAACATATACTTCCTCATCAATAAAACCATTTAAAAATGCACTTTTTACATCCATTTGAAAAAGTTTAAAATTTTTATAGGATGCATAAGAGAGTGTGATCTGTATGGCTTCTAGCCGTGCTACGGGTGCAAAGGTCTCCTCATAGTTGATTCCTTCAACTTGAGTGTAACCTTGGGCCACTAACCTAGCCTTATTCCTAACAACATTTTCTGACTCATCCAACTTGTTCCTAAAAATCCACTTAGTACCAATTATTGGTCTATCATGGGGTCTAGGAACAAGATGCCAAACTTGGTTGCGCTCAAATTAATTGAGCTCTTCTTGCATAGCAAGCAACCAATATGAGTCACCCTCAGCTTCGAGGATATTTTTGCGTTCAAAATGAGATATGAATGCATAATGCCCACATAAATCATGGAGTTTAGAGCGAGTAGTTACCCCCTTTGATACATCACCTATGATGAGATCTTTGGGATGATTTGAGGCGTATCTCCAATCTTTAGGAAGTGGTTGTGATGGTTCCACTTCATCCTTTTGAACTTCACCATTAGGTTCTTGCTTGTCTTCTTAGATGGGTGAGTCCTTCAAGGATATTTTCTCCATATCCTAACCTAATGGGTCAATCTCTACAACATTCTCAACAAATGCATTAGATTCCTCAAATTTAACATGCATAAATTCTTCAATAGTAAGAGATGATTTATTGAATACTTTATATGCTTTGCTAGTACTAGAATAGCCAACAAAGATTGCTTCATAAGCCTTAGCATCAAATTTACCCAAATTATCTTTGGTATTCAAAACAGAACACTTGCATCCAAAAACTTTAAAGTATGAAATATTTGGTTTTCTTAAATGATAAATTTCAAAAGAAGTTTTGAAAGTATTTTTACACAAATAAATTCGGTTGGATATATAACATGCGGTGTTTACGGCCTCGGCCTATAAGTATTGAGGGAGCCCATATTCACTTATCATAATCCTAGCCATTTCTTGAAGAGTTCTATTCTTTCGTTCAACTACTCCATCTTGTTGTAGAGTTCTAGGACATGATATTTCATTCTTAATTCCTTTTTCATCACAATAAGTCATGAAGAGTTGGTTGACAAACTCACCACCTCTATCACTTCTTATCCGTAAAATCGAAAATCCTTTTTCTTTTTCAACCCTTTTTTGAAAAATCTTAAATGCGAAAAAGTTTGATCTTTATGCTCCAAAAAGAAAACCCAAGTGAAACGAGAGAAATCATCGACTAAAACAAAAACATATCTATTTCCATTTAAGCTTTTAGTTTTAGTTGGTCCAAAAAGATCCATGTGAATCAATTCTAATGGCCTAGATGACATGATATCCTTGATTGGTTTGAAAGAAGACTTGGTTTGTTTCCCAAGTTGGCACGCACCACAAATGCGGTCTTTTTCAAACTTCAAGCAAGGAATACCCTTCACCAATTCCTTAGAATTTATTCTAGAAAGATGATCAAAAGAGGCATGGCCTAATCTTCTATGCCATAACCATGAAATCTCATCAAAAGCATTTAAACATTTTGTAGTGCAATCCAAATTAAGTATATCAATAATATAGACATTATTTTCACGAAATCTAGTGAGAATACATTCATTAGTTTTACAATCAAAAATTTTGCAAGAAATTTCATCAAAAACAACTTTGAGACCACGATTACATAGTTGACTAATACTAAGTAAATTATGTTTAAGCCCATCAACAAGAACTACATTTTCAATTAAAGGAGATGCACCAATCTTAATGTTACCTATACCGATGATGGTGCCCTTGGAGTCATCTCCGAAGGTGATGGTGCCACCTTCAACGTACCTTGATAGGGTTGTGAAATTGTTGATGTCCCATGTCATATGCCTTGAGCAACCACTATCAAGGTACCACCGCTCCTTACGTCTTGGGGTCTTGGTGTGTACCTATATCAAATAATTTAAAGCTTGATTTTGGTACCCATATTTTCTTGGGTCCTAATGCGTTAGTATTTCGAATCCAAACATGATTATTGGTACTATTTATATGATCATAACAAAATTTAGCTAAATGTCCATTTCAGCCACAATAAGTACATTTATAAATTCTTCCATATTTAAAAGCATAATGAGCATGTGGTTTATGAACATGTGATTTATGAGCATGGGATATTTTTGCATGATTGACATGTGATGTGTTGGCATGATGAACATGTGGAGTTTTAGCATGAGATGTTTTATCATGTTTAGCATGAGGAGTATGCATGTGCTTCTTTGAAAATATTTCTTCTAATTTAGTATTGTTAAAAGCACATTCTTTTAAAACATTTTTCAAATCATTTATTCTAGTTTTTAACATAGAAAACTTATTTTCATCAATTTTATGATATTTAGCTTTGCAAGCAACTCTATAGGCATCAAAATCTCTTTGTGTTGAAATAAGAGTAGAAGATAATTCATCCTTTTCTTTTGAAGAAATAGCAATTTGATTTTTAAGCATTTCATTTTCCTTTTTCAATTTTAAACAATCTTCCTTTTTAACATTAAAACTTTCTGAAAGTTTAATGAAAGCTTGTAATAACAATTCTTTACTTATTTCACTATCATCATCATGTGATTCGGTAGTTACCTTGGGTGTGTTTGCCATGAAACACACATTGGCCGTGTCAACTTCATCTTCGGATTCACTTTCCAAGTCCCAAGTGGCTTTGTACACCTTCTTTTCAAACGGCTTCTTTTGCTTCAAGGAGGAAGGTATCTTTCTCTTGAAATCTGGACAATCGGTCATGATGTGTCCGGGTTTCCGATAATTGTAGCATATGATCTTTTTCTCTTCCTTCCCTTCCCATCGCCTTCTATGGTTGAGCTTGTTCTTGTGGTACATTCTTTTTACATTTCTCACAAGAAGAGATAGCTCTTCATCATCTTCTTCATCATCGTAGTTGGTGGAGGTAGACTTGAAAGCTATAGACTTTTTCTTTTGAGGCGCCGCTTCTTCTCTAGCCTTTTTCTCCATCTCATGAGTCTTAAGATTTCTAATAAGACTTATGAGCTCTATCTCATCTTTGTCATTCAATTCCTTCAAGGTAGTAGCTTTGATTTCCCATGATGAAGGGAGAGCACGAATCACCTTACGCACCTTTTGGTCGTTATTGATTTCATCACCTAGAGAAGCAAGAGCATTTGTGATTTTAGTAAACTTAGTAATCATATCATCAATAGATTCATTTTCTTGCATTTTAAAGCATTCATATTGGGAACGCAAGAGATCAATTTTATCTCTCTTGACTTGTGATGTTCCCTCATGAGTGACCAATAAGTGTTGCCAAATCTCAAAGGCGGATTTGCAATGGATAACTCGTGTTAAGTCATCCTCATTCAAAGCAAAAGTAGGGCATTTTGAGCCTTCGAATTAGCATCAAATTCTTTGAAAGTAAGATCGGATCAAGTGTCCTCCTCACCTTCGGGTTTACTAAAAGGCTTGGTCAAAGACTTAGCAACTAGGCTACCTAGAGATTGTAAAAAAATGTTCATCCTAACTTTCCATATGGGAAAGTTGAGTCCATCAAATTTGGGAGGGGTCTTAATGTTATCGGCCATCTTTACTAGTGTATGAATGAATGTATGAAAATAGTGATTAGCAATTTATAGGATCTCTCTAAGGATGTGAAGTCAAAAACTAGAGTCCTTACTCTGATACCAATTGAAATCACCTACAGGGGGGTGAATAGGTGATTATGCTAATCAATACACAAATTTAAAAAATGATATGATGCAACGATCACTCAAAACAAGATTAGAAGCCGAATACCCCGTGAAGGGCTCTGAACTCCTTCCTCGTGATTCCTCTAAATAAGAGTTTGACGTGCGTAATGCAATCTTATTGTGAGAGTATAGATCGACAATATAAGAATGAATGAAAAGTAAGTAAATAACACAAGTAAACCAATCGCAAACACAGAGATTTGTTTCGAGGTTCGAGCACCCAGCTCTACGTCCCCGCCTTCACCTAGAAGGATTTCCGATCCACTAGAACTTCCATAAAGGATTACAACCACTAGGGAGTACCCAACTCCTCAATCACACCCCTCTAGTCCAGAGGTAGTGGAGCCACAAATACAATAATCACTTGATGATCAAAAGACCACAAACTCTCTTTTGAAAAAATTTTCTTTACAAAACCCTAGAGAATAATGTATAGGATTGAAGCTCAAGGTTTGTAAGTGAAAAATAAAACAAAGTAGAAGAGAGTTTTTATTCAAAAACTTCAGAGAAAAATCAGAGATTAGAGCACAAAAACTGAGAATAAAAACTTCTTTCAAAAAGATTCAAGCTTTGATTTCTTTTGCAAATGTTGTTGTATTTCTCCTCAACCCCATCCGCCCCTATTTATAGGATATAGGTAGGGATTAAAGGGTAAACAAAAAATTTGATTAATCAGGAAAGATAAGACCCAAAACCAGCCTTAAACCTCGTTTGGAGAATAAAAATACGTTTTAAAACATGCTTAAAAAACTAGCCGTTTGGCTGTTAATACACTTACGGTCGACCGGCCGGTCGACCGGTTTTCAAAAACTTTTGACCGTTGGCAGGCCCCGGTCGACCGCCTGGTCGACCGTCCCAAACAGAGAGTTGGGTGCAGTCAGTCGGTCGAAGCTCAGTCGCCCGACATGGGGTCCGGTCGACCGCCCGGTCGACCGGATAACGTGCACACATGCACGTACCCAACGGTCAGAACTGCGGTCGACCGCTCGGTCGACCGTTCTGACCTGAAATAGAGCCGGTCGACCGTCCGGTCGACTGCAACAGGTCAAAACAGATATTTTGGGAAAATGTTTTTGAATATATGTTTATTTTCAAAAATGATTTTTGTCAAGACTTTGTAAACTACAATAAATTGAGTTTGCAAATACTGAAATAGGTCTATTGAAATATTTTATATAAGAGACAAAAATAATCTTTTGAAAAACATGTGCAATTTTGTGTGTGTGGGGAATTTGAGCTTCAACACTATATACTATCCTTTAACAAACTAAAATATAAAAACTATATAGAAAGAAGTCTCTAAACCGCGTTGCCGAGTTAGAGCCTCCTCTCTTATGAAAGAGTCCTCTTACGCCATCAACCTATCAACATGCTTTTAGCGCCATTAACCTTGCAATATGATTAAAGCCATCAAGACTTGTACAAACCTTAAATTCATTCTAGAACAACTTATTAGTACCGAATAGCTTTTATATGTTTTGTTATCATCAAAACGTATATAAATGGAGAGTGTAACCTTTTGGGCCAACAAGAGCTGTGTGCTCGAACCTCGAAACATATCTTGGTGTTTGCGATTGATCCACTTTCTCTAACTCTCTCTCTTATATTGTGCCTTACATTGATTCATATTATCATATCACACTTATATGCTTGGTTGTGTTTGTTTGTGTGCCTCACTTGTGTTTAACCACGAGAGCTTCATATAGCACCTCAACTCTTATTCAGAGGAATCAAGAGGAGTTAGTCCAGAGCCCTTCATTGGGAATTCGGTTACACTTGTTGGTTACACTAAGTGTGTTGCAATTAAGTTTTAATTTCCGTATTATTGTTCATAGATTAGCCGTACACCTATTTACCCCCCCTCTAGGTGTACTTTCACTTCCTTCTGTGTTCGACGGTGGAAAAGAAGCAGAAGTTCAGAGCAAACCGTGTAGGTCTATATGTCAATGTTCAAGCTCTGGCTATGTATGTAGTATTAATGTGCTCCCTCGAGCTACCGTTTGTAGAAAAAACTATAACGAGTCATATCCGAGGGAGGTTATGCGATGGAAGCTTTCTTGATTTTTGTTGTTCTTGTTTTTTGAAAGAAACGAAAGTTTTTCTTTGTTCAAGAATTGAAAAAGAAAAGAAAGTAAAAGAAGATGATGAAATTGTGGATTGTTTTTGTGCTAAAAGAAAAGGAACAGGAAAAGAAGGAAGGTAGAATGAAAACGGTGAATGAAAGTGTTTGGAAAAGTAGACAAGAAAATAGACTTTACTTAAGAAAGAAAGATTTAGAAATGAGGAAGTTTTTATCAAATAAAAGAGAAGCCATGACTAACTAACAACTATATACTACTAACTTACTAATCTCTTGGATGAATTATGCCTTATATAGATTCATTGGTATATTGTCCAACTTGATTCATCATGTCTAAAAGTTGGCCTAATTTATTGAAGTATTCACCTCTTAGCTTAGTTATGTGGCCTCCTTGGATCATAGGCTCCCAATAAGTTCACAAGAATGGAAAATAAGAATTTGAGATTCACAAAGTATTCACGTCTAAAATGGTCCATATTACAAATAAAATCCTTAGTTTTGTGGCCTTATTTCCTCGAGTCCTTACAGTTCTTGGGGCGTTTTCTTGCTCGGTGCCCTAAAATCGTCTTGTTTGGGAGTCACCAACCTAAGGTTCGTTACATGGGCTTAGAAATCCTAATAAAACTAAGGGATATTACCGCTAAAATATGTAAAAATAAGGCATAAGAGTTAAAGATGAAGAATCTTTAGTTAAAATATTCACGATCATAAAGGTGCATATGACTTAGGGTAAAATAATAGACTACATGAGAAATACAGTTTGACTCCTTACCTTGATTGGTAACAAGTGTTAGAATAGAGACTATGTTTAGGAATGAATAGTTTGGTGTTCCTATGACTTATAGATTACTTGAATTTTTGCAAAAATATTTCAAATATATTTTCTCTTTATCAAAATGCATTTCCTAGTGCGAGGACCACGGGATGCGGCCTAGAGTGAAGACAGCAAGACATGGACGACGATTATGGAATCAGGATCCAACACCATCGCCACTTGAGCAAAACCTCACTTCATACACATCCACCACCAAGGGAAGATATGTTTGAACATATCAAGTTAGAACTTGAGCCCAATCTTCTCCTCCCTGGCAGCGAGATCTTATCACGAGAACTGAAAATTTGTGACCAGATTATCACGAGAACTGAAATATATGACAAAAGGCCGATGTGACGCAACCGCCATCTTGATCATCTGCATCCACTCCTTCTCCTTCCTCTATAGGGCGAAGAAGAACGAATAACAACTCAATCTACTAGAACAAGAAATATCAGGAGTCAGAAAAAGCTTTCTGAAGATGGGCCTCTCACTTCCAAAATACTCGCTAAATATAGATAGAAAAGCTAAATCGCCTCGAATTCAAAACTTTCACTGCATTTGAAGAAACTGTTTGAATCCTGAATTTTTTTCAATCGAATTCGATTCAATCATGTCCACACAGTCTCCTCCATTATGAAGTCAAGATTTGGGTCATTAATTCTCCAGTTGTCTTCACCAATTACCAAATATGGCTCAAAATGCAAAGAGGTATTTTGACCAAGGCCTTTCGGATTGCAAGTGATGCCTCAACTTCTCGAGTCAGGACCTACTTATTCCACTCCACTCTTTCTTCTTGGAGCCTAGAGAAAAAGGGATCGATGGGGCATCTGTAGCGGTTAAATTCTGACCTACACCAGGATCAAGACACGTGTCCCACACCATCAGAATCTCTCGAAGATATTAGCAAGGAAAGCCATCCGAGTGACTCTTCGGAAAGCAGCATCCCAAATATTCCCAAGACCATTTCCTCCTCCAAGAATTTATCGTCCTGAGGATATTCAACCCCTGAGATTGATCCTTTCGTCTTAAGTAAAACAACCTCTGCAACCAACTCCATTGGCTTCCTCCTACATTTGTGGAGTCTGTTAGGCCGCCATATCATCCTATGGTTCACACATGGTCCACGACTCCTACTTCAACACAAGCAGGTATAGAAAGTAGCAGATATTACTCTCACAATCAAGGGCAGAATCTCCGCCATTACAGAAGAATTGCAACGTGCAAATCATGCAGTTATTCAATCCCGCATGACTCGCACTGTCAAGAAGAACCCTAATTGGACACACATATTGCATATTTATTATTATATGTTTACATCTATTTTGTAATAAATCCTACAATTAATTTGTCTTAATGTCTAATTTATGCAGGATATGATTAATGGTGGGAGAGAAAATAATCACAAATCCAGGCCAACTAAACTAGATTTTTGGGAGGATTTAAATCACAGCAGAAGATCAGAACGTATTAGAGAGGATAATCCCAGATCTAGTTACGTTAAAGTGGATTTTAGAGGATTGATTCGGTTAGCGGAAGATCAACAAAGATAACATCAAATTTAGAGGTTAAACTGAATAATCAATTGAAGATAAAAGCAAATCGGGAATCTATGGACCAGTGCCCCCCGAATCTGGCTCTGCAGCCAGATCAAGGACGCGGGATCACGACTTTGACTGCGTTTTCGCGGTAATCTTGCGAAATCTGGGTGAGCGTTTGCTCCTCGTATCTTCGTATGCTTCTCTCTATCCATTCTCACCTATGAATACTACAAGTTCAGAAGCCACAAGGTAAGGGAAAGGCTGAGAAGGCTATGAAATAGGATTAAGTGTGTTGTTTAGATTAGATAAGAGAGATTAATTAAAAAAGATGTGTGAGCAGTATGTGAAAGCTCAAGTTTCTTCTATAATGTTGTCTTTTGTAACTCGAAACCGAGAGCTTAATGAATAGAGAAGTTTCCTCTTCCACTTTTAAATTCTCTTTATTGATTGGGTTGTATTTGTTTTCATGCTTTCATTTTTTTTTTCTTTTCTTAAGTCACTTCTTGTGTAGGGAAGAAGGCTTGGGTAGCTGATCTCTTTACGATCAATTTGACGAGAATCAAGGCTCTGTGTATCATTTCGGGTTCCCAATTTTCTATTTCTCTATCTTTTCTTACTGTTAATGCATCCCACATGCTAGTAATTTTTATTTCTTATTTCATTCCATTACTTTTAATTCATCTTTTCGTTTTCTCTCTCTAAATCTTCCTTTCTCATTTTGCTCACTTTCATGTAATGCATCTCATAAGCTTGTAATTTTTATGTCTTAGTTTATTTACTCTTTTGAAATTTTAAATTCTTCTCAACATCTTTAAAAAAGATTTCAAAAATTCAAATCATTCATTTACCAAATTTCCAATTAGATTAAAGTTAAATTTCTAATTTTAAAAAAGCTATGTTTTCAACAAGTTTTGTAGATTTGACCCTTTTCTTACCGCTATGCTAAATTCTAAAGTATTTTAAAGTAAGACTAGGTTTTTATAATTTGTGCGCGGTGCAAACAACGACAGAAAATATCACAACATTTGAACTACGAACAAACCCCACAGGTATATAAGACAATAGAATATACAATACAAGGCAGATCGAAAAACAATAGAAATAGTCGAGGGAAAAATAGTAATCATCCAGCCATTTTTGCTACAGAACAGAGTATTAGCTCTGTTAAATCTATAGTAATCCTCTGAAAATAGTCAATTCTCCCGCTCCTCCCCGTGGTTTTTCAAAATTGAGTTTTCACATAAAATCTGAGTCTTTACGATTGTTTTTACTACTCTCCCTTAGATCCAGATTACAATTTGAACTGGAAATTTGCCCTACAACTATGAAACAGACTAACAAAATACAATATACAGAATACTCTCAAATAAAAATTACAATATATACATTCGTAGCAATAACAATGATCTGTTAAGAGTGAGAAAGTACATTTTTATAGCATGCAATTTAGAATGTTCAAACCTTCGGGTTTGTTGCAGACATCTATTGGCAGGTTGGAGACTGACAACATGATGGCTGGCTAACTTAATTCCATTGTCTTGTAAACTTGGGCACATCAGAAAATTGAACAGAAGAAAGAAGGCACAAGAGTTGAAGAGATTGGAAACGGAAGCCATGACAATGAGAAATATGCATGGAAGTTATGAAACTCTTGGCCTTTATACAGATGCTCCCCCTCTCTCCCTCTCCCCCATGTCTCTCTCTCACTCAGAGAGAGAGAGAGAGAGAGAGACCATAGGAGGATGGGAAGGAATCAGTAGGTTGAATGATAGGAAGAAGCGACAATAGAAAACTGCCGGTGTGGTGAGAAGATGGATTAGAACGGGAAACTGCTAGTGTAGTGATGATTGAAACAGAGAAACTTCCAGTGTAGTGAATGGAG
The DNA here is from genome assembly GCA_038442645.1 of Agave tequilana. Taxonomy (NCBI): domain Eukaryota; kingdom Viridiplantae; phylum Streptophyta; class Magnoliopsida; order Asparagales; family Asparagaceae; genus Agave; species Agave tequilana. The sequence continues at coordinate 116,450 of JAVJIF010002926.1, forward strand.
TAGCAGAGAGAACTGCTAGTATGATGGTGGACTGGAACATAAAAACTTTCAGTGTAATTGTGTATGTATTCTCAGGGTCAGGAAGTGTCCTCTTTTCCTTGGAGAAGAAGATCATATATAGCTGACAGGGATGCTGGTATGGAAGCGGAATTGACAGACTGTTGTAACTGTACGATCTTCACGTGTTAGATTTATTGTAACAGTTATGATTGCTAGTGCTGGTTAGTTGAGATTGCAGGCCGGAGAATCTGTCACTGTCCATAACTGCTCGCGTTGAAAGGGGCGTTACATGTTATGAACGTAGGGAGGATGAGTTGCATGACGGCAGACGGATATCTCGGTGGACTGATATTTTAAATTTATGACTTAAGGTTGGAGACTTTTGGATCAGGAAAGACCTCGGGAAGGTAAAAACCTTAGAGTGATAGAGTGCAACTCCGGATTGAGGACATCTTCAGGACGGAGGGTAGCTCATGGTCGAAAGAATCTTCGGGACTGAGGAACGAGACCTCTGAAAAGTTAGACGTGGCGGATGCTACGGATTAGACTCTGAGAGTTGTGGATTTCTCGAAAAAGCTCTTGGTAAATTGGACATGTGTCATCATCCAGATCAGAGACAAATTTTATCACTACAAATGCATATGCCTAATCATCTTCGAGTAACTCTAAAATTGATCCTCAAAGTCGTGCTCAAGTTTCTTGGGTGGTTCTATCTAAAATTATAGACATACGCTAGTTAAGCCTGTAACACATTAAAATAGTGAACATGTCTACTGTTGAATAATTTACTGTGTTTCGAGTTGTAAGCGCTGCTCAAAGCCTTTTGTTTACTAAAATTTGCTACCATTCATTTTTTAAAAATAATGTACTGTGTTCCGAGTTGTAAGCACTGCTCAAGTCTTTTTTACTATAATTTGGTACAAGTCATTTATTTTTCTTTAAAAATATAAGTCGTAGAATGGTGCAACTGAGATTTGAATCCCACACCTCTTGCCCACTTGTAAAGAAGCTTTACCACTGTGTTGCACCGACACTTACAATTTGATACCGTCACAATATTGATTATTTTTTAGAAACCAATCAAGAGTGCTAGCTAGGTAATTAGCACCCCTTGGGTAGGGGTGGCCACCGGGGCGGGTCGACCCGCGTCGACCCGCCCCGACCCATACTGTGCGACTCGTCGGAGTCGCACAGACGGGTTGGCGGGTCAACCCGTACCCTCCCCGTTAAGGGGCGGGTCGAAACGGGTTGACCCGTCCCGTGGTCACGGGACGAATCCAATTCGTCCCGTGACGAATCACGGGACGAGTCGGGTCGGGGAAAATTTCCCCGACCCCCCCTTCTTAATTTTTTTTTTTAGTCCAATAATTTTTTAAGAACGTTAGAGGGGAAAATTATTATACGCCCCCTATATTAAAATTTTTTTTATTTTAAACCCTCAACGGCTCAAAACTGAGCCGTTGGGGTGAAAAACGAGGGTGCCACGTGGCACCCTCGTTTTTCACCCCAACGGCTCAGTTTTGAGCCGTTGGCACTAAAAAAAAAATAAAAAAATAAAAACCCTAACCTCTAATCTTCTATAAATACCCTCTACCCTCATTCATTTTCATCTCACATTCTCACTTCATCTCAACTCTCTCTTCTATTTTCATCCTCTAACTCTAATTCACTCTTATTCTCTTACAATTACAAATCTCTACCAACTTTCAATCTAGTCTAATGGATCCCAACTGGAGTACTGGCGGTTCCTCATCCGAAGCCGGTGGCAGCTCTTCATCAACACACAATCCGTCAGCTGCCGCACCTTACACCGATGTTGGCGGTAGCTCATCATCAGCATATACCGCTTACCCACCATACAGTTATGCTCCACCAACATCCGCATTTGCTCCCTATCACAGTTCGTCAAGCTATGCATTTGACTACAGTGGTTTTGCACCATATACTCATGCTGCATATGCCAGTGATAGTGGTACAGGTCGGCATTCTATTTCCTTCCCTCCTCAATATGCCTCATATTCTCAACTTTTAATGTCAACATCACCAATGCACGCACAATCTCTGGCTCCTTTTTTTACTGAAACACAAGAATAACACGATACACAACCAACACAGCATGACACTATAGTTCCAGAAACACAACAACCTGAACCAACTAGCACAAGCACAAGCACAACCACTAAAGAAAGAGCCAAAACTTCTGCAGTGTGGAACCATTTTGTCTTAAAATTTGTTGAAGGTAGAAGAAAGGCAGAATGTAAGTACTGTCATCAACTATTTGATCATAAAGAAGGATACGGTACAGGTGTTCTTAATAAACACTATGAAAAAAAGCATGCTAAAAGTCACGGTTTACCACCACAACAAGCACAAATATTAGCTGATTCAGGCACACTCTCCACTTGGAGATATAAGCCTGAAGTAAATAAACATAAGTTAGCTGAATTTATTGTTCGAGCAGAACTTCCATTTTCTTTTACTGAATCAGATGCATTAGTTGATTATCTTAAATCTGTTTTTGCTCCTGATTATAAGAGAATTAGCAGACAAACTATAACTAGAGAAATTGAAGATTTATTTGTAAATAGAAAAAATATTTTGAAGGCTCTTTTTACTAGTGATGCTAGAAAAATTTCTTTAACTTCCGATACATGGGAAGCTCTTAATCTTATTCATTATTTATGTGTTACTGCTCACTTTATTGATGAAAATTGGATTTTACAAAAACGTATTTTATCATTTTCTAAATTTTCTGAGAAACATTCTGCTACAAATGTAGCAAATTCAATTTTTCTTACTTGTAGAAATTATGGTATAGAAAATAAAATATTTTCTATTTCTTTTGATAATGCAAGTGAAAATACTGCTTCAATAAGACAATTGAAAACGATATTAGATCCAATTTTAAATGGTAAACTTTTTCATGTTAGATGTGTTTGCCATATATTGAATTTATGTGTACAAGATGGTCTAAAGCTCTTAGACAAATATATTTATAAAGTTAAAGAAATTATTTTACATATAAAACACAGTGGACCTAGGAGACAATCTTTTAAAGCTTATTGCCGACAATGTGGACTAAAGGAAAAACTGCTCCAAGCAGATGTGAAAACTCGTTGGAATTCAAGCTACTATATGATTAAAGATTGCCTTCCTTTTAAACAAGCAATTCAATTTTTTACAATAAATGAATGTTCATCTCTTTATATTAGTGATGAAGAATGGAAATTATATGAAAATTTTTGTAGTTTTCTAGAAAAATTTGACACTGCCACAAAAGCACTTTCTGGTACGTATTATCCCACATGTAACTTAGTTTTTTATAATCTTAATGAAATTGCTCAAGTATTTGCTGCATATAGAGATGATGATAGTCTTGTAGAGGCTATACATGATATGGAAGAAAAATTTCGAAAATATTTTGAAAATATGCCTTTTTTATTTTACTTAGCTGCAATTATGGATCCTAGAATTAAAATAGATAATTTAAAACTTTTATTATCTAATTTTATTTTATGTTTAAATTATGAACAAGATGTAGATAAATTACTTTTAGAAATTAGATCTCTTTTAGAAGAAATGTACTCATTGTACAGAGATGAGTTATTTCCACCTTCTTCTTCTGAATTTAGGGCACCTACACCATCACAAACTTCTTCTAGTAGTCTAGGTAAAAGATTATCTAATTTTAAAAGTATACTTTCCTCTAATACTAGAAAGAAACACTCTTCAGGAGCAGGTTCATTTGATGAACTTAATTTATATTTGAACACAATGCGTGCTGAAATAAATGAAAATGATGATGAACCATGGGAAACATTTGATGTTTTGTCGTGGTGGAAAGAACAGAGAAAACAATTTCCTGTTCATTCTACCATGGCCCGAGATATACTAACACCTCCGGCCTCTACAGTAGCGTCCGAGAGCGCGTTTTCTGCAGGTGGTAGAGTTTTGACACCCTGGAGGAGCAGGCTGACGCCGAAACACTTGGAGATGGCGGTTTGCTTAAAGGACTGGTTCGATGCAGAAAGACGCACACAAGGAAAAGCTATTCTGGATGAAGAATTTGAACAAGACGAGGATGACGAATAGAGAACCACCAGAGTTTTTTATATACATTGTATGAGATGAGCATCAGAGTTTTGTTATGTATACGAGATGAGTTTTATGTACATTGTATATGTGATGAGCAATGTATATGATTTTTTCATATTAATAAAATAATTTGCCATTTTGCCTTACAAAAAACTTGTAATTAGTGAAAATCAATTCTATTTTTTTTTATAATTTTAGAAAAAATTTTAAAATTTTTTCCTCTTTTTTCCCTATTTTTTCCTATTTTTTCCTATTTTTTCTTTTTAACTTTAAAATTTAAAATTTATGAATTAACGAATTAAAAAAAAAAAAATAGGCGAGACGGGTCTAACCCGTCTCGCCGAATCCGGTAACGAATCGGGTCGATTCGTTACCCGGGATTTGAACCCGTCCCGTTTAACCCGTGACGAGACGGGTCCAACCCGTCTCGTCCACGATTCGTTTGCCAGACGGGACGAATCAACCCGATTCGTCCCGTTGGCCACCCCTACCCTTGGGACCAAACCCAATCACTCCCTTTGCGAGATCGTAAACAACATTGAACCTCCTCTGCTGCGTATTCCCTAGAACCACCAGATCCGTGTCATCCCCATTTGGCGCAAACCCCAGGCACGCCCGCGTGCTGTTCAGCACGTAGATTACGCCAAAGAAATCCAGATCCACAGCGGCCCCTCGGAAACCCATCGACACCGACGGTACGGCCACCGTCTTGTACTTGCTGAAATCGTAGCAAGTATCTAGAATCCCAAACCCGGGCGCACTCGGGTACTGCGACATCCCCTTTCTGAACGCATCACGCAGCACCACGTAGGCGGTCGGAGGCAACCGAGTGATCACCGTGCCGGAGTCAATGAAAGTGCCTGCGTCTGAGAAGAGCGCAGGCGATATCGCGAGCTTCTGCCCGCTAACGCTGATTGAGATCAGCTCGAGGAAGTAAAACGAGGGCATAGCAGGGGAGCTCAGCATCGGAGTGAACTGCATATTGGAGGGTACCGTGCTCCTGCCAAATGTCAAGTACCCCGTCGAGCTCCCATCCGGAGGGAGGCAGTAGGAGAAGACTCCGCCGTACTTTTGATACGTCTGCGATACGATTGAGACGTCTCCACGCCCATGGCCGACGAGCCCAGCCACCCGGCCAAAGAGCCCGCTGTTCTCCTCACCACAGCCGAATTTGAAATTTGGTAATGTGTCTGCCGGCGGGAGAGTGAGGGTGTCGGTGGCGAAAAATCCGGCTGTTTCGGAGCCGTCCCCGTACTTGACATCGAAGATGCAAGTCCCCCCCAAGCAGCCGGATATGTCGAGAGCTGCGCAGTCCGGAGAGCTGCAAGAAATGTTGGCGTATGTTGAGGATCTGGTTGGATTGAAGAGGGGCTCCGCCTGCGGGTAGCAGAAGGAGACGCATGGCTGGCACTGGATCCAGGCGACGTCACTGCCGGTGTCGAAGATGACTGTTTGGGCAACTTTTGGCGTGCCGAGGCCGACTGTGACGACATAGTTGCTGGAGCCTAGATAGATTCCTCGCCGGGCGGGTATTTTTGTTTCTGATATTGAGTTTGGGGATTTGCCTTTCTTGCTCTGCAGCCACTCGACGCGGAGCTGGTCGTTGCTGAGGATTTGTTCGTGTGTAGGCTTCTGCTTGGGCTTTAGAGGAGAGCATGGGCCATGGCGGTTGACTACTTCCAATCTTGAAGGATCAGATGCTGCCGAGAGTTGTGAAATGAATTGATCCAGAGTGATTTCAGTATGAAAGGGTCTAACAAAAAAACCAATATATACATTTGCAGCAATAACAATGATCTATAAAGAGTGAGAAAGTATATTTTAATAGCATGCAATTTAGAATGTGCAGACCTTTGGGTTTGTTGCAGACATCTCTCGGCAATAGAGATCGGACACTGACAACATGATGGCTTGCTAACTTAATTCCATCAACTTGTAAACAAGGATCCATAAGAAAATTGAACAGAAGAAAGAAGGCACAAGATTTGAAGAGATTGGAAAGAGAAGCCATGATAATGAGAATTGTGCATGAAGTTGTGAAACTCTTGGCCTTTAAATAGATGCTCCGGCTCTTCGCGCGAAGGACACAGGAAGGGGAGAGAGAGAGAGAGAGAGAGAGAGAGAGAGAGTCAACTGTGTTATATGTGAAGTCTTCCCGCTTTGTGAGTCTTGTGGGATAAAACAAAAATGTTTTGGCTGCAACCTTCGGGTTTCCACACCCATAGATCAACTTGATAATTGACTTGCTTTTATAGTGTTTGGAACTGAGTCTTCGCTGGAGTAGAATATATGTATGAGTTGAGGTCTATAATATGTGTTTTTATTTTTTTTCTATCTCCTGTTCTGAGCTGATTAACGGTCCACAGCGAGAAAGACCATCACCTGATCCTTCACGCAAAGGAGCCAACCCTAGCCACACCCACATAGAGAGAGAGAGAGAGAGAGAGAGAGAGAGAGAGAGACCATGAGAGGGACAGTCAACTGTGTCATATGTGAAGTCTTCCCTCTTTTAAAGTCTTGTGGGATAAAATAAAAATGTTTTGGCTGCAGCCTTGGGGCTTCCACACCTATAGATCAACTTGATAAATGACTTGCTTTTCTTGTGCCTGGAATTGAGTCTTCTCTGGAGTAGAATATATGTATGAGTTGAGGTCTATAAAATGTGTTTTTATTTTTTTCTATCTCCTGTTCTGAGCTGAATAACAGTCCTCAGCGTAAAAGATCATTACCTGGTCCTACCAACCCCAGCCCCGCGCGCGCAGAGAGAGAGAGAGAGAGAGAGAGAGAGAGAGAGAGAGAGAGAGAGAGAGTGTGTGTATGAGAGGGACAGCCAACTGTGTCATATGTGAAGTCTTCCCTCTTTGTGAGTCTTGTGGGATAAATTAAAAATGTTTTGGCTGGCAGCCATTGGGCTTCCACACCTATAGATCCACTTGATAAATGACTTGCTTTTCTTGTGTCTGGAATTGAGTCTTCTCTGGAGTAGAATATATGTATGAGTTGGCCCTACAAACCAGTGGTCGGAGTGTTACTTTGTGTGTTAGTCGTTTTCTAGGCGTGGATTGAAATTTAAAGATTATAAATGCACCAGGCAACAAAAGTTACTAATAGATGAATATATAATGAGGATGACATACTTGTACGTATACATTGGGGGATAAGAGTTTGTGAAATGCTTGACCAATCAAAGGAGCAGATCCAGGTTTCGAACTGTTAACAGGCATATGATTCATTATATTTGGACCTCCTATATATAAGTTTGTGGTTTATTGTATCTTGACCACTTGTATACACGCACGTGTTTCATTGTATCTAAACATGCATAGTTTCCTTATTCTTCTCTCCACATACTTATATATTGATGTAATTATTTTTTGAACAAATATACATAAATTTTCACTTCTCCAAATTATCATGGTATCAGAGCCTCTCAAAATTTTTCCTTCCTGATCAAAGTTCTCCCAATGTTTTTACGCAGTGTTGTTCAAACTCTCTGTATTTGATCCGTCGTGAGTTTGAGAGGGGTATTAACAGATATGTTGTCCATTGTATCTGGACCTTTTGTATATAGGCATGAGGTTCATTGTATCTTGACCTTATGTATACAAGTATGTGGTTCATTGTATCTGGACGTGCATAGTTTCCTTATTCTTCCTCCACATGCCTATATATATTGATATAATTTCTTTATGAGAAATATACAAATATTTTCCTTTCTTCAAATTATCATGGTATCAGAGCCTCTCAAAATTCTTTGTTGATCGAATTTCTCTCGGTGTTCTCGAGCATGCGCTGGGTCACGATCGCATAGTGTGTGCCTAGTACCGAACTACTTTCGTCTCATGCGACATCAAAGCTTTCATCATCATCTTCATAATCGCCCTCTCGGATCTCGCCACCTCTCAGACCTCGGATCTCACCATCGCCACATGCCTAGATTTATTTTGGGGTTGTTCTGTGCTGATCCTGTCTCTCCTACGCAGTTGCTACACAATACACGTAGTTGAGTTCCTATGAACTCCTCTACCTCTGTCCTCATTCATTTTGCATGCATCATCGGTCATTGCCTCTGCCCTGCGTGGCTGATTATGCTCGCATCTCATTTTGTTCGTCGACATCCAATTCTCATTCGTCAACATCCTCGTTCTGTATGCACACGTCACCCATCATCACCTCTGTCCTATGCAGCTGCTATGCCATCTTGTCCCGATCTCAATCACCAAAGCGTAGTCTTCTCATCAGTTTCGCGCAGTCTAGTCCAAACTCTAGGTGTTTGATCCACCGTGAGTTTGAGAGGGGTGTTAACAGACATGTGGTTCATTGTATCTGAGACTCCTGTATATAGGCATGTGGTTCATTGTATCTGGACCTCTTGTATATAGGCACACAGTTCATTGTATCTGAACATCCATAGTTTTCTTATTCTTCTATCCATATGCCTATATATTTACATAATTGCTTTATGAACATATTGTTAATTCTGACAACTAATCAAGATCAACCGATCTAATTGATCAGTTCAGTGAAAATCAGGTGAGAGGTTTTTCGTTTGATAGAACATTTCTTAATTACAAAACCAACTTTCAATTCCCTTCCTTAGTTAAACACCAATTAGGCCGGTATTAATCAGTCTCAATATAATCAATATATCAATGATAATATTTATATAGATAAATAATTTAGAATGAATATCTTATTCAGCATGAACCCTATAATAAGAATGTTAGTTCAAATAAATAGAGAATATATTGAAATTCAATAATTCCACAATCAATGTTTATACAAGATAAATATTTATTAACAAAATTCATGTAAAACTGAATGTTATTATAAACAGACAGAGTAACAGAATAGAACTAGATTTTTGAAGTGAGGTATGCGTAAAGCGAATCTCCTTAAGACAAATATGTCCCCCCGCTACAGTGCATACGGGATAATGGATGCTGATCTCCAAAGATACAACACTCCTTCACATGTTCTTGTGCAATATTTTACAAAACTACGTACAGTCGAAGTAAAGTTAACCCGTACCTTCCACTTGACTGGAATTTGAAATGGACCAAAGGAATACAAAAATTTTAAAGAGAATTTTTATTTGAACAGACCTTGTATTCAGAGAGGAGAAGAAGAAAAATGAATTCCAAGTGTATTTTTATGGGTTGAATTCTCCTCTATTTATAAGAGAATTGGATATTGGTTTGGACACAACCCTTCAATCCAAATGGTACGAAAAGAACCATTCACGAGTGGTTACAATGGTTAATTGCAACTGTTCAACAGAACTGTCAGAATAGTTCTCTCTGAACCGTTCTAGTCGTATCTGTTCTGATTGGAGAACCTGCATAGGGTGGGGCCGCTTTGGGTCAGTCGGATATAACCTATATCCGTTGTCCATGATCCGAGACACTTTGCATAGGTTGGCACAACCACGCCTGATTCAAAAATGAAACGGGATGGGGCAGGCGGTGGTGATGCGTGTGTGGGCCTGAGTTCCCTCCAAACGCACGCGAAAACTCCAAGTCTCTAAAGGCACGACCTTAGTTCCCAACTTTTAATATTTAAACCACTTAACTTTTCACACCGCCTTTAATGTGGAACTAAAGAGTTTCTATTTCTTTTGGTCCCCTTTAAGCTATTGAATCAGGCTAACTTTTGATTTGAATATCTCATTCATTTGGAATCAGAATTGAACATGTGAATGTACCACGTTTATCCCCAATGGACGGAGAACACATTTCAATCGTCACTCGCTAGCAGCGGGTGTCGCCTAAAATTCAGCTTGAATTTCCCTAAAAAACTCACTTCGTTAATTCTAAGTTTCCTACAATCCCCTATAATGAATGGAGATTCAAGAAAATATACTCATTATAAGACTGACTCTATACTGAAAGGCACATGAGGAAAGAAATTGCATCAGGATAGGTGAAGTAGATTTTGAACCTTCTGTAGCGAAAGGCTTATCAGACTTGCCGCCCAATCAGTGAACTAGGTCTTGAACTATCAGATGTGTCACGCCCCGCTTCCCAAATACGTGAAAACGGAGTCAAGATGAGAGTCGGCGACATATATGTTGGCCCAGAGACCCTTCACTCTAGTTTTGATGATGACTAACTCATCTAGTTATAGTTTACTAATAACCTTGTGATATTTAGTTCAGATATTTAATCAAGATATTAATAGGTGTTTAGCTTCAACAAAGGAGTTTTGGAGATATCACATGGTGATTCAAGAGCTCGCGCGTCATGATCGCATATAGCACTCGGTTGGAGTCAAGCTCGGTGGATCATGTTTGGATCGAGTCGACTTGGAGACGAAATTCTACAAGAAGACATCAGTTTGTTTAGTTTAAATATTTAGATCTTATGTAAAGATTAGATAGTGTTGATATGCTCAAGTTCACATACACACACAAGTTTTAAAGTTTATTAGTTTTGATTTTCGGTTTAACCGGTTTTGAATTTCATGTCAAAAACATAGATATATATATCCTTTATGTATATTGGATTTTATCCATATACAATATGCTTCAAAGTTGTTTCAATATCATGCTTTTGTATTTACATGAGTTTTGGAGAAAAACGGTTTCCATTTCAAAAATCCAAGTTTTGGAAAATACAGATTTTGTGTTTAAGCCAAATTTCAATATCACAAAAATGGTTCAAAAAGTTTGTAATATGTGTTGAATTTTGGTCACACATATTTGTATTTCAAAGATAATATAAGAACTTATTTTTGTGAAATTTATGTGATTTTATGGGATTTATTTGAAGTTAAAAAGTCGAGTTTTTAAATCCTTAAATATACCCAGCCAGACTACTGGCGGTCGACCGGCCGGTCGACCGGACCAGGAGTCGGTCGATCGGCATGGTCGACCGATGTGCACGAGGACATGCACAAAGGCCAGCCAATCGACCGGTCGACCGCGCGGTTGACCGACTGAAAGCACCCCACTCTCGGGTGGGGACCGGTCGACCGTAGGCTTTGGCCCGGTCGACCGGGCGGTCGACTGCTGGATCAACGGTCAGAAAAGTGACCGTTGGTCGGTCGACCGGGTGGTCGACTGGAAGGGCAAGTCTGCCCTTTCCTGCTGCTAACGGGCAGATTTATTTTTGGGTTATAAATACTGACTTTTTTGAGCTGTTCTGAACAAGTTTTTCAAGAGCAAAAATTCTCATCTTCTGAAGTGTTTTAACTGCAAGTTTTAAAAGAGTTTTTGAGTTTAAAAGATTCATCTTTATTTGTTTTAAAGTGTTGAAAATTTCAAAGAAAATAGAGTTTTTTGGGAAGTGATTTTTGATCTTGATTTCAATATCTATTTGGAGATTTTTCAAGTGTTTTTCTTTGTTCCAAACACTTTATTTTCTCACACTTGAGCTATCATATCTATCCTATCTATTAGGATCTTATTTTTAGTGAGAAAATTGGTTTGTGGTTTAGAGAGACCACCAAGTGTTGTAACCTTCTTTGATTTGTTGATATCCTTCTAGTGAGAGGTGATTGTGGAGATTGGGTTTGTTGGTATCCCTCAAGTGTGAGGTGATTGTTGTTTCGCTAAGTGCCTATCCCTCTAGTGAGAGGTGATTGTTATTGTGCCATGCCTCTTGTGTAGAGGTTGTATTTGTTGGAGAGAAGAGTTGTGTATTCCTACTTGTATTTGTCTAAATTCTCAGTGGAGGTTCCCTATGTGGGAAGTCCTGTGTAGACGATATAGTGAAAATCTTTCTGTGTGAAGGCGAGGACGTAGAGCTGGGTGCTCGAACCTCGAAACATATCTTTGTGTTTGCGTTTGATCCACTATCTCTAACTCTCTCTCTTACGTTGTGCCTCATATTATTTCATATTGTTCATATCATACTTATATGGTTGGTATTATTTGTGTGCCTCACTTGTGTTTAACCAAGAGAGCTTTACATAGCATCTCAATTCATATTTAGAGGAATTTAGAGGAGATAGTCTAGAGCCCTTCACCGGGAATTCGGCTACACTCTTTAGTTACACTAAGTGTGTTGCAATTTAGTTTTAATTTCGTATTATTTGTCATTAGATTAGCCATACACCTATTCACCCCCTCTAGGTATACTTACAATTGGTATCAGAGCCTAAGCTCCTGATATTTGGTTTAACCACCTAGGAGTGAGATCTTGGCTAGCTAATTTAATATTTGCATTTGCACACTTATTGTTTACACACACTCATGGATTACCTTCCCATGTTTGATGTCTCTAAAATTGATATATGGAAGGTTAGGATGTGTGCTCATTTAAAAGCCCTAGGTTTGCATGTTTACCTTACCGCTACCAAGAAATCTTATCTTAGCAATAGCAAGCTTAAAAAGGCTAATGCACAAGCCCTAAAGGCACTTAGAAAATCTCTTAGTAAAGAATATTTAAATATGGTTTCTCATTGTGATTCCGCCTTTGCAGTGTGGAACATATTTCCATCTCCCAGGCTACAAATACCAATCAATGAGGAGAAGAAATCTAGTGGAGAAGAGTCCGACCAACGTTGCTTCATGGTCCAAGGGAATGACTCCCTTGAGGTATATTCGGATACTCAACTAGATGATAGTACTAGTTCTTCTTGTAATGAATGTATGGATGCACATGCTTTAAATAATGAACCAGCTATAGGTTATGAAAAATTAATTTCGAAGTATAAAGTTTTAAAAAGAAAAGTTCTAAATTAAAAGAAGAAAATGAAAATTTGTTTTCAAAACTTCATTTGGTTTTGTAAGAAAAGGATGAGATTTCCAATGAAAGGGAATCATTGGAATCCCAACTTGACCTTACCCTAAATGAAAATAAGATTTTAAAAAGTAAAAATGATTGTGATGATGTTTTAAAGAAAAATGAGGCTTTATCTTCAAAACTTGATTTTGTTTAAAAGAGAACCATTCTTTGAAAAATAAAATTGATTAATTTCAAAAGAATTAGATTTGGTTTCAAATGAAAATGAATCTTTAAAAAATGATTTAGATTCTCATGTTTGTCATGCTTCTACATCTTCATCATCTAATATTTCTATTGCATGCTCTACTTTCTTTCTAATATTGATAATGATATAAATATATTGAAGAAGAATGTTGATTGTTTGGGCTCCACTTTGAGCCAATGTGTCATGAACCACACATGGTTGAATCCATCTTTCACTAGAAATATACTCCTCACATGAATGCACACCATACACGACATACACATACTTCCCACGTTCATACACACAACATCATGTATGCTCATGTGTACACTTGTACACATTATGAACGAAAGGGCCACCTTGCAAAATTTTATTATGATAGATTAAATGATTCAAATTTTGTAAATAGATTTGTTTGGGTTAGGAAAGATGCTAACCCCCATGGACCCAATAGAGTATGGGTACCAAAAGTCACCCCTATTTTATTTAATGTAGGTGTGAGCTCTCACTTGACGTGAGAGTGTTGGTGCCGTGAGGTGGATGTGTTCCGAGCTATATGGTGACACATTTGGATGCATCACTTTAAAGGAAAGTTTGGTGGGAGGACCACCATGGTTTGGAGACTTAGAGATTAGCCCTAATGGTTTTGGTAACTATCTCTAACTCCCATTTATTTTACATGCTTTCATATTGTTGATTTTTAGCATGTTCTAGTTTTCATGATTATTGTGTTTAATGTCATGATAATTAGACTTGTGATATACATATATAGTATTTGAGATACACCCATGTTCATATGGATTTACATCTTTTGTGTTCTCACCATAGTTTAGCTATTGTGTATACCCTAGTTCTAAAACATGTGCATTTACATAATGATCATATTGATTTATGTTTTGTTTTATGCTTCATGTTTTGATCCATGTTTAAGATGTAATTTTCATTAAAACTTGTGTATATACTTGTACAACAATGAGCCACAAATTGATTATTATATGTTTGTACTTGATTGCCTAGTTTTGATGATTCGTACATTTTGACTTGTATTCCCTATTTTTGGATATGTTTTCATGACAATATGTTTAGCTTCATGCAAATGTTAATTTTGTCAAAACTATTGGATATACATGTATACCCTTGAGTCATTTGCTTTTCATGCAAATTTTATTATGGACTCATTTGTATTTAGGGATATGTTTGTATACTTCTAGTTTAGACAAAACATACATATGCCTTGAAGCCTATTTAGTTTTGATGATTTGGTTTCATGTTTTTGATATGGTATTTCATATGAGCCTTATTACCTATTTTCATGACTATGTTTTTCACATAATACTTGTACACTCACATTACGTGATATTTTCTCATGACTTTGTTTTCATGAGTCTTATATGTGTTTTAGAGACTTTGAGTGTCAATTGTTGAGTGATTTTCATGTTTTTCATGAAATATATTCTTATTTTATTCCTTACTTGAAGGATTTCGTACTACTTTTCAAGATTATCATTAAACTAGTGATTATTCTTCAATTGGTAGAGTTTTCAAAAACATGATAAATTATTTTCAAACTTATTTTTGAAAACCCCTACCTATCAAAGGGCGGATGGTTGGGCGACCATGCCTTGTGTGCTCTAAATTGAATATCCATTTAAACATGTGTATGAATGGGTGGTAGGTATGAGTTATACACTTGATCATCATTATATTTTCAATTGGTATCACAATTGATATTTTTTTGTATACTCATATTTGTGGTTTTCTATATATGTATGCTTCAAACTTCACATAGTATCAATTTCGATTGGTATTTACTTTTTCATATATATATATGTGATTTGATTGTACTTACTATATCTTTACATCCTAAAGCACAAATTTTGTTTATGTTAAGCTTGATTTAATCCTAAATGTAAATTATCTTTCAATGGTATCTTATACAAGCTTATGCATTATTTTCATTAGTATTTCATAAAGGGGGAGAAAATTCATGTAATACCTTTCAATCGGTTTTATTTTCAATTGGTATTATACTCCCACTCTTTATGATGAAAAAAGATATTATTCAATTAATTTCTTATTTATCAATTGGTATCTTATGCTTCTAATGAAAAATGTTTTCAATTGGTATATACCAAAAATTTTCAATATTGGTATCAAGAAGCTTAAATTGATATTATTCTCTAGTTTGGTATCTTTATTGCAAAATTGTTTAATCATAAAGGATGATTTATATTTTTCAATTGGTATCATACTTCATTTTAAATTGGTATCTATTTTGAAATGAGCCTTGTTTACCTAAAAATTTGGTTTTACTTTCTTTTGGTATCAAAACTTACAATTGGTATATATATACTTACCATTGATATCAAAATTAGAAAATATTCTAAATTGGTACTAATATTCACAATTGGTATCTAAAATGCAAAAATGTTTCATTTTTCTATTGGTATCAAAATTTTCAAAATACCTTCAAATTGGTATTAATATTTACAACTGGTATCAAGTTTTATAATATATCTTTCTATTGGTATTAAAGTTTACAAGATATTTTCAATTGGTATCTTTTGATATATTAAAAAATTTTGTATCCTTACAATTGGAATCATAATGTTTTGATCAAAATTTTATTTACTTATAATTGGTATCTTAAAAATCTTGTTTACTTACAATTGGTATGAGACTTTGGTTTCATCATGTTTTGATATGTATTACTTATATCCAAGAGAAGCTTAACATCTTCTCTATATATAACTTTATTTTTTGGTTTGACAAAAAGGGGGAGTAGTATTATTTATGCCCCTTATTGTTTGTTTTGAGTTTTTATTTATACCCATTTGTTGATGATTGACAAAAAGGGGGAGAAATATTTTTAGAATTTTATATGCATGACGTATTTTGGAGTTTTATATGTATGCATATTTCAAAAGGGGGAGAGATATTTATCTTGGCATTTTCTCCATATGCATGTCTATTTCTTGTTTTCCATTGGTACCAGTACATATATGTCAATTGGTATTAAGAGCATTGTTTTGTTTATGCAAAAATGAGAAAAGTATTTGGAAAGTTTATTTATATTTATTTCCTCATTTATGCATATTTATGTTGAGCATTCATTACATATCTTTATATTTATTGCTATTCATGAGTTAAGGGGGAGCTTCTATGAAGCTTATCTTTAATCCATACATATATAACTCCATAAGTTTTGTCATCATCAAAAAGGGGGAGATTGTTGGCCCAGAGGCCCTTCACTCTAGTTTTGATAATGATTAACTCATGTAGTTATAGTTCACTAATAATCTTGTGATATTTAATTTCAGATATTTGATCAAGATATTAGTAGGTGTTTAGCTTCAACAAAGGAGTTTTGGAGCTATCACATGGTGATTCAAGAGCTCGCGCGTCAAGATCACATATAGCACTCGGTTGGAGTCAAGCTCGGTGGATCATGTTTGAATCGAGTCGACTTGGAGATGGAGTTCTACAAGAAGACATAGGTTTATTTAGTTTAGATGTTTATATCTTATGTAAATATTAGATAGTGTTGATATGCTCAAGTTCACATACACACACAAGTTTTAAAATTTATTGGTTTTGGTTTTTGGTTTAACCGGTTTTGAATTTCATGTCAAAAACATAGATATATATATCCTTTATGTATATTGGATTCTATCCATATACAATATGCTTCAAAGTTGTTTCGATATCATGTTTTTGTATTTACATGAGTTTGGACAAAACGGTTTTCCATTTCAAAAATTCAAGTTTTGGAAAATACAGATTTGTGTTTAAGCCAAATTTCAATATCACAAAAATAGTTCAAAAAGTTTGTAATATGTGTCAAATTTTTGTCACACATATTATTTCAAAGATAATATAAGAACTTATTTTTATGAAATTTATGTGATTTTATGGGATTTATTTGAAGTTAAAAAGTCGAGTTTTTAAATCCTTAAATATACCCAGCCAGACTACTGGCGGTCGACCGGCCGATCGACCGGACTAGGAGTCGGTTGACCGGCACGGTCGACCGATGTGCACGAGGACGTCCATAAAGGCCAGCCAATCGGCCGGTCGACCAGGCGGTCGACCGACTGAAAGCACCCCACTCTCGGGTGGGGCCCGGTCGACCGTAGGCTTTGGCCCGGTCAACCGGGCGGTCGACCGCTGGCTCAACGGTCAGAAAAATGACCGTTGGCCGGTCGACCAGACAGTCGACCGGAAGGGCAATTCTTCCCTTTCCTGCTGCCAACGGGCAGATTTATTTTTGGGTTATAAATACCCACTTCTTTGAGCTATTTTGAACAAGTTTTTCAAGAGCAAAAATTTTCATCTTAAGTATTTTAACAGCAAGTTTTAAAAGAGTTTTTGAGTTTAAAAGATTCATCTTTATTTGTTTTAAAGTGTTGAAAATTTGAAAGAAAATAGAGTCTTTTGGGAAATGGTTTTTGATCTTGATTTCAATATCTATTTGAAGATTTCCCAAGTGTTTTTATTTATTCCAAACACTTTATTTTCTCACATTTGAGCTATCATATCTATCCTATCGATTAGGATCTTGTTTTTAGTGAGAAAATTGGTTTGTGGTTTAGAGAGACCACCAAGTGTTGTAATCTTCTTTGTATTTGTTGATATCCCTCTAGTGAGAGGTGATTGTGGAGATTGGGTTTGTTGGTATCCCTCAAGTGTGAGGTGATTGTTGTTTGGCTAAGTGCCTATCCCTCTAGTGAGAGGTGATTGTTATTGTGCCTTGCCTCTTGTGTAGAGGTTGTATTTGTTGGAGAGAGGAGTTGTGTACTCCTAGTTGTATTTGTCCAAATCCTCAGTGGAGGTTCCCTATGTGGGAAGTTCTGTGTGGACGATATAGCGAAAATCCTTTATGTGAAGGTGGGACGTAGAGCTGGGTGCTCGAACCTCGAAACATATTTTTATGTTTGTGTTTGATCCACTATCTCTAACTCTCTCTCTCTTACATTATGCCTTGCATTATTTTATATTGTTCATATGATACTTATATGCTTGGTATTGTTTGTGTGCCTCACTTATGTTGAACCAAGAGAGCTTTACATAGCACCTCAACTCTTATTTAGAGGAATTTAGACGAGATAGTCCAGAGCCCTTCACCGGAAATTCGGCTACATTATTTGGTTACACTAAGTGTGTTGTAATTTAGTTTTAATTCCACATTATTTGTCATTAGATTAGCCATACACCTATTCACCCCCCCTCTAGGTGTACTTACAATATATACGTGAGAAAAATACCTCATGTATACACGCTAAGCCTAAAGTGACTTTGACAAGCTATATGAACCAATTATAATAATTAATATTACTACAATAAACATATAAATTTTTACACGATGATAGTGTTATTCTATGAATAATAAACATAATAACTACTGAGTCCATTATATAGAGAGAATCAAAGGAAATTAATAGAACAAAAAGAAGGTACAATAAGATACCAAGAATATGAAATACACCTAGAGGGGGGTGCATAGGTGTACTAGATAATCTAATTACAAATGATGCGGAATTAAAAACTCAATTGCAACACACTATGTGTAACCAAAGAGTGTAGCCGAATTTCTGGTAAAGGGCTCTGGACTATCTCCTCGATATTCTTCTAAATTATGAGTTGAGGTGCTATATGAAGCTCTCTTGGTTCAACACAAGTGTGGGCACACACAAATTATATCTAGCATATGAATATGTGCAATATAAATCAATACAAAATGTAAGAGAGATAGAGTTTAGAGATAGTGGATCAAATGCAAACACCAAGATATGTTTCGAGGTTCGAGCCACTGCTCTACATCCCCACCTTCACACAGAAGAATTTTCACTATGTCCACACAGGACCTTCCACAAAGGGACCTCCACCGAGGAATTACAACTCTACACTTGGAGTACACTACTTCTCTCTCAAATACAACCACCTCTACACAAGAGGGATTGGCACAAAGCTAAAACACAATCACCTATACACAAGAGGGACAACGCACAAAGTCAAACCACAATCACAAAACCAAACCACAATCACCTCTATATAAGAGGAATAGGCACAAAGCCAAAGTAAAGAAGAGATTGCAAACTTGGTGATCACAATAGACCACAAATAATTTTCCTCATAAAAATAAGATCCTATAGATAAGATAAATATGATAGCTCAAGTGTGAGGAAATAAAGTGTTTGAAAATGAAAATAACAAAGAAAAATACTTGGAAAAAACACCAAATAGATTTGAAAAGAAAGCTCAAAACCAATTTCCCAAAGACTCTCTTTTCTTTGATTTTTCCAACACTTTTAAAGACAAATAAAAGATAAAAACTTTTTGGCTCAAAAACTCTTTTAAAACTTTCTACTAAACACTTGAAAAGATGAGAAGAAAGGCTCTTAGAAATCTTGATGAAAACAGCTTGAGAGAAGCTCTATTTATAGCCTCTCAAAAATATAGCCGTTGGCAGCCAGAAAAGGTCAGTTTTGACCTTTCGGTCAACCGGCCGGTCCACCGTCCAACGGTCATATTTCTGACTATTGGGCCTCCGATTGACCGCCCGGTCGACCAGCCAAGCCTGTCGGTCGACCGCCCGGTTGACCGGCACTACCCGAGGGTTGGGTAGTTACGGTCGGTCAACCACCCGGTCGACCGGCCTTGTAGGCTGGCCTTGTACACGTCCTCGTACACATCGGTCGACCGACCCGGTCGACCGAGCTCTGGTCCGGTCGACCGGTCGGTCGACCACCAGCAGACTTAGGCAGGGATTAAGGTTATGAAATTTTGTCTTTTTTATTTCTATAAAATCTCATAAATTCTCATAAATTTCACAAAAATCAGTTCTTATAAATATTTGAATAACAAATATGTGTGACAAAAAATTAACACTTATTACAAACTATTTAAACTATTTTTGTGATATAGAAATTAAGCTTAAACACAAAATCGGTATTTTCCGAAAACCAAACTTTGAAATGGAAATCCATTTTTCTCAAACTTGTATAAATATAAAACAAGATATTTAAACTCTTTTTTAAGCATAGAGTATATGGATGGAATCCAATACTCATATAAATGGTATATATGTTTTTGACATTAATCCAAAATAAGTTTTGTTAATTACAAAACTCTAAACACATGAAGTAGAATCATGAAAATAAGTTTTTCTAAATATATGAAGCATAGATGTATATAGATGAAATCCAATATACATTAAACCATGTAAACTTATTTTGATTCTATCTATTCATGAAAACCATATATATGTATATTCGAAATTCAAAAAATCGGTTAAACTGAAAGCCAAACGTATTGAACTTTTGTGTGTGTGAACTTGAGTATATCAACACTAGTCTATCTTTACACAAGATCTAAATACAAAATCAAACTGAACAAACTGAATTCTTCTTGTAAAACTCCTTCTCCAAGTCGACTCGATCCAAACACGATCCAAAGAGCTTGACTTCATCCGAGTGCTAGATGCGATCTTAACGTACGAGCTCTTGAATCTACATATGTTAGTTCCAAAACACTTTGTTGAAGCTAAGCACCTACTAAGATCTTGATCAAATAACTAAAACTATATAAACACAAGATCATTAGTATCATAACTACATGAGTTAATCATCATCAAAACTAGAGTGATGGGCCTTTGGGTCAACAATCTCCCCCTTTTTGATGATGACAAAACTCATGGAGTTATATATGCATGGATTAAATATAAGTTTCATAGAAGCTCTCCCTTAACTCATGCATAGCAATAAACAATTAAATATTCAATGAAATGCATAAACTAAACAACACATATATGCATAAATATCAATATTATGCAATGCATATATAAACTCACTAAATTCTTCTCCTTTTTTTGTCAATTCATCAACAAAGGGGTGAGGACAATCAAACAATAAAGATGTATATGCAATATACATTCATGAAGAGGAGAGACGTTAAGTTAACTCCCCCTGCATACATGCATTACATGGAGAAGGGATGACTAGACCCTAACCCACATAAAGCATAATATATAATGTGTAAGTGGAGATGTTAAGCTCCCCCTACACACGTGTATCACGTAAAGAAGAAAGGTCAAGCTCCTCAATGTGAGATATACTCAATATGAATCTATATATAGAGAAGATGTTAAGCTTCCCTTACATATAGGCAATATATATCAACAGATTTGAAACCACTTTTAAAATAAGTTTTTGAAATTTCTTAAAGTCAACAAAATGAATTATGATACCAATGAAATCAAATAGTAGTTGACAAAAATAAATGTTGTACCACTTGAAAAAAGTTTTAAGATATCAATAGTAGATTTTGATCCTAATTGAAAGTGAAACATGAAGTACATTTTGATACCAAATAAATACCAATTGAAATGATTAGAAGTTGAAAACTAATTGAAATGATTAGCAATTGAAATACCAATTGCAATACCAATTAAAATTAATGCATAAGCTTGTAAAGATACCAATTAACATTTAGGATAAAATCAAGCTTAGCATATACATAATTTGTGCTTTAAAAATGTAAAGACCTTGTAAAACAAGCACAATCAAATCATATATATATGTATAGAAATGAAAATACCAATTAAAATTTGAACTACACATATATAATAAAATAAATATGAGTATACAAAAATGAAATAATATGAAGATCATATGTATAACTCATACCTACCACCCTGTTCATGCACAAGTTTAAAAGATTATTCATTAAAGGTAAACAAGGCATGGTCGCCTATCCAACCGCCCTTAGGTTGGTAGGGTTTTCAAAAATCATGATTTAAAAATATTTTAGTATAGTTTGAAAACTCTACCAATTGAAGAATAAAGACTAGTTTTAAAGATAATTTTGAAAACTAGTATGTAATCCTTCAAGCAAGAAAAAAACATGAATATATCCATGAGAACATGAAAATCACATGATCATCAACACTCAAATAACAATAAAGAACATATAGGCTCAAAAATCATGAGTAAACACCAAACATAGAGTGTAAGAATCATGTAATCAACAAAATCATGGAATAAGACATTGAAGCTTATATGAATTTTCTTTATCAAAAGCAAAAAATCATCAAAACTAAATATGCTTTAAGGTATATGTATGTTTTGTTGAAACTAAAAATATACATACATATCCCAAACATAAACGAGTCCAAAAAAAAATTGTATGAAAAGCAAATGACTCTAGGATAGACATGTATATCTAATAGTTTTAGACAAAATTAACATATACATGAAGCTAAACATATTTTTATGAAAACATGTATAAGTTAAAATGTAGGAGTCATCAAAACTAGGTTATACAAGTACAAGTAATGAGTACAAATGAGCAACAAAGTACAAACACATAATAATCAAGTGTAACTCACTAATTATACAAGTATAAATACAAGTTTTAATGAAAACTGCATCTAAATAAGTAATCAAAAACATGAAGTGCAAAATCATAACCAACAAAATCATTAGGGTAAATGCACGTGCTTTAGAGGTAGGATATACACAATAGCTAAACTATAGTGAGAACACTAAAATAATAGTTCATATAAACATGGGTGTATCTCAAATACTACATATGTATATCACAAGTCTAATAAACATTCAATTTAAACATAATAAACATGAAAAATCAAGACAAGCTAAAAATCATCAATGAAAAAGCATGTAAACATAAATAGGGAGTTAGAGATAGTTACCAAAACTAATAGAGCTAATCTCTAGGTCTCCAAACCATGGTAGTCCTCCCACCAAATATCCTTAAAGGTGATGCATCCAATGTAGTGTCTATCAAGCTCAAACGCATCCACCATCAAGGCACCATATCTCTCACGTCATGTGAGATCCCACACCCACATCACACACAAGGGGTGAGAATTTTGGTACCCATTTCTTTTTGGGTCCATGGGGGTTAACATCATAAAGAACCCAAATATTTTTATTTGCAAAATTTATAGAATTTATTCTATCAAAACAAAATCTTGCAAGATGGCTTTGCGACCACAATGTGTACATTTGTACACTTTAGCATACATATGTAAGTGGGTGTGATCATGGTGTACATGTGATGTATGCCTGAAGTATGTGCATGAACATATAGAATTTGTTTCTTGCGAAATAAGGATTCCAATTTAGAGTGATTAAATGCACATTGGCTCAAAGTGGATCCTAAACAATCAATGTTCTTTTTCATAATGCAAACAGCATTATTAATTTTAGAAGAAGAGACATGAGCATGTGAGTCAACAATCTTTTTCTTTTTAGAAATGTTTTCTTTTCTTTTAAAACAATTTTCCTTTTCAAAGAGTTATTTTTTTCCAAAAACAATCTCTTTTCTTTTTCCATCAAAATAATTTTTTTCAATGAATTGTTTCCTTCACAAATGTCATTTAATTTTGAAGACAAAGAAATATTCTCCTTTTTAAAAAAATTCATTTTCTTTTGAAATAATTTCAAATTTATGTTTAAAAGAATCTTTTTCTTTCTTTAACAATTCATATTTTTTATGAAATTTTTGACAAAAAGATGCAAGGTCATCATATGGCATGTCAATATCTTCTTCTAGGTCAGATTCAGAATTTACCTCAAGGGGGTCATCTCCTTGGACCGTGTAGCATATATTGGAAGCATCACTTCCATCATCCGAGTCACTCCCCATATAGTATTGCTTTTGTTCACCAAAAGAGACAAGTGTGTTCCATACTACAAAAGCCGAATCAAAGTTAAAAACTTTAGATACATATTCATCATTTAAGGTAGATTTTTTAGCATGAATGGCTTTTGTATTAGCCTCAAGATATTTGCCATTTAAACAATAAGAATCTTTAATAGTGACATGATAAACATGGATGCCTAGGGCTTTAAGGTACATGGACATCTTATCTTTCCGAGTTTGAATGTTAAGAATATCAAACATGGGAGGTGTCATGAAATCCATATGTGTGTGTAAACAAATATTGTAATTAGTTAAAATGAGAATCTTTAACTTAAGGTTGTTAGATCCAAATCAAGAGCACCAGGCTCTGATACTAATTGAAATACACCTAGAGGGGGGTGAATAGGTGTACTAGCTAATCTAATGACAAATGATGCAGAATTAAAAACTCAATTGCAACACACTATGTGTAACCAAAGAGTGTAGACGAATTCTCGGTGAAGGGCTCTGGACAATCTCCTCGAGATTCCTCTAAATTATGAGTTGAGATGCTATATAAAGCTCTCTTAGTTCAACACAAGTGTGGGCATACACAAACTATCTAGCATATGAATATGTGCAATATAAATTAATGCATGATGTAAGAGAGATAGAGTTTAGAGATAGTGGATCAAACACAAATACCAAGATATTTTTCGAGGTTCAAGCCACTGCTCTACATCCCTGCCTTCACATAAAAGGATTTTCACTATGTCCACACATGACCTTCCACAAAGGGACCTCCACCGAGCAATTACAACTTTACACTTGGAGTACACTACTCCTCTTTAAATATAACCACCCTACACAAGAGGGATAGGCACAAAGCCAAAACACAATCACCTCTACACAAGAGAGACAAGGCACAAAGCCAAACCACAATCACAAAATCAAACCACAATCACCTCTACATAAGAGGGATAGGCACAAAGCCAAAAGAAAGATTAGATTACAAACTTGGTGATCACAATAGACCACAAACAATTTTTCTCATAAAAACAAGATCCAATAGATAGGATAGATATGATAGCTCAAGTGTGAGAAAATGAAGTGTTTGAAAATGAAAATAACAAAGAAAAACACTTGGGAAAAATACCAAATAGATTTGTAAAGAAAGCTCAAAACTAATTTCCAAAGATTCTCTTTTCTTTGATTTTTTCAATACTTTAAAAACAAATAAAAGATAAAAACTTTGGCTCAAAAGCTCTTTTAAAACTTGCTGCTAAACATTTGAAAAGATGAGAAGAAAGGCTCTTAGAAATCTTGATAAAAACAGCTTGAGAGAAGTTCAATTTATATCCTCTCAAAAATATTGCCAGAAAAGGTCAGTTTTGACCTTCGGGTCTAACGGTCATATTTCTGACCATTAGGCCTCCGGTCGACCGCCCGGTCGACCGAACCAGGCCTGCCGGTCGACCGCCCGGTTGACCGGCACTACCAGAGAGTTGGGTAGTTACAGTCGGTCGACTGCCCGGTTGTAACGCCCCGATCCTGGCGGATACGGAGACATTACTGCAACGTATATACGCAAGTCAGAAGTACCTTCACGTATATACGCTAAGCATCAGTACAGGCAAGAATCAGAGTACGGAAGCAAGTGGTGCATTATACATTCCAACACATGAGTACAATTACAAAGTTATCACCAGAGGTGATCCAATATTACATGAATATTACATCACTGACATGCGCAATTGCGAGATTACAAGCAGATGTACATGGATGAATAGTACAAAAGAGCACTCACGAGTTTACTAAAGGAAAACTCGAGAGGCACACAGGGGGCCTGGAAGAATAGAGCTCTGAACGGTCTGCTGGAGATCCACGCTACCGCTGCGCCACTCTGATCAGCAACTGGGAGAATCCACGCACTTCAAGCTCCATGACCTGGACATGAGAATCCAGGGGAGTCAGATGAAACTCCCCAGGCGAGTGGTGAAGTAAAAGCCAAGTGGCGAGCGAGGGTAAGCACATGTATAGTGATAAAACCAAATATACCGAGGGCGAGCAAATCTGATTGTATGGTTTCAGATCACGACTCTATAAGACTAGTACGTCGAAGGAATAATCCAAACAAGGAAACCTCATCTATATACCCTTATCTTATGTCACCATAATCTAAGCACATACAACCAGACTGCACTCAAGACATGATAAGATAATAAGCAGGAGGCAGGTGGATACCAGGGATAAAGCAGAGCATGAGCAATTAATACCATAATACTCATAAAGCCGGAAATCCGAAGTAAAATCCAGGACAAGCAAATATGGTAAGGCATATCACAGATTCATAGCCGTTTAAGCTGCAGGCTTCAGTATGCGTCCCATTCCACATACCTCCACTTACAACTTAAAGAGCTGGTTATTATGACACTTTATTATTACTCGTCTTACCCTGATATCTAGCTATGTGAACTAGCGTCCCAGCACACATAGATCCATATCTGAGTAAAGCAAGGTTGTTATTGGAAACCAGCGGGGGTATCAACGAACTATGTTTACAGTGGGTCCCGTACATACCCGGGACCACGGCCCAGGATTGTTCCGTTGCTTGGTGACGGAACCTGCCGCAAGGCTAACAGGAGGGACTTATGTATGCCCTTATCATGATTCAGGAGGAGGGAGCCAGCACTCCCCTCGGTTGCCTGAAGGCCCACAGGTCAGACCGGAAGTTTTAGTTGCACAACATGCCTAATACCACTGTAAACACGAACACATATTGATAGCCGCATGTTTCCCCCGACCCGATGCAAGTTGTTCCTTTTATGATTTATTAGGTTAATTATCAATTTACGGGAATAACAAGAGCAGGACATGATCAGGAATTCAGGAGTTCAGGTCACTGTATATAATACAGGATAACAGGTCACTGATCATGATACAGGATATCAGGTCACTGTACATAGTACAGGATAACAAGACAGGGTTCCCGTAAATGTGATAATCACAGGTCAAGTATATCATGCTGGGTGTCAAGTGATAGCATGACAGGAGGATGATATTAGACAGGCAACCAGTCATGTCAAGAGATTGATATAAGGTCAGTGGCAAGTCATGTCATAACAAGGGGTCTTGCCAAGTAGTAGCATGTCCGATGTTAGGTGATAACAAATCAGTTGACGGGTGATATACATGTGTTAAATAGTAGAATGTAATGACAAGTAGTATAAACAGGTGACAGGCATTATCATGTGGATGGTAAGTATCAAGCGAAAGCATGTCAAATATCAGCATATTTAGATTGTCAAGTAATAGTGAACACAATCAAAGAAGGTGTTAGTTCTAAACAACATAAATCATGAATAATACAAGTCGACCTATGAAAATAGGAAAGTCCCAAAAGGATAGCGAGAACACTCGCCTAAATCTTAGTGAAATCTCTGATATCCGGAATCTAGGAAATCAACGTGTCAGTGCGTTAAAGAGAAAGTGATAGAGAGAGTGCACAGGGGGAGGAGTATGCATAGAAACGCGAGTTTTAAGAGCGAGAAGCGGGAGTCGCGTCGCAGGAATAGCAGACGCGGGAATCACAGACGCGGGAGTCGCGTCGTGAAGGCATCACAAACGCGGGGTTCGAGACCCGTGTTCAAAACAGGACGCGAGAAGAACGCGGACGCGGATGCGGGTGCTGCGTCACGTTAACACAAGAAGAACACGGACGCGGTCATGGGATCCGCGTTAGGAACCAAATAGAGAGGAGGGAAGGTGATATTTGTCAAGTGACAAGTCATGGAATAACAATGTATGATACATGTCCCGAGGATAAAGTCCATATTCAAGGAAGGAATGAACCAAAGCAACCAGTCAAGATTAGTCGACTAGGGAGAATAGTTAGTCGACTTATGAGGGGGTTAGTCGACTATAAAGGAGGAGTAGTCGACTAATAGGTTGCGTTCCAGAAAAAGGCGCGTTCAAAGGGTTGCGTTTCAGGAAGGGTTAGTCGACTAGGAGCAGGGGGTCAGTCGACTAGTATGCTGCATTTCGCAAAACTGCGTCTCATGAAGTCGCGTTCCACAAGTCCGCGTCTTGCCACAAGTCCGCGTCTCATGAATCCGCGTTTCACAAGTCCGCGTCTCACAAGAAAGAGTTAGTCAATAAGGGATGAAAGAGTAGGCAGCGTTCCAGGGAAAGGACGCGTTCAGGAAAGGTTAGTCGACTGGCACAAAGGTTTAGTCGACTAATAAGGTGCGTTCCAGAATAACCAGGCTGCGTTTCACAGGATTAGTCGACTAGGAATAAAGGGTGGTCGACTAATAATGGGGTCAAGTCGACTAATGACCAAGTCAAGTCGACTATCAGAGTGCAAATCAGGGAGCAGGATTTTGTTGAGTGTTGTGTTGATAATATTACAAGTTATAGAAATAATGTCCAAGTCTTGACGAGTAGAATTACTCGCCCAAGATGATCCTCGCTGCGTCCAGCAAAGGGAAATTCGGCCCCAATCCAAAAGGAGGGTACCGGCCCTTTGCGTCGCGCCAACAGAGAAGAACGCGGCCCCAAACCAAAAGGTGAGGCCGGTCTTCACAAGAGATGAATTTTGATGGTGTAAGTCTAGTTCAAGTGGTCAAAATGAGATTTTGCAAATGGTGTTACGGGGAGCGACGAGTCAGCTAGGATGAAAGAGCTCGCCGAGGAGGTGAAGACGGCGCGGTCGTTGGTGGCCAAGGTGGTGTATACGGTGGTGGAGAGGGTGGTGAAGTTTGGAGGAGGAGATGGGTTCTTTGGGGTTTCTTGGTGGAAAAAGGTTGAAGAAGGTGGTATGGAGATGTTGGAGTGATGGAGGAGATGGAGAAGGAAGAAGTGGTGGAATTTGGGGTGAAAATGGTGGAGAAATGGTGGAGAAATGGGTGGCCAAAGGAGGGAGAAGGAAGTCTTTGGCTGCTGGTTGTTGGCAGCCATGGCTCTCTGTTGGAAGAGAGGAGGAGAACAAAATAATGAAGGAGAGAGGAGGAGGAAAGATGGGGTGGTTATATAAAGGTGTAAGAAAATATTATAATATAATGTTGACTTTTCAAATCAAAAGGACACACAAGAGGATCTTGCGTTTCCCACTCCAAAACGCAGCCCACATTCTTGCGTTTAGGCCAAAATGGGCTAAACGCGGGAATTAAAGCCGCGTTTCAGGGAAAAGCGAAAGCTGCGTTTCAACAAAAGGACAAAGCCAAGATGACATGATAGGGATTGATTGGCAGCGCATTAAATGCGGCATGGAGAGGATCTCCGCATTAAATGCAAAATCTCAGAAGTGAAGCTCGCGTTTGGGGAAGGAGAGAGAAAAGTGGGAAAATATCTGGATACTGTTCCGGTATCGGGGAAAACACCGAAAACTCCGGAAAAGTCCAAAAAAATAAAGTAACTTGGAAAGCTTCTGAAAAATTCTCAAAAATAATAAATATTATAAAATGATTTTGATAAAATCGGTTTTCAGGAATTCACTCTCATTTTCAAAATAAAAATCATAAGGTCAACCGTCAATATCGGTCTACACCGAGTTGGCCAGATTTTTGATAAATTCTGAAAAATCTTAGAAAATTCTCGAAAGGAGAAAATATAATTCTAAGAAGTAATATGAAAGCGGAATTTAGAAATTCGATCCCAATTGTAAACTAAAATTCCTGGAATCAACCAGTGATACTAGCCGACACCAAATCCAGTGAAATTTTAATAAATTTAGAAAATTCTCAGAAAAAGTATTTAGATAGAAAAGGTGATTTTAAGAAGTTACAGGAAAGCCGTTTCTTAAATTCAACTCCGTTTGTAAATTAAAAATCCAGAAGTCGGTCAGCGGTGCTGGTCGACACCGGTTTTGAAGATTTTCAATTTAATCCAGGAAAATTCCAGAAAATCATAGAAAATCCAAAATATTGGAAAACAGTATTTAAAACTAAAATCGGTCAATTTGGAATAACAAAAGATCAAATCGAGAAATCTACTAGGATCGAGTTCCCGGTTCAGACTAGGGCTGACTCCGAGTTCACAAATCCTAATCCAAGGCAATACGATCATATGAATAATTCATAATACAAAACAAATACAGGAAGTAAATCGAAAAATACGATCGAAAAATCTGAATACGCAACTAAGTACGTATTCCGGGAGCGGGGTGTTACATTCCATCCACCTTACAAAAAATTGCGTCCTCGCAATTTCGATAAGGGGTGAAATGAACACAAAAGGTAGGAATGAGGATTATGCCAATCAAGATATGAATAACTATGAGTTGTTCCCCCAGATTGACTGAATAACTAACTCAGGACTAAAGCATCTCTGCACTTCTGCCGTATATATACATCCTCTGACGGTGCCATAATAATACTGATTTGATGTCTGCTTATAAAAGAACACTGCCAGAACTTCAAAGGACTAACCCATTCTGAACAATATAAAGTGAGCTGACTTGGTAAGATAATCAATAATACTTCGATCAGACTGTGAGCTAAAGCTAATGAAATCCATAGTGCTGAAGTCCATAATATAATATAAAACCCTGCATAGTAAGATGTTATCCTTTTGCAGTAGAATCACTGACGGGCTGCATACTGGGCTTTGTTAACTCTGAAAGACGTAGCCAAGAATATAAAATAACTGTGAAGAATTTGGAATACTGACTTATGAATGATAAACCGACTGCAGATGAAACAGGAAGAAGATATCTGAGCCCTGCAAGATTTGTAGAATGGATCATTGACAAGGCCATGGCGATAGCTCAGATATAGTGATGGAACTCTGTTCAGCAGATCCATAAAAGTACGCTAGAAGAAATCCGAGGAATGGCTAAAGTGCCAAGCACTGAAGGGACTAGCCACGGATGAAACCAAGCCTGGATGAGGTTATCGCGTAACACAGCTCAGGTGTTAAACATTAGGGTGCGACGAGGCTAACGCTCTGCGAGACTCGCATATAGCGAAGTTCACGCGACGAAGCCAGCGCGTAACACAACGCTAAATGCTAAGCACCAGGGTGCAGCGAAACTCACACCTGGTTAGGTTCACGGATGACTAGAACACGACCCTCGCTAGGCGAGGCTAGCGGAGCCTTTGGTCCACCAATTAATAAAAACTGCCAGGAGTTGGTGGCTCTGAGAATATGATCAAGAAATTATAATAACTGAGACGTGTCCCGAATACTGTCTTCTGAATAATAATCGGACGGCATATTAGCTCTGAGAAAACCCGAGTTCCATGATCATAGTCGAAGAAATCATGATCGCTATTAGAGTAATAGAAAATATCATAACTCTATCTGCCAGAAGTCCTGATTCTGAAACGTCGTTATATATACTGACACTTCTAATGAATTGATGCAATCTATCCGACTTACATAAGTGACGACTACTCTGCTTGATGTGTTAGTCTCCCATGATGTATCCAGAATATAAGAATATAACGCGGGGCCGAAGATCTGCCTAATATAAGATAATGTGATATACCAGAGTCGAGAAGCGCCAGAACATAATTAGAACGAACCACATCTGCCCGGCTGTTACCTCACTAGTCAACACATATCTTAAGTTGGCATAAAGATCACGAAAATCAGAATAAATCAGAATAACAAAAATAGAAGAGATAGGAATCATGAAATAGGGAGAGAAATAGGACGGACTAGGATTAATGGAGATAGGGCAATGAAGAGGGTATGATATAGAGAAGTTACCAACTCCCGGACATATTAAAATGGGGATAATAATTACGGTCAGTACTTCAAGGATTCCTCCTTCAGATATCGAACACCCTTTCTGTTCTTACTCCATCATCTTGAGCATCCTGACTTCCCCTTCAGTCAGATCATATGTTTGCTTCCCTTCACCATGTGCCCTAACTCTTAGTCTCCTTTGTATACGACTCCATGCTGGATGCTGGGGATGAAGCGAGGTTATTCTGACAGTAGGTCCTAGATTCCCTCACGACGGTGATACTGGATGGGTTGATCTGATCGGTGTAATGTTCTCTGCTTCCTTGAACAGACCGTCACCTTTCAACTAATCTCTGAACCCGTGTATGACATAATTCATAGCCTTTCTGGTGGTTGTGTTGTAGATGCCCAGCTCCAGACAATATCCACCGGTCATATGTTGTGGGCAGGGTTAGAGGGATGGCTTAGCTAGTAGGGCGTCCAGAGGCCTGTCTGAGCCTTTACTTCCATCAATTAAGAGGGTCTCTTCACCAACTTCATCTGCAACTCATCCTAATCTTTCTCCTCTGGGTCCATTCCACTTCCCGGATGATGACTGAAGAACTTGAGAATACTCCTTGGGCTGCTTGGGGATAAGAAACATCCTGCTCTTCATCTTCATTTCTCACTTAAGATATTGCTTGCTCGGTTCTCCTTATCGGCCACCATGTAAAACACCGACCGACTTTGCTTTAGGAATTTTGCAGTGTACTTATTTACAATCCAATCCCCCTACCGCCATTTGATAAATCATTCTTCCTATAGAAATCCTTCGAGGACTAGTCCCAAGTGTTGGGCTTTCCCAGTCTCGCTGCTTCCGCCAACTACTACATCCAGGCTACATCTTCTAACTGTATTTTGATCATTTTCACCTAGTTCTCGTCAGGGACCCAAGTTGACTTAGAAGACCCATCAGGTTTACTGACCACTGTTATGCATCCAGGGCTTCTCCATGCTTGAAAAGATTGCCGGCTGTAATTTCCTGAAATCTAACATGTCGCCTGGCTTCTGTTCCCGGAGTGCAACCAATGATCCTTGGTGCGGGACCTTCGTCTGTACTTGATCGTGTCTCATCATATCTTGCAGAAATAGTCTCAAATCAAAATTTTCTCCATTAGGGTTACCCTAGGAAGAACCAGAACCGTTATGATTTCCCCATCTTTTCATGTCCAAGTTGGTCTAGGAATAACGAGAAACTGAAGTATGAAAGGATAGGAAACTTCAGAATTCAAGGGTATGATTATCAAGAGGGAAGGGATAACTTTGTACTTGTAGTTGGATTGTATAACCAAGACTCATGCATTCCAGTTGCAAATTTCTTTACCATTAATTTGCCATATGGACGTACTGAGGAGGTGAGAGCCTAAGCTCTGATACCAACCTGTAACGCCCCGATCCTGGCGGATACGGAGACATTACTGCAACGTATATACGCAAGTCAGAAGTACCTTCACGTATATACGCTAAGCATCAGTACAGGCAAGAATCAGAGTACGGAAGCAAGTGGTGCATTATACATTCCAACACATGAGTACAATTACAAAGTTATCACCAGAGGTGATCCAATATTACATGAATATTACATCACTGACATGCGCAATTGCGAGATTACAAGCAGATGTACATGGATGAATAGTACAAAAGGGCACTCACGAGTTTACTAAAGGAAAACTCGAGAGGCACACAGGGGGCCTGGAAGAATAGAGCTCTGAACGGTCTGCTGGAGATCCACGCTACCGCTGCGCCACTCTGATCAGTAACTGGGAGAATCCACGCACTTCAAGCTCCATGACCTGGACATGAGAATCCAGGGGAGTCAGATGAAACTCCCCAGGCGAGTGGTGAAGTAAAAGCCAAGTGGCGAGCGAGGGTAAGCACATGTATAGTGATAAAACCAAATATAGCCGAGGGCGAGCAAATCTGATTGTATGGTTTCAGATCACGACTCCATAAGACTAGTACGTCGAAGGAATAATCCAAACAAGGAAACCCTCATCTATATACCCTTATCTTATGTCACCATAATCTAAGCACATACAACCAGACTGCACTCAAGACATGATAAGATAATAAGCAGGAGACAGGTGGATACCAGGGATAAAGCAGAGCATGAGCAATTAATACCATAATACTCATAAAGCCGGAAATCCGAAGTAAAATCCAGGACAAGCAAATATGGTAAGGCATATCACAGATTCATAGCCGTTTAAGCTGCAGGCTTCAGTATGCGTCCCATTCCACATACCTCCACTTACAACTTAAAGAGCTGGTTATTATGACACTTTATTATACTCGTCTTACCCTGATATCTAGCTATGTGAACTAGCGTCCCAGCACACATAGATCCATATCCGAGTAAAGCAAGGTTGTTATTGGAAACCAGCGGGGTATCAACGAACTATGTTTACAGTGGGTCCCGTACATACCCGGGACCACGGCCCAGGATTGTTCCGTTGCTTGGTGACGGAACCTGCCGCAAGGCTAACAGGAGGGACTTATGTATGCCCTTATCATGATTCAGGAGGAGGGAGCCAGCACTCCCCTCGGTTGCCTGGAGGCCCACAGGTCAAACCGGAAGTTTTAGTTGCACAACATGCCTAATACCACTGTAAACACGAACACATATTGATAGCCGCATGTTTCCCCCGACCCGATGCAAGTTGTTCCTTTTATGATTTATTAGGTTAATTATCAATTTACGGGAATAACAAGAGCAGGACATGATCAGGAATTCAGGAGTTCAGGTCACTGTATATAATACAGGATAACAGGTCACTGATCATGATACAGGATATCTGGTCACTGTACATAGTACAGGATAACAAGACAGGGTTCCCGTAAATGTGATAATCACAGGTCAAGTATATCATGCTGGGTGTCAAGTGATAGCATGACAGGAGGATGATATTAGACAGGCAACCAGTCATGTCAAGAGATTGATATAAGGTCAGTGGCAAGTCATGTCATAACAAGGGTCTTGCCAAGTAGTAGCATGTCCGATGTTAGGTGATAACAAATCAGTTGACGGGTGATATACATGTGTTAAATAGTAGCATGTAATGACAAGTAGTATAAACAGGTGACAGGCATTATCATGTGGATGGTAAGTATCAAGCGAAAGCATGTCAAATATCAGCATATTAAGATTGTCAAGTAATAGTGAACACAATCAAAGAAGGTGTTAGTTCTAAACAACATAAATCATGAATAATACAAGTCGACCTATGAAAATAGGAAAGTCCCAAAAGGATAGCGAGAACACTCGCCTAAATCTTAGTGAAATCTCTGATATCCGGAATCTAGGAAATCAACGTGTCAGTGCGTTAAAGAGAAAGTGATAGAGAGAGTGCACAGGGGGAGGAGTATGCATAGAAACGCGAGTTTTAAGAGCGAGAAGCGGGAGTCGCGTCGCAGGAATAGCAGACGCGGGAATCACAGACGCGGGAGTCGCGTCGTGAAGGCACCACAAACGCGGGGTTCGAGACCCGTGTTCAAAACAGGACGCGAGAAGAAGAACGCGGACGCGGATGCGGGTGCTGCGTCGCGTTAACACAAGAAGAACACGGACGCGGTCATGGGATCCGCGTTAGGAACCAAATAGAGAGGAGGGAAGGTGATATTTGTCAAGTGACAAGTCATGGAATAACAATGTATGATACATGTCCCGAGGATAAAGTCCATATTCAAGGAAGGAATGAACCAAAGCAACCAGTCAAGATTAGTCGACTAGGGAGAATAGTTAGTCGACTTATGAGGGGGTTAGTCGACTATAAAGGAGGAGTAGTCGACTAATAGGTTGCGTTCCAGAAAAGGCTGCGTTTCAAAGGGTTGCGTTTCAGGAAGGGTTAGTCGACTAGGAGCAGGGGGTCAGTCGACTAGTATGCTGCGTTTCGCAAAACTGCGTCTCACGAAGTCGCGTTCCACAAGTCCGCGTCTTGCCACAAGTCCGCGTCTCATGAATCCGCGTTTCACAAGTCCGCGTCTCGCAAGAAAGAGTTAGTCAATAAGGGATGAAAGAGTAGGCAGCGTTCCAGGGAAAGGACGCGTTCAGGAAAGGTTAGTCGACTGGCACAAAGGTTTAGTCGACTAATAAGGTGCGTTCCAGAATAACCAGGCTGCGTTTCACAGGATTAGTCGACTAGGAATAAAGGGTGGTCGACTAATAATGGGGTCAAGTCGACTAATGACCAAGTCAAGTCGACTATCAGAGTGCAAATCAGGGAGCAGGATTTTGTTGAGTGTTGTGTTGATAATATTACAAGTTATAGAAATAATGTCCAAGTCTTGACGAGTAAAATTACTCGCCCAAGATGATCCTCGCTGCGTCCAGCAAAGGGAAATTCGGCCCCAATCCAAAAGGAGGGTACCGGCCCTTTGCGTCGCGCCAACAGAGAAGAACGCGGCCCCAAACCAAAAGGTGAGACCGGTCTTCACAAGAGATGAATTTTGATGGTGTAAGTCTAGTTCAAGTGGTCAAAATGAGATTTTGCAAATGGTGTTACGGGGAGCGACGAGTCGGCTAGGATGAAAGAGCTCGCCGAGGAGGTGAAGACGGCGCGGTCGTTGGTGGCCAAGGTGGTGTATACGGTGGTGGAGAGGGTGGTGAAGTTTGGAGGAGGAGATGGGTTCTTTTGGGGTTTCTTGGTGGAAAAAGGTTGAAGAAGGTGGTATGGAGATGTTGGAGTGATGGAGGAGATGGAGAAGGAAGAAGTGGTGGAATTTGGGGTGAAAATGGTGGAGAAATGGTGGAGAAATGGGTGGCCAAAGGAGGGAGAAGGAAGTCTTTGGCTGCTGGTTGTTGGCAGCCATGGCTCTCTGTTGGAAGAGAGGAGGAGAACAAAATAATGAAGGAGAGAGGAGGAGGAAAGATGGGGTGGTTATATAAAGGTGTAAGAAAATATTATAATATAATGTTGACTTTTCAAATCAAAAGGACACACAAGAGGATCTTGCGTTTCCCACTCCAAAACGCAGCCCACATTCTTGCGTTTAGGCCAAAATGGGCTAAACGCGGGAATTAAAGCCGCGTTTCAGGGAAAAGCGAAAGCTGCGTTTCAACAAAAGGACAAAGCCAAGATGACATGATAGGGATTGATTGGCAGCGCATTAAATGCGGCATGGAGAGGATCTCCGCATTAAATGCAAAATCTCAGAAGTGAAGCTCGTGTTTGGGGAAGGAGAGAGAAAAGTGGGAAATATCTGGATACTGTTCCGGTATCTGGGAAAACACCGAAAACTCCGGAAAAGTCCAAAAAATAAAGTAACTTGGAAAGCTTCCGAAAAATTCTCAAAAATAATAATATTATAAAATGATTTTGGTGAAATCGGTTTTCAGGAATTCACTCTCATTTTCAAAATAAAAATCATAAGGTCAACCGTCAATATCGGTCTACACCGAGTTGGCCAGATTTTTGATAAATTCTGAAAAATCTTAGAAAATTCTCGAAAGGAGAAAATATAATTCTAAGAAGTAATATGAAAGCGGAATCTAGAAATTCGATCCCAATTGTAAACTAAAATTTCTGGAATCAACCAGTGATACTAGCCGACACCAAATCCAGTGAAATTTTAATAAATTTAGAAAATTCTCAGAAAAAGTATTTAGATAGAAAAGGTGATTTTAAGAAGTTACAGGAAAGCCGTTTCTTAAAATTCAACTCCGTTTGTAAATTAAAAATCCAGAAGTCGGTCAGCGGTGCTGGTCGACACCGGTTTTGAAGATTTTCAATTTAATCCAGGAAAATTCCAGAAAATCATAGAAAATCCAAAATATTGGAAAACAGTATTTAAAACTAAAATCGGTCAATTTGGAATAACAAAAGATCAAATCGAGAAATCTACTAGATCGAGTTCCCGGTTCAGACTAGGGCTGACTCCGAGTTCACAAATCCTAATCCAAGGCAATACGATCATATGAAAATTCATAATACAAAATAAATACAGGAAGTAAATCGAAAAATACGATCGAAAAATCTGAATACGCAACTAAGTACGTATTCCGGGAGCGGGGTGTTACACCGGTCGATCGGCCTTATAGGCTGGCCTTGCGCATGTCCTCGTGTACATCGGTCGACCGATCCGGTCGACCAAGCTCTGGTCCGGTCGACCGGTCGGTCAACCGCCAGCAAACTCAGGCAGGGATTAAGGTTATGAAATTTTGTCTTTTTTACTTCTATAAAATCCTATAAATTCTCATAAATTTCACAAAAATCAGTTCTTATAAATATTTGAATAACAAATATGTGTGACCAAAAATCAATACTTATTACAAACTATTTAAACTATTTTTGTGATATAGAAAGTAAGCTTAAACACAAAATTGGTATTTTCCGAAAACCAAACTTTAAAATGGAAATCCGATTTTTCTCAAACTTGTATAAATACAAAAACATGATATTTAAACTCTTTTTGAAGCATAGAGTATATGGATAGAATCCAATACTCATATAAATAATATATATGTTTTTGACATTAAATCCAAAATAAGTTTTGTTAATTACAAAACTCTAAACACATGAAGTAGAATCATCAAAATAAGTTTTTCTAAATATATGAAGTATAGATGTATATAGAAGAAATTCAATATATATTAAATCATGTAACCTTGTTTTGATTCTATCTATTCATGGAAACCATATATATGTATATTCGAAATCTAAAAAACCAGTTAAACTGACAACCAAACTTATTGAACTTGTGTGTGTGTGTGAACTTGAGCATATCAATACTAATCTATCTTTATATAAGATCTAAATACAAACTCAAGCTGAACAAACTAAAGTCTTCTTGTAGAACTCCTCCAAGCCGACTCAATCCAAACACGATCCAAAGAGCTTGACTCTATCCGAGTGCTAGATGCGATCTTGACGCACAAGCTCTTGAATCTACATGTATTAGCTCCAAAACTCTTTTGTTGAAGCTAAGCACCTACTAAGATCTTGATCAAATAAATGAAACTATATAAACACAAGATCATTAATACTTTAACTACATGAGTTAATCATCATCAAAACTAGAGTGATGGGCCTTTGGGTCAACAGAATGGATGATCTAGGAAAGAGAAACTCCGGCTCCTCATAATACCGGTGTCCACTCCAAACACTTGATCAACAAAAAAAAACAATCATATACCTGGATGTACAAATCTAGGGAGTCGAACTCTCAATAAGTGTGAAAATGAGGGAAAGGTGCAAGTGCATAAAACGTGTGAACGTGGTATGATACTGCTAATATAAAATATACTGAATGAGAAATATCATATATAAAACTAAAATTAAGAGACAATATAGTATAATAAAATATCAATCAGTGTGTCACCATATTAAGATACAGGCAGTACCTAACTTAAGAGTAAAGGAGATCAGTCTGTAATAACATAATGTGTCAGGTCAATTGTCTATCATATCATATATGTATTGGATGTCTATCTGGCAAGTAGGCATATAACTGTTGGCCCAGAGGCCTTTCACCTTAGTTTTGATGATGACTAACTTATGAAGGTTAGTTTACTAATGATCTTGGGTTTAATAAGTTTCAGATATTGATCAAGATCTTAGTAGGTGATTAGCTTCAACAAAGAATTCAAAGTCAATTTTGGAGCTAACACGTGATGATTCAAGAGCTCGCACGTCAAGATCGCATATAGCACTCGAGAGGAGTCAAGCTTTTTGGATCAAGTTTGGATCGAGTCGTCTTGAAGATGAAGATTAACGAGAAAATTTTAGTTTGTTTAATTTCAGTTTGTCTAGTTTTGTTTTGTTTTTAGATCTTGTATAAAGATAGACTAGTGTTGATATGCTCAAGTTCACACACACACAAAGTTAAAAGTTTATTGGTTTCAGTTTAACCGTTTTGGATTTTCAAGAACATATCCTTCATTTTCATGTATAGATAGAATCAAAAGAAGTTTTACATGTTTATATGTATAGTGGATTCATTCATATACATTGATAGTTCATATTGTCTAAAAACTTATTTTGATGATTCGAATTCAAGTGTTTTAAGTTTTATTTTTAACAAAACTTAGTTTTAGATCTATTGTCAGAAACATAAATATATCTTTTATATGTGTATTGGAGTCTATCCATACATACTATACTTCAAAATGAGTTTAAATATCATGTTTTGTATTTATACATATTTATAGAAAAACTGTATTTTCCTTTAGAAGTTTGGTCTTTAGAAAATACCATTTTTGTTTAAAGCTAATATTTTCATGCCTCAAAAATAGTTCAAATTGTTTGAAATATGTGTTGAATTTTAGTTACACATATTTGTTCTTCACATATTTATAAGAATTTATTTTATGGATTTTATGTGATTTTATGAGATTTTATAGGTATTTAAAAGCCATTTCAAACCCTATAACCTTGGTTTTGGGCTACTACCAGTCGACCGAAGCCTGGAACGGTCGATCGACCGGTCGACCGAAGCCTGGATCGGTCGACCAACGATCGACAGAAGTGCACAGGCTTTAGCGGTCGACCGGGCGGTCAACCGTTCCCGAGAGTCTGCTCTCTGGAAATGGCACGGTCGACCGGCCAGAGAGACCAGCTCTCCGGTTCTAGCCTAGGTCGATCGGGCAGTCGACAGACAGGCAGTTTTCCTTGGGGCGGTTGACCGACCAGTTGACCAATAACCAAACGGTCAAAAAGCCGACCGTTGGCGGTCGACCGGGCGACTGACCTCAGGTCATTTCTGTTGGCCCAAAGCCCCATAACTATAGTTTTAATGATGATTAACTCATGTAGTTATAATTTACTAATGATCTTGTATTTATAAAGTTTCAGTTGTTGATCAAGATCTTAGTAGGTGCTTAGCTTCAACAAAGGAGTTTTGGAGCTAACACATGTTAATTCAAGAGCTCGCGCGTCAAGAACGCATCTGGCACTCAGTTGGAGTCAAGCTTCTTTGGATCGTGTTTGGATTGAGTCGAGTTGGAGAAGGAGTTCTACAAGAAGACTTCAGTTTGTGTTTAGTTTAGATTGTGTTTAGATCTTGTGTAAAAATAGATAGTGCTGATATGCTCAAGTTCACAGACACACAAGTTTAATATGTTTGGTTTTCAGTTTAACCAGTTTTGGTTTTCATGTATATGATTTTCATGAATAGATAGAATCAAAACAAACTTTACGTGGTTTAATGTATATTAGATTTGATCTATATACATATATGCTTCATATATTTAGAAAAACTTATTTTTGGATTTCATGTCAAAAACATAGATATATACTTTATATGTGTATTGAATTCTATCCATACACAATATGCTTCAAATGTGTTTTAATATCATGTTTTTGTATTTATACAAGTTTGGGAAAATCGGATTTCTATTTCAAAGTTTGCTTTTTGAAAAATACCGATTTTGTGTTTAAGCCTAATTTATATATCACAAAAATAGTTCAAAATATTTATAATATGTGTTGAATTTTAGTCACACATATTTGTTCTTCAAATATTTATAATAACAGATTTTTGTGAAATTTATGAGATTTTAGGAGATTTTATTTGAGTTAAAATGTTCAAGTTTCAAGTTCTAAAATCCCAACCAGACTAAGTTGGCGGTCGACTAGACTGTCGACCGAACCAGAGGTCAGTCGACCGGACCGGTCGACCGATTTGCACGAGACGTGCACAAGGACCAGCCTTGAAGGCCGGTCGATCGGACAGTCGACCGGCTGAAACTACCCAAGTCTCGGGTAGGTCCGGTCGACCGGGCGGTTGCCCGGTCGACCGGAGGCACAACGGTCAGAAATATGACAGTTGGCCGGTCGACCGGCTGGTCGACCGGAAGGACATTCTGGACTTTTCCTGGCTGCAACGGCTCTTTTGTTTGAGAGGCTATAAATTGCCATCTCTTGGGCTGCTTTTAACAAGATTTCTAGAGAGTTATTTCCCATCTTTACAAATGTTTTAGCGACAAGTTTTTGAAGAGTTTTTGTGCCAAAAAGATTTATCTTTTATTTGTTTTCAAGGGTTGAAAAAATCAAAGAAAAGGAGAGTCTTTGGGAAATTATTTTGATCTTCATTTCTATTTCATTGTAGTATTTTTTCAAGTATTTTTCTTTATGATTTGTTTTCCAAACACCTTATTTTACTCACACTTGAGCTATCATCTCTATCCTATATATAGGATCTTGTTTTTGTGGGAAAAAGTGTTTGTGGTCTATTGAGATCACCAAAAGTTGTTTGTGATCTTTGTGATCACCAAGATTGTAATCTTTTCTTTGCTTTCGCTTTGTGCCTATCCCTCTAAGTGTAGAGGTGATTTTGCTTTGGGTTTGTGTTCATCCCTCTTGTGAGGTGATTGTGATTGTTATTTGGCTTAGTGCCTTATCCCTCATGTGTGAGGTAATTGTTGTTTGGCTTGTGCCCTTCCTTCTTGTGTAGAGGTGATTGTTGTTTTAGCTTTGTGTCTTGCCTCTTGTGTAGAGATTGTTGGCCCAACCCATCACTCTAGTTTTAATGATGATCAATTCATGTAGTTATAGTACTAATGATCTTGTGTTTAAATTAGTCTCAGATTTATGATAAAGATCTTAGTAGGTGTTTAGCTCCAACAAAAGATTTAAAGTCAAGTTTTTGAGCTAACACAGTTTAATTCAAGAGCTTGTGCATCAAGACCACATCAAGTACTCAAGAGGAGTCTAGCTTGTTGAATCAAGTTTGGACCAAGTCAAGAAGATGAGAAGACTTCAAGTGAAGACCTTCAAGATCAAGACTTGAGTCTAGGTTTTTTTTTAAGATTTTATTTTTAGATAAAATGTAAAGGATAAAATAGTTGGAGGATTGCTCAAGTATACCATATACACACACACTCTTGATTTAGATAAGTTTTCATAAAAGAATTTTCTTTTTGGAAAAATACCGGTTTGGCTTTTGGAGTTTTAAGTATATATGTTTTAACCAAAATCAGTTTAGTGTTTTATTGTCAAAAACATAGATATTTCATCATGTATGTGTACTGAATCATATCCATACACTCTATGCTTTAAAAGTGTTTAAAATATCTTGTTTTTGTATTTGGAGAAGTTTTGGAAAAATAAGTTTTGAAAAAATCTATTTTGGAAAAATACAGATTTTGTTTTTAGCCAAAATTTATAAGTTACAAAAATAGTTCAAAATAATTGTAACATGTCTTGATTTTACTCAAACATGTTTGTTTATCAAAGTATTATACTGAACCTATTTTTGTAGAATTTTAGAGATTTTATGGGATTTTATTTAAGCTAAAAAGACAACCTTTTAATCCCTATTTAGTTCTGGTCTGGCTTCTGCCAGTCGACCGGACCGGTCGACCGAGCTAGGAGTCGGTTGACCGAGTCGGTCGATCGACGTGCACAAACGTGTACGCCAGGTCTGGCTGGAGGGCCGGTCGACCGACCCGGTCGACCGCCAGAGAGCTCTGCTCTCTAGAAAGCCCCGGTCGACCGGCAGAGAGTGTCTGCTCTCTGTTCCAGGCCTCGGTCGACCAGGCCGGTCGACCGCTGGCCTAACAGTCAGATTTCTGACCGTTGGCGGTTGATCGGGCCGGTGACTGACAGCAGCCAGAGCTGCTGACTGGGCTGTAACGGCTAGTTTTTGAGAGCCCTATAAATTAGGTCTTTCTTGGGCTGTTTTAGCTAAGTTTTTTGGAGAGTTTTAAAGATAGTTTTTCCTACTCTATTAAGAGATTTTCTCCACTTTTTTGAGAGCAAATATTTCCAATCAAAAGGGAAGTTTATCAAGAGTGTTTATTAAAGTGATTCTTGTGTTTTCCTCCACCAATTCAATCCTAGTTTTCTCACACACATACTTGAGCTATCCATTACTATATCTACCTATAGGGATCTTTGTTGTGAGAGGATTTTAGGTGATCAAAGTGTTGTGATCACCAAAGTTCTACTTTGTACTTTGAGGAGGCGGACTTGCGGGTTCGCGGTGTTTCGAGTTCTTGAGTGAACTCTTTATAGAGGTGCGGCCTCGACAAGCTAGTGGGCTTGCGGTGTGTTCTTGTGGGACCAAGAGAAGGACTAGAGAGTCCAAGAGCTTGTAGGTGTTGTGGCACCAAGTGATTCGGTGGGATCGATTTTAGTGGAAATCCTTCATAGTGTTGAAGGCGGGGACATAGAGCAAGTGTGCTCGAACCTCGAAACAAATCTCCCATGTTTGCGATTGCTCTATCTCTCTATCTCATACTTGTCTTTATCTTTATATGCTTGATATATTTGTGCTCATATTGTTATATGCTTGGGGATTGTTTGCTAACACTTTATTCAACCAAGAGAGCCAATGCGGCACCTCAACTCTTATTTAGAAGAATCTTGAGGAGTTAGTCCAGAGCCCTTCACGGGGAATCTGCTACACTCTTGTGTTATACTTGGTGTTTAGTTTAAGAAGCTTTAGTTTGCATTAAATAAGTTTTAATTCCGCATTAATTGTCCTTTAGATAGCTAGTCACCTATTCACC
The DNA here is from genome assembly GCA_038442645.1 of Agave tequilana. Taxonomy (NCBI): domain Eukaryota; kingdom Viridiplantae; phylum Streptophyta; class Magnoliopsida; order Asparagales; family Asparagaceae; genus Agave; species Agave tequilana. Next base: position 160,281 of record JAVJIF010002926.1, read on the forward strand.
GCTTCCTAGGTGATTACAATTGGTATCAGAGCCAAGTGCTCTTGATTTGGGTCTTACAACCTAGAGTTAAAGATCCTCATTTTTAGCTAATCACAATATTTGTTCACACACACTATAGATTTCATGTCACCTCCCACCTTTGGCATTCTTAACATCCAAACTTGGAAGGTTAAGATGTCTTTGTACCTCAAAGCCCTAGCCATTCATGTTTATTTTGCCACTACTAGAGATTCTTATTGTTTAAATGGAAAAATATTGAGGCTAATGCAAAAGCCATCCATGCTTTGAAGAGTACCCTAAATGATGATTATTTATCTAGGGTTGCTAATCTTGATTCGGTTTTTGTAGTTTGGAACACCATCATCTCCCTTGGCGAAAAAGAGCAATATTATGCGGGGAGCGACTCGGATGTTGGAAGTGAGGCTTCCAACGTGTGCTACATGGTCCAAGGGGATAACCCCCTTGAGGTAACTACCGAATCCGAGCTAGAAGAGAATGTTGATATGTCCTATAATGAACTTGAATCATTTTGTCAACAACTCCTATAAAAATATGAATTGCTTAAAAGGGATAATAAGAAAATAAAAAACAAATTTGATGCCATGTTAAATGAAAAATATTCTTTGCAAGAAAATTTGAAAATATTTCAGAAGAAAATAAATCTTTGAAAAATGAAAATGTTTCCTTGCTTTCTAAATTGAATGATCTTTGTGAAGGAAACACTACTTTGAAAAATAAAATTGTTTTGTGAAAAAACAAAAAGAAATTACTTTGCATGAAAATACTTCTTTAAAAGAAAATTTATTGAAAAAGAAAAAGAAAATGTTTCTAAAAAGAATAAGAAAAATAATTCTCATTCTCATCATGCTTTACATGCTATCATTGATAAAAATGAAGTTAAATTTTTGAAAAATAGAATTGATTGTTTAAGCTCAACTTTGAGTAAATGTGCTTTTAACCATTCTAGATTAGAGTCCTTGTTTTCAAAGAAACAAACTCCACATATTCATGCACATCACCCACATCATGCATATGCACACTTCGCATGCCATGATCACACTCATACACATATTCATCCTAGAGTGTACAAGTGTACACATTATGGCCGCAAAGGCCATTTAGAAAGATTTTGTTATGATAGAATTAATTCTTTAAATTTTGCTAAAAAGAATGTTTTGGTTCCTTACAATGCTAACCCTCATGGACCCAAAAGAAAATGGGTACCAAAATCCCCACCTTTTGTACTTGATGTAGGTGCGGGCTCTCACACAAAGTGAGAGATTTGGTGCCTTGGTGGTGGATGCACATGGACTTGATGGACATACGTTTGATGCGCCGCTATAAAGGAGGTTTGGTGGGACAACCACTATGTTTTGGAGAATTAGAGCATAGTTCTTTGATTTGGTAACTATCTCTAAAACTCCTAATTTATTTACATGCTTTCATTTGATGTTTTTTAGCATGTTGTTTTTATGATTATGCTTCATGTGGTAAATACTTGTTTAGATGTAGTTTTTGTCAGAACTTAGATATATACTTGTACAAGTAGTAAGAACCATTTGATTCATATACGTTTGCACTTCATTGTTCATTTGTACTCACATATGCACATATATAGCCTAGTTTTGATGATTTCTCATTTACACTTGTTTTGCCTATTTGTATGCTTTACTTCATGTATATGTATTTTGTATTCAAATGTAATAAATATGCATGTATATCTCTTGAGTCTCTGTCCTTCATGCAAACTATATCATAGACTATTTTTATGTTTGGGATATGTATGCATATTGTTAGTTTTGGATAAATCATACATATACCCAGAAGTTTATTTTTAGATGAAAAATTAATTTTTATGATTTTTCATCTTTATATGAAAAATAAATTTTCATGATTTTTATGATTTGTAAATAAAATGTTATTCATGTTTGTTTCAAGCTTTATTGACTATCTCTAATGGAAAATGCTAATTACATGATTTTTGTGCACTCACACATTATTTGTTTATTCATGAGTTTGTTTCATGATTATTTTTGAGCCTTATAGATTTCGAGTGTCAACCTTTATATATTTAGTATGTTTCATGATAGACATATGATTTGGTTTCATGTTTTGAAGGATCTTTAACTAGTTTTTCAAAAATTAATTTAACTAGTTTTTTATTCTTCATTTGGTAGTGTTTTTCACAATAAAATATTTTCAAACTTGTTTTTGAAAACCCCTACCTACCCCCTAATGGGCGGACGGATGGGCGAGTATGCCTTGTAAGCCTTATTGAAAATCCTTTATCTTGTGCATAAAAATGGTGATTTATTATGAGTTATATACTTGATTTACATCATATTTTCAATTGGTATCTCATTTGATTTTTTTTGTATATACTCATATTTTGTTTCCTATATATGTATGCTTCATTTCATATAATATCAATTTCTATTGGTATTTTCATTTTCCATACATATATATGATTTATTTGTACTTGATTTATAAGATATTTACATGTTTTAAGCACAAAGGATGTTTATGCTAAGCTTAATTCAAATCTTAATTTTCAATTGATTTCTTAATTGGTACTGTTTATATAAGCTTATGCATTATCTTCAATGGTATTTTTTTACAATTGGTATTTTTATTGATATCAAAATGTACAATATGTTTCAATTGGTATCTATTGGTCTATTTATTTCAATTAGTATCCATGAAAATTATATTTGGTATCAAAATATAAAATATTTTCCTTCATGGTATCAAAATTTCAATTGGTAAAATGTTTATTAATTGCTTGTGTTTCAATTGGTAAAATGTTTCAATTACAATTAGAATTCAAAATTTGTATTATTTAGTTACAATTGGAATATTAAAAATGTTTTTGATATGTTTTAGTTCCAATTAGTCTCTCAAAAAAAATTTAACAAAAAAAATGTTTTGATTTATATTGCCTATATGCAAGGGGAGCTTAATATCTCTTCTACATATAGATTCATGTTGAGTGTATCTTATATTGAGGAGCTTGACAACTCTTCTTTATGCGATACACGTGTGTAGGGGGAGCTTCACATCTCCTCTTATGCATTGCATATTATGCGTTATGTGAATTAGGGCTTGTCATCCTTTCTTCATGTAATGCATTTATGTAGGGAAGTTAACTTAGCGTCTTCCTCTTCATGAATGTATATTGCATATATTTCTTTATTAGTTGATTTGATATCACCCCTTTATTGATTTTTGTTTCGGACAAAAAGGGAAGAGAACATTGTTTTGTTTTACTTTAACCCCTTTGTTGATGATTGACAAAAAGGGGGAGAAGTATTTGGTATATATGCATGTTTTCCTTGCTTTATACATAAAGAGGGAGAAAGAATTTTATTTATGCATATTGTTTTGTTTAGCAAAAAAAGGAGAAAAAATTTGATGAGTTTTATGCTTGATTGGCATGTTTATCTCCTTATATTTGCATACATGTTTGTTTAGTTTTATGTGCTTTATTGTCATATCTATTTATTTATTGTGATGCATGAGTTAAGGGGGAGCTCCTTTGAAGCTTTACTTTAATCCATGCATATATAACTCCATGAGTTTTGTCATCACCAAAAGGGGGAGATTGTTGGCCCAAAGGCCCATCACTCTAGTTTTGATGATGATCAACTCATGTAGTTATAGTACTAATGATCTTGTGTTTAAATTAGTCTCAGATTTATGATCAAGATCTTAGTAGGTGTTTAGCTTCAACAAAGGATTTAAAGTCAAGTTTTTGAGCTAACACAGTTTGATTCAAGAGCTTGTGCATCAAGACCACATCAAGTACTCAAGAGGAGTCTAACTCGTTGGATCAAGTTTGGACCAAGTCAAGAAGATGAGAAGACTTCAAGTGAAGACCTTCAAGATCAAGACTTGAGTCTAAGTTTATTTTTTTAAGATTTTATTTTTAGATAAAATATAAAGGATAGAATAGTTGGAGGATTGCTCAAGTATACCATATACACACACACTCTTGATTTAGATAAGTTTCATAAAAGAATTTCTTTTTGGAAAAATACCGGTTTGGCTTTTGGAGTTTTAAGTATATATGTTTTAACCAAAACCAGTTTAGTGTTTTATTGTCAAAAATATAGATATTTCATCATGTATGTGTACTGAATCATGTCCATACACTCTATGCTTTAAAAGTGTTTAAAATATCTTATTTTTGTATTTGGAGAAGTTTTGAAAAAAATAAGTTTTGGAAAAATCTATTTTGGAAAAAACAGATTTTGTTTTTAGCCAAAATTTATAAGTTACAAAAATAGTTCAAAATGTTTGTAACATGTCTTGATTTTACTCAAACATGTTTGTTTATCAAAGTATTATACTGAACCTATTTTTGTAGAATTTTAGAGATTTTATGGGATTTTATTTAAGCTAAAAAAGACAACCTTTAATCCCTATTTAGTTCTGGTCTGGCTTCTGCCAGTCGACCGGACCGGTCGACCGAGCTAGGAGTCGGTCGACCGAGTCGGTCGACCGACGTGCACAAACGTGCACGCCAGGTCTGGCTGGAGGGCCGGTCGACCGACCCGGTCGACTGCCAGAGAGCTCTGCTCTCTGGAAAGCCCCGGTCGACCGGGCCGGTCGACCGGTAGAGAGTGTCTGCACTCTGTTCCAGGCCTCGGTCGATCGGGCCGGTCGATCGCTGGCCCAACGGTCAGATTTCTGACCGTTGGCGGTTGACCGGGCCGGTCGACCGACAGTAGCCAGAGCTGCTGACTGGGCTGTAACGGCTAGTTTTTGAGAGCCCTATGAATTGGGTCTTTCTTGGGCTGTTTTAGCTAAGTTTTTTGGAGAGTTTTAAAGATAGTTTTTCCTACTCTATTAAGAGATTTTCTCCACTTATTTGAGAGCAAATATTTCTAATCAAAAGGGAAGTTTATCAAGAGTGTTTATCAAAGTGATTTTTGTGTTTTCCTCCACCAATTCAATCCTAGTTTTCTCACACACATACTTGAGCTATCCATTGCTATATCTACCTATAAGGATCTTTGTTGTGAGAGGATTTTAGGTGATCAAAGTGTTGTGATCACCAAAGTTCTATTTTGTACTTTGAGGAGGCGGACTTGCGGGTTCGCGGTGTTTCGAGTTCTTGAGTGAACTCTTTGTAGAGGTGTGGCCTCGGCAAGCTAGTGGGCTTGCGGTGTGTTCTTGCGGGAACAAGAGAGGGACTAGAGAGTCCAAAGAGCTTGTAGGTGTTGCGGCACCAAGTGATCCGGCGGGATCGATTTAGTGAAAATCCTTCATAGTGTTGAAGGCGGGGACGTAGAGCAAGTGTGCTCGAACCTCGAAATAAATCTCTCGTGTTTGCGATTGCGCTCTCTATCTCATACTTGTCTTTATATCTTGCATGCTAATATTGTCTTTATCTTTATATACTTGATATATTTGTGCTCATATTGTTATATGATTGGGGATTGTTTGCTAACACTTGTATTCAACTAAGAAAGCCAACGCGGCACCTCAACTCTTATTTAGAGGAATCTTGAGGAGTTAGTCCAGAGTCCTTCACGGGGAATCCGGCTACACTCTTGTGTTATACTTGGTGTTTAGTTAAGAAGATTTACTTTGCATTAAATAAGTTTTAATTTCGCATTAATTGTCCATTAGATTAGCTAGCACCTATTCACCCCCCCTCTAGGTGATTACAGAGGTGGTTGTGTTGGAGAGAGGAGTTTTGTACTCCAAGTTTGTAATTACCAAATCCTCGGTGGAGGTTCCCTGTGTGAGAGGTCCTGTGTGGACATATAGTGGAAATCCTTCTGTGTGAAGGCGGGGACGTAGAGCAGTGGCTCGAACCTCAAAACATATCTTAGTCTTTGCGTTTGATCCATTATCTCTTAGCTCACTCTCTTATATCTTGTATTACTTTATATTGCTCATATCTCATACATGCTAGATATTGTTTGTGTGCCCATACTTGTGTTGAACCAAGAGAGCTTCATATAGCACCTCAACTCTTATTTAGAGGAATCAAGAGGAGTTAGTTCAGAGCCTTCACCGGGAATTCGGCTACACTCTTTGGTTACACATAGCGTGTTGCAATTAGTTTTTAATTCCACATCATTTTTATTAGATTAGCTAATACACCTCTTCACCTCCCCTCTAGGTATATTTTTAATTGGTATCAGAGCCTACGCTCCTGATATTAGGTTTAACGACCTAGGTATGAGATTTCGGATTTCTAATCTAGATTTGCATTTGCACTCATATAGTCTATACACTCATGGATCACCTTGCCCCTCCCATTGATGTTTCTAACATCGATATATGAAAGATTAGGATGAGTGCTTATTTAAAAGCCCTAGTTTTGCATGCCTGTCTTGCCACTATCAAGAAAACCTATCTTAGTAATGACAAGCTGATTGAGATTCAACCTGCACAAAAAATACAGAATTTCAGAACTTTTAAAACAGGAGTGCAAGGTGCTCAATTCTACCGCAATTGCAAGTGGCTATGCGGTCGTGATCCACAAGGAGGGACTAGCGATGAAAGCTTTTTAATAAGTTCTCTTTTATACTACAAAGTATGGTTAAAATTCTTCTTTTAGTTCTTTCAAAGAAAAAGGAAAAATTGAGTTAAAGTTGAATTAGGAAGAAGATGGTAGATTAAGAAGTTGGAGAAATTAGAAATAATATGTACAAAGAAATGGAAAAGGAGTGATAAAAGAAGTGGTAGATTGTGGTGTTCTAAACTAAAGAATTAAAAGAAAAGAATCTAAAAGTTACTTACCTCCTTTGGTCAAATGCTTACCTTGAATCTTTTAAAAAGTCACCTAGAGGGGGGGTGAATAGGTGACAATGCTAATCTGTGAACTAAATGCAGAATTTAAAAACTTAATGCAAATAACACTCAAGTGTGATCAACAAATGATGCACACACAACCAAGCCAAGCAAATATGAATGCACAATATAAATAATTGCAAGGCACAAAGTAAAGAGAGAGATAGAGAGAGAGTCAATGGATCAAGCGCAAACAACAAGATATGTTTCGAGGTTCGAGCACCCAGCTCTACATCCCCGCCTTCGACACACGAAGGATTTCTAATCCACTAGTAGTCCACAAAGAACTCTCACAAGGAGTACCCAACTCCTCTCTTTACAAACACAACCTCCTCCTTGAGGCAAGCTCCAATCCAACCAAAACAATCACCTCACAACTTGAGGGATTAGCACAAAGAAAACACAAGGATCACCTCACAACTTGAGGGATACAACTCAAGGCACAAAGCCAAACAAAGATTGGGTTTTTAACTTGGTAGTTCAACAAGCAATCACAAACAATCTCTTCTCCCACACAAATATCCTATAGAAAGAGATAGTAGATGTAGCTCAAGTGTGGAGAAAACCAATGGAATGGAAATCAAAATCACAAAGAAAAATCCTTGGGAAATAATAGAAATCAAGATGGTGAAGTTCAATCAAAAGCTTTTCCCAAAAACCTCTTCTTTGATTTTCCAAACCCTAGCAAAAACTTCAAATAGATTGTTCAATATGAGTTCAAAAACTTCTTTTGATTGTAGCAAAAACACCAGAGAGTATGGAAAAATTCGCACAAAAAATCTTAGAGAAAAACTCTTGCAAATGGGGTATTTATAGACAAATCTGAAAACTAGCCGTTTGAAGCAGATTTGGCCAAAATACCACTGCCGGTCGACCGCCCAACGGTCAATTTTTGCCCGTTGGCAGCTGCCGGTCGACCGGCCCGGTCGACCCAAACAAACAGAGAGCTCTGCTCTCAGTCCGGTCGACCGAGCGGTCGGCCGGCTCAATGTCTCCAAACGTGCACAGATCTGTGCACGTCGGTCGACGGACCCGGTCTACCGACTTCAGGCCAAGTCGACTTATTCGGTGAATAAGTCGACTGATTGAAGTCTGGATCAGAAAAACAATTTAAAAAATATTTTAAAAAATCTTTTAACACTCCTAAAAATCACCAAAATAGTTTTATCATTTTGCATTGATATATAAACATGTGGTAAAAAGTTTAGCTCAAATATCAATCAATATGAACTATTTTTGTGTCTTATCATTTTTACCAAAAACCAAAAACTGTATTTTCTAAAACTTGAATTTTTGAATAGAAAATACATTTTGTCCAAAACTCTTCCAAATACAAAAACATGATATTTAATCATTTTGAAACATGATGCATATGGATAGAAATCCAATATACATGAAACATATACATATCATAGTTTTTGTCCTTAATTCCAAAATATGTTTTGTTAAAACACAAAACCTAAAACACATGAAATAGGTATATCAAAGTAAGTTTGTCTAAGAGTTGAAGCATGCATGTATATAGAACAAATCTAATATACATTAAAACATGTAAACTTGTTTTGATATAATATCTATTCATGCAAACCAAGATCGGTTAAACCTAAAACCGAAAACCAAAAACCAATATTCAAAACATGAAACGTGTGTGCTGTGAACTTGAGCATTATCATACTAATCTAATCTTTACACATGGATCTAAACACAAAACTAAACTAGGATACCTAAGTCTTCTTGTAGAGCGCAATCTCCAAGCCGACTCGATCCAAAACTCTTTGATCCACCGAGCAAGTGCTATATATGATCTTTGACGCTCGGACTCTTGAATCACAATGTGGGTAGCTTCCAAATCATCTTGTAGAAGCTAATCACCAACTAATATCTTGATTAATGATCTGAAACTTAAACATCACAAGATATTAGTACACATAACTACATGAGTTAATCATCATCAAAACTAGAGTGGAAGGCCTTTGGGCCAACAATCTCCCCCTTTTTGATGACAAAACTCATGGAGTTATATATGCATGGATTAAAGTTTAGCTTCAAAGAAGCTCCCCCTTAACTCATGCATAGGAATAAACAAATAGATATGTAATGTAAGCTCTTAAACATGTGTGCACCAACATGCATAAAACACATAAAGATCTAAAACATGCTCTTGATACCAATTAAACTAAACACATAAACATGCTCTAGATACCAAATTAAACTCAATATAAAAATATTAAAAACATAAAACATGCATATGCAAACATGCATATAAACTCAAACTCAAATTCTTCTCCCCTTTTTGTCAATCATCAACAAAGGGGTTAAAAACAAAACCAGTAAAAACATATACCAATTAAAAGAAATTCTTCTTCTCCTTATTTACAAAACTAATGAAAACATATTCTTTTTATATTCAAAATAAGGAATCAAAAATAAGGGATGTTCTTCCCATTTTATCTAAACTCAAATATGATACCAATTAGAAGAAAATGTGTCAAGGAAGTGCATATTGATACCAATTAAAAATGAAACTATACCAATTGAAAAACAAAAATCTTGATACCAATTGATAAGTAAACAACATACCAATTGAAAATAAACAATCTTGATATCTAAACATAAATGTTGATACCAATAGAAATTAAACATAGATCTTAATACCAAACAAATTTGATTTTGATACAAATTGAAATTATTTCCAATTGAAATTAATATTCTCTATCATAAAGTAAGGGAGTGGAATACTAAATACCAATTGAAAGAAACAATACAAAATTTTCTCCCCCTTTATGAAATACCAATAAAAACTATGATAAGGCTCGAATTGAGATACCATTGAAAACTAAATCAATTGAAACAAAGTTGAATCTCAAGCTTATCATCATAAACAAAATTTGTGCTTAAAGATATAGGGATATAGTAAGCACAAATAAAACATATATATGTATGAAAATTAGATACCAATTGAAATTAATATACTATGAAATGCAAGCATACATACATAAAAATGTATGAGTATACAAGAAAATGTCAAGATTGATACCAATTGAAAGAATTCAATGATACCAATTGAAACAACAATAAGATCAAGTGTATATCTCATAATCCTACCACCCATTTCATGTTCAAGTTTACTATGAATTTCACTTTAAAGCATACATGAGCATGATCTCCCATCCAACCGCCCTTCAATGGTAGGGGTTTTCAAAAATAGGTTTACAAATATAGTATGTTTGAAAATCTCTACCAAGGAAGAATATCACAACTAGTTATATGAATCAACTAGTATGAGATCCTTCAAACAAAAAAAATATTTTTCATGAAGACACATGTAAACCACATGGCACTAAAACACTCAAAATCCATATAGCACAATTTATACTCATGAAAACTAAGTCATGAGAAAACATTAAATAAGGTGAGTGTACAAGTGTTGTGAGAAACATATCAACATGAAAATGAACAATCAAGCTCAATATTGAAAATATGAAATTCATCTAGGATGTGAAATCACCAATTTGAAATTATCTTAAAAACATGAAATTCATCATAAATGTGAAATCACTTAGTAAACATGAAATTTATCCAATCAATTTAAACTTCAAGGCATATGTATGTCATGTACAAACTAAAGTTTACATACATATCATAAACACAATGAGTCCACAAAAGTATATGCATGAAGGCACGTGGCTCAAGGATGTATATGTATAAATGATAGTTTGGTCAAGATGGACATATACATGAAGTCAAACAAAACATGTAAAAAGATGAATACAAGTCAAATGCAAGAATCATCAAAACTAGACTATACTAGTACATCAAGTGAATACAAATGAGCGTTCAAGCACAAACATATATAAAGGTTTATTTGTAGCTCACTAGTTGTACAAGTATAAATCCTAGTCTTAATGAAAACTATCATTCAAGCAAGTAGTCAAAACATGAAGCATAAAACGGGTCAACAATCAACATGATCATGACAATCAAAAACATGAATTATTAAAATAAAAAGTCATAGTCAACCATATGATTAGCATGACAAAGACATGTGCATTAGATATATGATTAACATGATAGTTAAAACATAAAGAGAACACAAAATATGGGTCCATACTAAACATGGGTGTCTCAACAACTAGTTATGTAAAGCATAAGTCTAATAAACATGGCAAATATCATACTAATCAAAAACATGAGTCATCAAAACAAAACATCATAAACATTCATATGATCATTATGTATATGCATGTACATTAGATCTAGGGCATACATGTTAGTTTAAATAAGGTGAGAACACTAAATATAGATCCATATAAAACATGGGTGCTCAAGTAACTAAACATGTATAACACTATTCTAATAAGCATGGCATAGGCATAATGAATAACAAAAACATGAAATGCTATAAATAGATGAACATTAAAAGCATGTAAATAAAAATGGGAGTTAGAGAATGATACCAAAACCGATGAAGGTGCATCTCTAGTTCTCCAAACCAATGGTGGTCTTCTCCATCAAATCCCCTTGAGAGTGAAGCATCCAAATGGTTCTCTTTTAGGCTTAGAATGCATCCACCTCAAGGCACCAATACTCTCACGTGATGCGAGAGCTTCCACCTACATCAAAAGTCAAAGAGGTGGTTTTTGGTACCCATTTTCTTTTGGGTCCATAGGGGTTAGTTCTTTTCTAACCCAAACAAGATTAGTTGCTAAATTTTCATGATAAATACGATCATAACAAAATCTAGCAAGATGGCCTTTTCGGCCACAATGTGTACATGTGTACACATGAGCATACATGTCATGGTTGTGTCCGTGGAAAGCATGTGTATGCCGTGTAGGGTGTGCATGCAAAGTTGGAACTTGTTTCTTACGACCCAAGGATTCCAAACGAGTGTGGTTCATGGCACAGTGGCTCAAAGTGGAGCCCAAACTATCAACACTTTTCTTCAAAATGTTTATATCATTTTCAATAGTGGAAGATAAAGTGGAGCATGCAATAGGTGTGCAAGAAGAAGAGGAAGCTATACTAGCATGGCACACATGAGAATCAATATCAATTTTCAAAGATTCATTTTTCTTTAAAACTAAATCCAATTCTTTAGTAATTGAATCAATTTTATTTTTCAAAACAAGATTATCTTTAAAAGTAGAATCCAATTTAGAAGATAAAATCTCATTGTGCTTCACAACATCATCACAATCATTTTTGCTTTTTAAAACATCAATCTCATTAAGGGCAAGGTCTAGTTGAGATCTTAGTGAGTCACATTCACTAGTGATCTCTTCCTTCTCTTGCAAAACTAATTCAAAATTAGAACACAAATCCTTTAATTCATTTTTCAAAACAAGGTTGTCTTCTTTCAAAAGATTGTGTTTTTCCATAAAATTTTCAAGCTTTTGAGCAAGTTCCAAATTCAATGTTTGAACTTCAAAACAACCATGGCAATAGGAACTAGAGCTATCATCTAATTGAGTGTCCGATTGTACCTCAAGGGAGTTATTCCCTTGGACCATGAAGCAATGCTCTTCGGACTTTTCTCTTTTAGATCTCCTCATCTTGTTAATAATCCTTAGAAGCTCGGGAGACGTCAATAAGCTCCAAACTGCAAAAGCCGAGTCATATCGATCAAACACGGGTAAAAGATGTTCACTAAGAGATGCTCTAAGTGCTCTAAGTGCTAATGCATTTGCCTTTTTATGCTTGCTACTATTAGGGAATGATTCCATAGTGGAGGCTTGATAAACTAGATGTCCTAGGCTTTTTAAATGTCTACTCATATTTGCCTTCCAAGCATCAAGTCTAATATGGTCAAACATAGGAGGTCTATCCATGAGTGCAAGCTAGATCAGTGTAAATGAACAATGCAAATGAAGATTAGCAAACCAAGATCTTACTCCTAGGTGGTTAAACCTAAATATCAGGAGCACTAGCTCTGATACCAATTGAAAAGTCACCTAGAGGGGGGGTGAATAGGTGACAATGCTAATCTGTGAACTAAATACGGAATTTAAAAACTTGTTGCAAATAACACTCAAGTGTGATCAACAAATGATGCACACACAACCAAGCCAAGCAAATATGAATGCACAATATAAATAATTGCAAGGCACAAAGTAAAGAGAGAGATAGAGAGAGTCAATGGATCAAGCGCAAACAACAAGATATGTTTCGAGGTTCGAGCACCCAGCTCTACATCCCCGCCTTCGACACACGAAGGATTTCTAATCCACTAGTAATTCCACAAAGAACTCTCACAAGGAGTACCCAACTCCTCTCTTTACAAACACAACCTCCTCCTTGAGGCAAGCTCCAATCCAACCAAAATAATCACCTCACAACTTGAGGGATTAGCACAAAGCAAACACAAGGATCACCTCACAACTTGAGGGATACAACCCAAGGCACAAAGCCAAACAAAGATTGGGTTTTTAACTTGGTGGTTCAACAAGCAACCACAAACAATCTCTTCTCCCACACAAATATCCTATAGAAAGAGATAGTAGATGTAGCTCAAGTGTGGAGAAAACCAATGGAATGGAAATCAAAATCACAAAGAAAAATCCTTGGGAAATAATAGAAATCATGATGGTGAAGTTCAATCAAAAGCTTTTCCCAAAAACCCTCTTCTTTGATTTTCCAAACCCTAGAAAAAACTTCAAATAGATTGTTCAATATGAGTTCAAAAACTTCTTTTGATTGCAGCAAAAACACCAGAGAGTATGGAAAAATTCGCACAAAAAATCTTAGAGAAAAACTCTTGCAAATGGGGTATTTATAGACAAATCTGAAAACTAGCCGTTTGAAGCAGATTTGGCCAAAATACCACTGCCGGTCGACCGGCCCGGTCGACCGCCCAACGGTCAATTTTTGCCCGTTGGCAGCTGCCGGTCGACCGGCCCGGTCGACCCAAACAAACAGAGAGCTCTGCTCTCAGTCCGGTCGACCCGAGCGGTCGGCCGGCCCAATGTCTCCAAACGTGCACAGATCTGTGCACGTCGGTCGACCGACCCGGTCGACCGACTTCAGGCCAAGTCGATTTATTCGGTGAATAAGTCGACTGATTGAAGTCTGGATCAGAAAAACAGTTTAAAAAATATTTTGAAAAATCTTTTAACACTCCTAAAAATCACCAAAAATAGTTTTATCATTTTGCATTGATATATAAACATGTGGTAAAAAGTTTAGCTCAAATATCAATCAATATGAACTATTTTTGTGTCTTATCATTTTTACCAAAAACCAAAAACTGTATTTTCTAAAACTTGGATTTTTGAATAGAAAATACATTTTGTCCAAAACTCTTCCAAATACAAAAACATGATATTTAATCATTTTGAAACATGATGCATATGGATAGAAATCCAATATACATGAAACATATACATATCATAATTTTTGTCCTTAATTCCAAAATATGTTTTGTTAAAACACAAAACCTAAAACACATGAAATAGGTATATCAAAGTAAGTTTGTCTAAGAGTTGAAGCATGCATGTATATAGAACAAATCTAATATACATTAAAACATGTAAACTTGTTTTGATATAATATCTATTCATGCAAACCAAGATCGGTTAAACCTAAAACCGAAAACCAAAAACCAATATTCAAAACATGAAACGTGTGTGTTGTGAACTTGAGCATTATCATACTAATCTAATCTTTACACATGGTCCTAAACACAAAACTAAACTAGGATACCTAAGTCTTCTTGTAGAGCGCAATCTTCAAGCCGACTCGATCCAAAACTCTTTGATCCACCGAGCAAGTGCTATATATGATCTTTGACGCTCGGGCTCTTGAATCACAATGTGGGTAGCTTCCAAATCATCTTGTAGAAGCTAATCACCAACTAATATCTTGATTAATGATCTGAAACTTAAACATCACAAGATAATTAGTACACATAACTACATGAGTTAATCATCATCAAAACTAGAGTGGAAGGCCTTTGGGCCAACATCTTTTGCAATGATGTTACCTTGAAGTGAGGCGATCAACGTATAGCCCATAAGAGTTGATTCATGTCTCCTCCATATTATATCATCAAAACGTTGCAAGTATGAAGTGATACAGAATGAAACTCAAAATCCATTGTTATGAGCTATCGGTGGCACTCGCAAAGGCAAGGCTCTTTCGATGCTTTAAGACTCACCTGAATAGCATTTGGTATCAAAAGAAGAAAAGTAGAGAAGAAGAAGAAGAACACAAAAAAAAAGTACATACAAATGGGGAACTACATATTCGATTTCATAACAATAAGAGAAAAGAAGAAAATCTTACGCCGGTGTCACTCTCACCACAAGCTTCATTCTCATTCTCCTATGAAACTCTGATCTCCTCTGATTTACATAAATTAAAACTGAAAATTACATGAAAAGAAAAACAAAAACCTACACTACAAAGAATGAAAAAGTGGACTAAATTCTATCTCTGCATGGTCGTCCTCTGTACGCTCTGAAAAACCCTCTATTTATAGGCAAAAACCCAACATAGGAGGGCGTATGAAGATAGGGGGAACAAACGCTCCCCCTAACTCCCTAACAAAGCCGCGGATTCGCGGCTTATGCCGCGTTTTCGCAGCCTTCCTGTGGCCAGGTGACCACAGCTGAGGGGTGGAGTAGCCTAGTTTCGGGATATGACTTTATCTTCAGCTAGATTTTCAGTTTTATCTCCAGAATTGTGACGAAACGACCTTTGATCTTTGACTTCAACCGATTGATTTATAGGGATTTGTTCTAACAGGTTTTCAACCGATCTGAACCGACCTGATTTGTCCTGATTTACTGACTTCAAATTAATTCTGATTTAAATCAGAATTTGATGACCTTTTGGGCTCGTTCTCTTCCCTCTCCTTTAGGAATGGGCCTGCAAATAAATTAAACAATAATTAAGAGAAAGCAGAGTTTATTCTAAAATAAGTATGAGAGTATGATAATGAATGTGTAATATTAACGACCGATCACAAGCATATAGAGGCCAATGCACAAGCCTTAGAGGTACTTAGGCGCACTCTTAGTAAAGATTATTTATCTATGATTTTTTATTGTGATTCCGCTTTTACAGTGTGGAACACATTGACCTCCCTATGCTTCAAACGACAAAATATGTGGAGAAGAAATCTAGTGGAGATGAGTCTGAATAAGCTTGCTTCATGGTCCAAGGGAATGACTCCCTTGATGTAAACTCGGATACTCAACTAAATGATAGTGCTAGTTCTTCAAGTGATGATCATATAGATGTCGATGCCTTAAATGAAGAACTTTCATTATTTTGTGAAAACTTTCTAGAAAAATATAAACTTTTGAAAAAGAAAAATTTTAAATTAAAAGAAGAAAATGAGAATTTGGTTTCAAAGCTAGATATGATTTTGCAAGAGAAGGTTGAGATTTCAAGTGAAAGAGACTCATTAAAATCTCAACTTGTCCTTGCCTTAAATGAAAACAAAATTTTAAAAAATAAAAATGATTGTGATTATGTTTTGAAGAAAAATAAGGTTTAGTTTTCAAACTTGAAATTATTTTAAAAGAAAACAATTCTTTAAAAAATTAAAATTAATTTGATTTCAAAAGAATTGAAATTAGTTCAAATGAAAATATTTCATTAAAAAATGATTTTCATTCCCATGTTTATCATGCTACTATAGATTCATCTTCTATTAATAAACATGTTGCATGCTCCACTTCTTCTTCTAAGATTGAAAATGATATATGTAAGTTAAAGAAGGGTGTAGATTGTTTGGGCTCCACTTTGAGTCAATGTGCTATGGATCACAAGAAACTAGAAGCCATGCTTCGTAAGAAACATGCACCACATATTCATGCACACAAAACACGGCATACACATGCTCATCGTACTCACACACATGACACTACGTATGCTCATAGTACACTTGTACACCATAATTAAATTTTGCAAATAAATTTATTTGGGTTAGGAAAGGTGCTAGCCCCCATGGACCCAATAAGGTATGGGTACCAAAAGCCACTCCTATTTTATTTGATGTAGATGTGGGCTCTCGCTTGACGTGAGAATAATGGTGCCTTGATGGTGGACGCGTTTGAGCTTGATGGACACTACATTGGATGCATCACCTTCAAGGATGTTTGGTGGGAGGACCACCATGGTTTGGAGATCTAAAAATTATTCCTATTGGTTTTGGTAACTATCTCTAACTCCTTGTTTTTATTTACATGCTCTTATTGATTGACTTTTAGCATGTTTTGGTTTTTCATGTTCATTATATTGATGCAATGTCATTAGACATGTGATATACATAGATAATCCTTTGAGATGCACCCATGTTCAAATGGACTTACATATTTTGTGTTCTCACTATAGTTTAGCTACCGTGTATATCCTAGTTCTAAAACATGTGCATTTAATATAATAATCATATTGGTTTATGTTTTCTTTTATGCTTCATGTTTTGATTACATGTTTAAATGTAATTTTTATTAAGAACTTGTGTTTATACTTGTACAACTAGTGAGCCACATTTGATTATTATATGTTTGTTCTCTATTGCTCATTTGTACCCATTAGATGTACTTGTATAGCCTAGTTTGATCATTCTTGCATTTTAACTTGTATTCTCTATTTTTTACATGTTTTCATAAAAATATGTTTAGCTTCATGTATATGTTAATTTTGTCTAAAACTATTAGATATACATGTGTTGGCCCAAAGGGCTTCCACTCTAGTTTTGATGATGATTAACTCATGTAGTTATGTGTACTAATTATCTTGTGATGTTTAAGTTTCAGATCATTAATCAAGATATTAGTTGGTGAAAGCTTTCACACATCTTTCACATGTTGATTCAAGAGCCCGAGCGTCAAAGATCATATATAGCACTTGCTCGGTGGATCAAAGACTTTTGGATCGAGTCGGCTTGGAGATTGCGCTCTACAAGAAGACTTAGGTATCCTAATTTAGTTTTGTGTTTAGATCCAAATTGTAAAGATTAGAATAGTATGATAAGCTCAAGTTCACAACACACACGTTTCATGTTTTGGTTTTCGGTTTTTGGTTTAACCGATCTTGGTTTGCATGAATAGATATTATATCAAAACAAGTTTATATGGTTTAATGTATATTAGATTTGTTCTATATACATGCATGCTTCAACTCTTAGACAAACTTACTTTGATATACCTATTCCATGTGTTTTAGGTTTTGTGGTTAACAAAACTTAATTTTGGTATTAAGGACAAAAACTATGATATATATATGTTTCATGTATATTGGATTTCTATCCATATGCATCATGCTTCAAAGTGTTTAAATATCATGTTTTTGTATTTGGAAGAGTTTTGGACAAAACGTATTTTCTATTCAAAATCCAAGTCTTAGAAAATACAGTTTTTGTTTTTGGTAAAAATGATTAGACACAAAAATAGTTCATATTGATTGATATTTGAGCTAAACTTTTTACCACATGTTTATGTATCAATGCAAAATGATAAAACTATTTTTGGTGATTTTTAGAAAAGATAAAAGAATTTTTAGAATATTTTTAACACTGTTTTTTCTGTTCCAGGCTTCACCAGTCGACTTGTCCAATGAGCAAGTCGACTTGGCATGAAGTCGGTCGACCGGGTCGGTCGACCGACGTGCACAAAACTGTGCACGTTTGGCAGACAGGGACGGTCGACCGTACCGGTCGACCGGGATGAGAGCAGAGCTCTCTGTTTGTTTGGGTCGACCGGGCCGGTCGACGGTAGCTGTCAATGGGCAAAAATTGACCGTTGGGCGGTCGACCGGGCCGGTCGACCGGCAGGATTATTTTGGCAAAATCTACTGCCAACGGCTAGTTTCCAGATTTGCCTATAAATACCCATTTGCAAGAGTTTTTCTCCAAGAATTTTTGTGCGAATTTTTTCCTACTCTCTGGTGTTTTAACAGCAATCAAAAGAAGTTTTTGAACTAATATTGAACAATCTATTTGGTGTTTTACTGGGGTTTGGAAAATCAAAGAAAGGGCTTTTGGGAAAAGATTTTAATTGAACTTCTCTATCCTAGTTTCAGTTTTCCCAAGGATTTTTCTTTGTGATTTTGATTTCCATTCCATTGGTTTTCTCCACACTTGAGCAACATCTACTATCTCTTCTATAGGATATTTGTGTGGGAGAAGAAATTGTTTGTGGTTGTTGTTTAGACCACCAAGTTGTAAAACCCAATCTTTGTTTGGCTTTGTGCCTTGGGTTGTATCCCTCAAGTTGTGAGGTGATCCTTGTGTTTGCTTTGTGCTAATCCCTCAAGTTGTGAGGTGATTGTTTTGGTTGGATTGGAGCTTGCCTCAAGGAGGAGGTTGTGGTTGTAAAGAGAGGAGTTGGGTACTCCTTGTGAGAGTTCTTTGTGGACTTACTAGTGGATTAGAAATCCTTCGTGTGTCGAAGGCGGGGATGTAGAGCTGGGTGCTCGAACCTTGAAACATATCTTGTTGTTTGCGCTTGATCCATTGACTCTCTCTATTTCTCTCTTTACTTTGTGCCTTGCAATTATTTATATTGTGCATTCATATTTGCTTGGCTTGGTTGTGTGTGCATCATTTGTTGATCACACTTGAGTGTATTGCAATTAAGTTTTTAAATTTCGCATTTAGTTCATAGATTAGCTACATCACCTATTCACCCCCCCTCTAGGTGACTTTTCAATTGGTATCAGAGCTAGCGCTCCTGATATTTAGGTTTAACCACCTAGGAGTGAGATCTTGGTTTGCTAATCTTCATTTGCATTGTTCATTTGCACTCATCTAGTTTGCACTCATGGATAGCCCTCCTATGTTTGACCATATTAGACTTGATGCTTGGAAGGCCAATATGAGTAGACATTTAAAAAGCTTAGGACATCTAGTTTATCAAGCCTCCACTATGGAATCATTCCCTAATAATAGCAAGCATAAAAAGGCTAATTCATTAGCACTTAGAGCACTTAGAGCATCTCTTAGTGAACATCTTTTACCGGTGTTTGATCATTATGATTCGGCTTTTGCAGTTTGGAGCTTATTGACGTCTCCTGAGCTTCCAAGGATTATCAACAAGATGAGGAGATCTAAGAGAGAAAAGTCCGAAGAGCATTGCTTCATGGTCCAAGGGAATAACTCCCTTGAGGTACAATCGGACACTCAATTAGATGATAGCTCTAGTTCCTATTGCTATGGATGTTTAGAAGTTCAATCTTTAAATTTGAAACTTGCTCAAAAGCTTGAAAATTTCTTGAAAAAACACAATCTTTTGAAAGAGGACAACCTTGTTTTGAAAAATGAATTAAAAGATTTGTGTTCTAATTTTGAATTAGTTTTGCAAGAGAAGAAAGAGATCACTAGTGAACGTGACTCACTAAGATCTCAACTAGACCTTGCCCTTAATGAGATTGAAGGTTTAAAAAGCAAAAATGATTGTGATGATGTTGTGAAGCACAATGAGATTTTATCTTCAAAATTGGATTTTACTTTTAAAGATAACCTTATCTTGAAAAATAAAATTGATTCAATTACAAAAGAGTTGGATTTGGTTTTAAAGAAAAATGAATCCTTGAAAATTGATATTGATTCTCATGTGTGCCATGCTAGTATAGCTTCTACTTCTTACACACCTATTGCATGCTCCACTTTATCTTCAAGCATTGAAAATGACATAAGTATTTTGAAGAAAAGTGTTGATTGTTTGGGCTCCACTTTGAGCCAATGTGCCATGAACCACACTCGTTTGGAATCCTTGGTTCGTAAGAAACAAGTTTCAACTTTGCATGCACATCCTACACGGCATACACATGCTCATCACGGACACAACCATGACATGTATGCTCATGTGTACACATGTACACATTGTGGCCGAAAAGGCCATCTTGCTAGATTTTGTTATGATCGCATTTATCATGAAAATTTAGCAACTAATCTTGTTTGGGTTAGAAAGGATACTAACCCCCGTGGACCCAAAAAGAAATGGGTACCAAAAACCACCTCTTTGACTTTTGATGTAGGTGGGAGCTCTCGCATCACGTGAGAGTATTGGTGCCTTGAGGTGGATGCGTTCTAAGCTTAAAAGAGAACCATTTGGATGCTTCACTCTCAAGGGGGTTTGGTGGAGAGGACCACCGTGGTTTGGAGAACTAGAGATGCACCTTCATCGGTTTTGGTATCATTCTCTAACTCCCATTTTTATTTGCATGCTTTTCATGTTCATCTATTCATAGCATGTCTTATTTTATTGTTCATTATGCTTATGTCATGATGATTAGATTAGTGTTATACATGTTTAGTTACTTGAGCACCCATGTTTCATATGGATCTATATTTAGTGTTCTCACCTTATTTAGAACTAACATGTATGCCCTAGATCTAATGCACATGCATATGCATTATGACCATTTGGATGTTTATGATTGTATGATGTTTTGTTTTGATGACTCATGTTTTATTGTTTCATGATTAGTATGATATTTGCCATGTTTATTAGACTTATGCTTTACATGATTAGTTGTTGAGACACCCATGTTTAGTATGAACCCATATTTTGTGTTCTCTTTATATTTTAGCTATCATGTTTATCATAGATCTAATGCACATGTCTTTGTCATGCTAATCATATGGTTGACTATGACTTTTTGTTTTAATAATTCATGTTTCTGATTATTTTGATCATGTTGATCCGTTTTATGCTTCAAGTTTTGACTACTTGCTTAAATGATAGTTTTCATTAAGACTAGGATTTATACTTGTACAACTAGTGAGCGACAAATAGACCTTTATAAATGTATGTGCTTGAACGCTCATTTGTATTCACTTGATGTACTAGTATAGTCTAGTTTTGATGACTCTTGCATTTGACTTGTATTCATCATTTTACATATTTTGTTTTAACTTCATGTATATGTCCATCTTGTCCAAACTATCATTTATACATATACATCCTTGAGCCACGTGCCTTCATGCATATACTTTTGTGGACTCATTGTGTTTAGGATATGTATGTAAACTTTAGTTTGTACATGACATACATATGCCTTGAAGTTTAAATCGTTTAGATGAATTTCATGTTTTCAATATTGAGCCTAATTGTCCATTTTCATGTTGATATGTTTCTCACAACACTTGTACACTCACCTTATTTAATGTTTTCTCATGACTTAGTTTTCATGAGTATAAATTGTGCTATATGGTTTTTGAGTGTTTAGTGATCATGTGATTTTCATGTTTCATGAAATATCTTTTGTTTTGTCCATTGTTTGAAGGATCTCGTACTAATTGATTCATATAACTAGTTGTGATATTCTTCCTTGGTAGTAGTTTTCAAACATACTATATTTGCAAATCTATTTTTGAAAATCCCTACCTTCTAAGGGTGATTGGATGGGAGATCATGCTCATGTATGCTTTATAGTGAAAATGATAGTAAACTTGAACATGAAATGGGTGATAGTTATATGATGTATACACTTGATCTTATTGTTGTTTCAATTGGTATCATTGAATTCTTTCAATTGGTATCAATCTTGACATTTCTTGTATACTCATATTTTTATGTATGTATGCTTGCATTTCATAGTATATCAATTTCAATTGGTATCTAATTTTCATACATATATATGTTTTATTTGTGCCTATTATATCCCTATATCTTTAAGCACAAATCTTGTTTATGATGATAAGCTTGAGATTCAACCTTGTTTCAATTGATTTAGTTTTCAATTGGTATCTTAATTCGAGCCTTATCATAGTTTTTATTGGTATTTCATAAAGGGGGAGAAAATTTTGTATTGTTTCCTTCAATTGGTATTTTGTTTTCCACTCCCTTACTTTATGATAGAGAATAATAATTTCAATTGGCAATAGTTTCAATTGTTATCAAAATCAAATTTGTTTATATACTTAAAAATAACAATTTCAATCGATATTAAGATCTAGATTTAATTTTCAATTGGTATCAACATTTATGTTTAGAAATTCAAAATTTGTTATGTTTGATATCAAAAATTGTTTATTTACAATTGATATGATGATTGTTTACTTATCAATTGGTATCAAGACTTTTGTTTTTCAATTGGTATAGTTTCATTTTTAATTGGTATCAATATGCACTTCCTTGACACATTTTCTTCTAATTGGTATCATATTTGTGTTTAGACAAAAAGGGGAAGAACATCCCTTGTTTTTGATTCCTTATTTTGAATATAAAAAGAATATGTTTTCATTAGTTTTGTAAATAAGGAAAAGAAGAATTTCTTTTTATGTTTTTATTAGTTTTGTTTTTAACCCCTTTGTTGATGATTGACAAAAAGGGGGAGAAGAATTTGAGTTTATATGCATGTTTGCATATGCATGTTTTATGTTTTTAATATTTTTATTAAGTTCAATTGGTATCAAGAGCATGTTTAGTTTTGGTATCAAGAGCTTGTAAAAGAGATCATGAGTATTGTTTTGCATATATTGTGTTTAATTGGTATTTAGAGCATGTTATGTTTAGTTTAATTGGTATCAAGAGCATGTTTATTTTTTTAAAGATTTTCATTGGTATCAAGAGCATGTTTATTTGTTTTTGCTAATAATTGGTATCAAGAGCATGTTTATTTGTTTTTGCTAATTGGTATCTAGAACATGTTTATTTGTTTTATAATTTCATTGGTATCTAGAGCCATTTATTAGTTGTTTATCCTATGCATGAGTTAAGGGGGAGCTTCTTTGAAGCTTAACTTTAATTCATGCATATATAACTCCATGAGTTTTGTCATCATCAAAAAGGGGGAGATTGTTGGCACAAAGGCCTTCCACTCTAGTTTTGATGATGATTAACTCATGTAGTTATGTGTACTAATTATCTTGTGATGTTTAAGTTTCAGATCATTAATCAAGATATTAGTTGGTGAAAGCTTCCACACATCTTTCACATGTTGATTCAAGAGCCCGAGTGTCAAAGATCATATATAGCACTTGCTCGGTGGATCAAAGAGTTTTGGATCGAGTCGGCTTGGAGATTGCGCTCTACAAGAAGACTTAGGTATCCTAATTTAGTTTTGTGTTTAGATCCAAATTGTAAAGATTAGAATAGTATGATAAGCTCAAGTTCACAACACACACGTTTCATGTTTTGGTTTTCGGTTTTGGTTTAACCGATCTTGGTTTGCATGAATAGATATTATATCAAAACAAGTTTATATGGTTTAATGTATATTAGATTTGTTCTATATACATGCATGCTTCAACTCTTAGACAAACTTACTTTGATATACCTATTCCATGTGTTTTAGGTTTTGTGGTTTAACAAAACTTAATTTTGGTATTAAGGACAAAAACTATGATATATATATGTTTCATGTATATTGGATTTCTATCCATATGCATCATGTTTCAAAGTGTTTAAATATCATGTTTTTGTATTTGGAAGAGTTTTGGACAAAACGTATTTTCTATTCAAAATCCAAGTCTTAGAAAATGCAGTTTTTGTTTTTGGTAAAAATGATTAGACACAAAAATAGTTCATATTGATTGATATTTGAGCTAAACTTTTTACCACATGTTTATGTATCAATGCAAAATGATAAAACTATTTTTGGTGATTTTTAGAAAAGATAAAAGAATTTTTAGAATATTTTTAACACTGTTTTTCTGTTCCAGGCTTCACCAGTCGACTTGTCCAATGAGCAAGTCGACTTGGCATGAAGTCGGTCGACCGGGTCGGTCGACCAACGTGCACAAAACTGTGCACGTTTGGCAGACAGGGACGGTCGACCGTACCGGTCGACCGGGATGAGAGCAGAGCTCTCTGTTTGTTTGGGTCGACCGGGCCGGTCGACCGGTAGCTGTCAACAGGCAAAAATTGTCCGTTGGGCGGTCGACCGGCAGGGTTATTTTGGCAAAATCTGCTGCCAACGGCTAGTTTCCAGATTTGCTATAAATACCCCATTTGCAAGAGTTTTTCTCCAAGAATTTTTGTGCGAATTTTTCCCTACTCTCTGGTGTTTTAACAGCAATCAAAAGAAGTTTTTGAACTAATATTGAACAATCTATTTGGTGTTTTTACTGGGGTTTGAAAAATCAAAGAAAGGGCTTTTGGGAAAAGATTTTGATTGAACTTCTCTATCCTAGTTTCAATTTTTCCAAAGATTTTTCTTTGTGATTTTGATTTCCATTCCATTGATTTTCTCCACACTTGAGCAACATCTACTATCTCTTCTATAGGATATTTGTGTGGGAGAAGAAATTGTTTGTGGTTGTTGTTTAGACCACTAAGTTGTAAAACCCAATCTTTGTTTGGCTTTGTGCCTTGGGTTGTATCCCTCAAGTTGTGAGGTGATCCTTGTGTTTGCTTTGTGTTAATCCCTCAAGTTGTGAGGTGATTGTTTTGGTTTGATTGGAGCTTGCCTCAAGGAGGAGGTTGTGGTTGTAAAGAGAGGAGTTGGGTACTCCTTGTGAGAGTTCTTTGTGGACTTGCTAGTGGATTAGAAATCCTTCGTGTGTCGAAGGCGGGGATGTAGAGCTGGGTGCTCGAACCTCGAAACATATCTTGTTGTTTGCGCTTGATCCATTGACTCTCTCTCTATCTCTCTCTTTACTTTGTGCCTTGCAATTATTTATATTGTGCATTCATATTTGCTTGGCTTGGTTGTGTGTGCATCATTTGTTGATCACACTTGAGTGTATTGCAATTAAGTTTTTAAATTCCGCATTTAGTTCATAGATTAGCTACATCACGTATTCACCCCCCCTCTAGGTGACTTTTCAACATGTCTATCCCAGAGTCACTTGCTTTTCATGCAAATTTTTTTGGACTCATTTGTGTTTGGGATATGTATGTATACTGTTAGTTTCTACAAAACATACATATACAATGAAACTTATTTAGTTTTGATGATTTCTTGCTTTTGATAAAGGAAATTTCGTATGAGCTTAAATGCCTTATTTTTATGATTTTGTTGATTACATGACTTTTTACACTCTATGTCTGGTGTTTACTCATGATTTTTTTTGTTTCATGAGGTTATATAGCTTTATTGCTATTTGAGTGTCGATAATCGTGTGATTTTCATATTTTCATGGATTCATTCATATTTTATTCCTTACTTGAAGCATTTCGTACTAGTTTTCAAAATTATCTTTAAAACTAGTCTTTATTCTTCAATTGGTAGAATTTTCAAACAAGCTAAAATATTTTCAAATCATGATTTTTGAAAACCCCTACCATCTAAGGGCGGTTGGATGGGCGACCATGCCTTCTATGCTCAAAATTGAATATCTTTTTTAAACATGTGCATGAAAGGGAGGTAGCTATGTGATATACATGATTTTAATGAATACTTAATTTTTGTATACTCATATTTGTTTTCTTATATATGTGTTTCAAATTTCAATTAGTATCAATTTCAATTGGTATTTTCAATTTCATACATACATATATATGATTTGATTGTACTTATTTTACAATATTTTTACATTCTTAAAACACAAATTATGTTTATGCTAAGCTTAATTTATTCCATAATGTCAATTATTTTTCAATTAGTATCTTATACAAGTTTATGCATTGTTTTTATTAGTACTTCATAAAGGGGGAGAAAAAAAATTGTGTTTTATCTTTCAATCAGTTTTATTTTCAATTGGCATCTTACTCTCACTCTTTATGATAAAAAATATTTTTTTGGTATATGCTAACATTTTCAATATAGGTATCAAAAATCTTAAATTGGTATTATTCTCAATTTGGTATCCTTGTTGCAAAATGAGTTGTGTTTACCCAAAATTGGTTGTTACTTTCAATTGGTATAAAAAATGTACAATGTTTTATTTTCAATTGGTATCAAAAATTTACAAGATATTTTCAATTGGTATCAAAAACAGAAAATGTTTCACTTTCAATTGATATCAAAATCTACTATTACTATCTTAAAATTTTGTTTATCTGCAAGTGGTACCAACTTTTGTTTTGTCAACTATAATTTGATTTCATTGATATCAAAATTTATTTTCTTAACTTCAAGAAATTTCAAATTTTATTTTAAAGTGACTTCAAAATGTTTTGATATGTATCGCCTATATGCAAGAGGAGCTTCACATCTTCTCTATATATAGATTCATGTTGAGTGTATCTCACATTGAGAAGCTTGACCTCTCTTCTTTATGCGATACACATGTGTAGGGGGAGCTTAACATCTCCACTTATACATTGTATATTATGCTTTATGTGGTTAGGGTCCAGTCATCTCTTTTCATGTAATGCATGTATGCAGGGGGAGTTAACTTTACGTCTCTCCTCTTCATGAATATATATCGCATATATATCTTTATTGCTTGTTTTTCCTTCGCCCCTTTGTTGATGAATTGACAAAAAGGGGGAAAAGAATTTGGAGAGCTTATATATACATGTTTATTTCCTTGCTTATGATATATGTTTTTGTTTAAATTATGCACTTTATTGAATATCTTTGTTGTTTATTGCTATGCATGAGTTAAGGGGGAGCTTCTATGAAGTTTAACTTTAATCCATACATATATAACTCCAAGAGTTTTGTCATCATCAAAAAGGAGGAGATTGTTGGCCCAAAGGCCCATCACTCTAGTTTTGATGATGATTAACTCATGTAGTTATAGTTTACTAATGATTTTGTGTTTATATAATGTTAGTTGTTGATCAAGATCTTAGTAGGTGCTTAGCTTCAACAAAGGAGTTTTGGAGCTAACACATGTTGATTCAAGAGCTCACGCGTCAAGATCGCATCTGACACTCGGTTGGAGTCAAGCTTCTTTGGATCGTATTTGGATCGAGTCGACTTGGAGAAGGAGTTCTACAAGATGACTTTGGTTTGTGTTTCATTTAGATTGTGTTTAGATCTTGTGTAAAGATAGATAGTGTTGATATGCTCAAGTTCACGGACACACAAGTTTAATATGTTTGGTTTTCGATTTAACCAGTTTTGGTTTTCATGTATATGGTTTTCATGAATAGATAGAATTAAAACAAAGTTTACATGGTTTAATGTATATTTGATTTGATCTATATACATATATGCTTCATATATTTAGAAAAACTTATTTTGATGATCCTATTCATGTGTTTAGAGTTTTGTAGTTAACAAAACTTATTTTTGAATTTCATGTCAAAACATAGATATATACTTTATATGTGTATTGGATTCTATCCATACACAATATGCCTCAAATGTGTTTCAATATCATGATTTTATATTTATACAAGTTTGGGGAAAATCGGACTTCCATTTCAAAGTTTGGTTTTTGAAAAATACCGATTTTGTGTTTAAGCCTAATTTCAATATCACAAAAATAGTTCAAATATTTATAATATGTGTTGAATTTTAGTCACACAAATTTGGTCTTCAAATATTTATAAGAACTGATTTTTATGGAATTTATGAGATTTTATGAGATTTTATTTGAGTTAAAATGTCCAAGTTTTAAGTTCTAAAATCCCAACCAGACCAAGCTGGCGGTCAACCGGACCGGTCAACTGATGTACACGAGATGTGCATAAGGACCAACCTTGAAGGCCGGTCGACCAGACGATCGACCGACTGAAACTACCCAAGTCTCGAGTAGATCCAGTTGACCTGGCGGTCGACCGACAGGCTTGGACCGGTTGACCAGGCGGTCGACCGGGGGCACAACGGTCAGAAATATGACCATTGGCCGGTCGACCAGAAGGGCACTCTGGGCTTTTCCTAACTGCAACGATTCTTTTATTTGAGAGGCTATAAATTGTCATCTCTTGGGCTGTTTTTAACAAGATTTTTAGAGAGCTATTTTCCTATCTTTACAAGTGTTTTTGAAGAGTTTTGTGCCAGAAAAGATTTATCTTTTATTTGTTTTCAAGGGTTGAAAAAATCAAAGAAAAAGAGAGTCTTTGGGAAATTGTTTTGATCATCATTTCTATTTCATTCTAGTATTTTTTTCAAGTATTTTTCTTTGTGATTTATTTTTCAAACACCTTATTTTTCTCACACTTGAGCTATCACCTTTATCCTATCTATAGGATCTTGTTTATGTGGAAAAAAGTGTTTGTGGTCTATTGAGATCACCAAAAGTTGTTTGTGATCTTTGTGATCACCAAGATTGTAATCTTTCCTTTGTTTTGGCTTTGTACCTATCCCTCTAAGTGTAGAGGTGGTTTTGCTTTGGGTTTGTGTTCATCCCTTTTATGTAGAGGTAATTGTGATTGTGGTTTGGCTTAGTGTCTTATCCCTCTTATGTGAGGTGATTGTTGTTTGGCTTTGTGCCCTTCCCTCTTGTGTAGAGGTGATTGTTGTTTTGGCTTTATGCCCTTCCTCTTGTGTAGAGGTGGTTGTGTTGGAGAGAGGAGTTGTACACTCTAAGTTTGTAATTACCAAATGCTCAGTAAAGCTTCCCCGTGTGGGAGGTCCTGTGTGGACATATAGTAAAAATCCTTCTGTGTGAAGGCGGGAACGTAGAGCAGTGGCTCGAACCTCGAAACATATCTTGGTCTTTGCGTTTAAGTCACTATCTCTTAACTCTCTCTCTTATATCTTGCATTACTTTATATTGCACATATCTCATACATGCTAGATATTGTTTGTGTGCACATACTTGTGTTGAACCAAGAGAGCTTCATATAGCACCTCAACTCCTATTTAGAGGAATCAAGAGGAGTTAGTCCAGAGCCCTTCACTGGAAATTCGGCTACACTCTTTGATAACACATAGTGTGTTGCAATTAGTTTTTAATTCTGCATCATTTTCATTAGATTAGCTAATACACCTATTCACCCCCCCTCTATGTGTATTTTCAATTTCTGACCTACTCTGGAGCTCAACGGCTAGTTTTTCAGACCCCTATAAAAATGGGTGGGTCTTTGGGGGTTGTTTCTCCTAAGATTTTCAAAAGCAATTTTCCGCCTTCTCAAGTGTTTTTTAACAAAATTTTCAAAAGAAGTTTTAGTGCTAAAACTCTTATCTTTATTTGTTTCAAAGTTTTTGGAAAATAAAAAGAAAACAAGTCTTTGGGAATTTAGTTTTAATCTTCATTTTCATATCTATTTAAAAGTTTTCCCTAAGTGTTTCCTTTGTTGTTTTTTTTTTAAACACTTTGATTTCTCACAATTGAACTTTTCAATTCTAATCCTATCTTTAGAATCTTTGTTTGTGAGAAAAATTGTTTGGGATCCTCTGAGATCACCAAGAGAGTTTGTGATCATTGGATCGTTAAGTTTATTTTTTCTTTACTTCGTGCTAGGCTTTATGCCTTTCTCTTGTGTAGAGGAGAAAGAGAGAGGAGTTATGTACTTTAAATTTGTAATTGTAATTCCTCAGTGGGGAGGTGCCTTTGTGAAAGGTCTTATGTGGAGATAGTAGAAATCCTTCTGTGTGAAGGTGGGGACGTAGAGCAATGGCTCAAACCTCGAAACATATCTTCATGTTTATGTTTGATCCACTATCTCTCAACTCTATCTCTCTTTATATCTTGCATTGTCTTTATTGCTCATTCATATACTTGCTTGGTATTGATTGTGTGCCCACACTTGTGTTGAACCAAGAGAGGTTTTAAAGCACCTCAACTCTTAGTCTAGAAAAATCTAGAGGAGTAGTTCAGAGCCCTTCACGGGGAATTCGGGCTCACTCTTTATTACACATAGTGTGTTAGCAATTAAGTTTTAAATTCTGCATCATTTATCCTAAATTAGCTAGTACACCTATTCACCCCCCTCTAGGTGTACTTTCAATTGGTATCAGAGGCTCTGCTCCTGATATTCGAATTAACCACCTAGGAGTGAGATCCTCATTGCTAATCTAGTCATTTGCATTGCACACATTTTGTATACACTGATGGATTATCTTGCTCCGTCCACTTATGATGAGTGCATACTTAAAAACATTAGGTTTGCATGTCTATCTTGCCACTACATTAATAATGGCAAGTATAGTAAGGGTAACGCGCAAGCATTAATGGCACTAAAGCAAAACACTAAGTAAAGAACATCTTTCTCTGATTTCTCATTGTAATTCTGCTTTTGCAGTGTGAAACACATTGACCTTTACTAAGGAACAAGTGCAACAGATTTTGAAGAGAGAACTAAGAAGGGATGAATCCGAGCAAACGTGCTACATGGTCCAAGGGAATAACTCCCTTGAGGTATATTCGGATACTCATCTTAATGATTGTGCTAGTTCTTCAAATGATGATCATGCTATGGATGCTCATGTTTTAAATGAAAAGCTAACCATGTTTTGTGAAAACTTGCTTTCAAAGTACAAAGCTTTGAAAAACAAGAGTTTTGATTTAAAAGAAGAAAATAAGAATTTATTTTCTATACTTGATTTAGTTTTGCAAGAAAAGGTTGAGGTTTCAAATTAAAGAGATTTCTTGAAAACCCAGCTTGACCTTAAAAGAAAATAAAATTTTAAAGAATAAAAATGATTTTGATGATGTTTTGAAGAAAATGAAGTTTTATCTTCAAAACTAGATTTTGTTATGAAAGAAAACAATTCTTTGAAAAATAAAATTGCTTTAATATCAAAAGAGCTAGATTGATTTTAAGGGAAAAATTTTCTTTGAAAAATGATTTAGATTCACATGTTTGCTATGCAACTATAGCTTCATATTCTTATGTTTCTGTTGCATGCACCACATCTTCTTCTATTGTGATTGAGTTAAAATATGCATACAGAAAATACAAAATTTCAGAAATACAAAATAGAATATGTGCGAGTTCTCAATACTACCGTTATAGCAAGTGGCTATGCGGATCGTGATCCACAAGGAGGGACTAGCAATGGAAGCTTTTAAATAAGTTCATTTCTTTCTGAGTTTACAAAAACATATTAGGAATTTCTTCTTAGTTTTAGAAAAATAAAACAAAAAGGTTAAGTTAGAAGATGTGAAGAAGATGATAAAAGAAAAGATGATGTTGTTATTATTTTATTTACATAAGAAAAGGAACAACTAAATAAAGAGAAGAATATGGTTTTGGAGTAGAATTCTAAACTAAGAATTAAAAGAAAATAAAAAATTCTTACTTACCTCTTCCGTGATCATATATCTTGGATCTGTCGTTACGACTTACCTAGTCTTTGAAGGTGATAACATAGCGTGTAGGATCTTCCCGTTCCCGATCTACACTATGAATAAAAGGGCAAGTTAAACAAACAAAGGAATGGTTATTCATCACCATAGGCTATCAAGGGTATTTGCAATGGCGAAGTAGTCTCGAGGCTATTGGATTCACTTGGATTACAAACACATCAGAGGAGAGCAAACAAAAACAAGAATAAAAAAAGAAAAAGTAACTTTTGATTTGATTAAATAACCATGAAAGAAAAGATGAATACTTACACTGGTGTCACTTTTAATACAAGCACCTTTCTCATTCCTCCGTAAAATTCTTCTCTCCTCTCTGTTACATAAAGAAAAATAAAAATTACATTAAAAGAGAAAGAAGAACCTTGGCTAAACCTATACAAGAATCTATTCTACTTTCTACTTCATTGTCCTCTATTTTGCCTTCAGGAATTGCAGTATTTATAGGATAAAAGGAGTGACAAAGGTTGGTGAAGAGATGAGCTCAAATTGCTGGCCCAACAACCAATATCCCTATCCTTA
The DNA here is from genome assembly GCA_038442645.1 of Agave tequilana. NCBI lineage: Eukaryota > Viridiplantae > Streptophyta > Magnoliopsida > Asparagales > Asparagaceae > Agave > Agave tequilana. The sequence continues at coordinate 192,652 of JAVJIF010002926.1, forward strand.
TTATTCCTTTGTATACTAATAAGTTCATCTCTAGACTTCTGGATTTGAGATTATCTTCATTGATTTTTCAAGTAAGGATAATAAATTCAAATAAATTTGATTTAGTTTGAATAGATTTGATAATATCCTCCTCCGTTATCCTATGTTTCTGATAAGATTTGCCTCTGGACTTTTGGATTTGAGATTATCTTTGTTGATCTTCAAGTTAACCAAATGGATATTTAAAAATCCAATTTTAACTGATTTTATCTGGTGTTATCTTCTCTGATTTGGTCCATTCTTTGAATAGAATTGCTTCTAAATCTCTAAATTTGTGTAGATCTTTATTGACTTGCTTGGGCTTTTAAAACTCCAGATTTAATTGGATAAACTTGTCCATTTCTCCTCTTTCTCCATAAATTACCTTGCATACCATTAGACATTAAAATAAATAAATAGTAAAGTTTTATTACAAAATAAATGTGAAAATGTATATATGTGACATTAAACATGCAATGCACGTGTATAATCATACCCCAACACCTATCTTTTGCTCGTCCTCGAGCAAAACAAAAAAATTAATCTAACACATTTTCGTAGGAATCACGGTTGCACTTAGCATGTGCAACAAGCCGTTAAACCTCTAGGTTACCCATAGAGAACGAGTTTTATCTCGTGGGGTTTTCAGTGGATTACACCCCCAAAATCCATAAAAAAAAAAAGAAATAAAGTGTTAGCATTTTGAAAACACATTTTGAAAAGATGAGAAAATATTTTAAGTATTATTGTAAGAGTTCAAGTAATCTATAAGTTATAGGAAAACTGAATTTTTCATTCCTAAACTTAGTCTCTATTCAAAAACTTGTTATCAATTAAGATAAGGATTCAAACTATATTTCTCATCTAGTCTATTACTTTATCTTAAGTCATATGCACTTTTGTGACCGTGAAATTTTGATTAGGGGTCATTTAACTCTAACTCTTATGCCTTATTTATTTAAATTTTTTTATATTTTTAGTGGTATTATTTCTTAGTTCTATTAGGCTTTCTAATCTGTCCATGTAACGAGCCTTTAGTCGGTGACACCCAAACTGGATGGTCTTAGGGCACCGGGTGAGAAAACTCCAAGCACTTATGGATTCGAGCAAACAAATCCATAAAACTAAGAATTTTATTTATTATATGGACCATTTTTAGGCGTGAATACTTACGTTTTATGAGGCATAAGTACCCAGCTTAATCAGAGGATTTTGATATATTTTTTTCTTTTTTCTTTTTTTATAAGGCATAAGAATTTTGTTTTTAAACCCTAAGTGTGCAAGTGTATAAAGTATGCATATTTCATCAAGGTAAAAATCAAGACTAAATTACTTTTCAAATTTTCTTTCTAACTCTAGAAATCAAACAAATAATCTTATTTTGACCAAGTATAAGAAATCCTAATTATGATTCTCCTAGTCCTTAAAATTAACTTATTTTCTTAAAAAAAAAGTCAAAATATTGTTTCTCTTTTCAAAAAGTTTTAAAAAGTAAAGAAAATGTTAAATTTTTTTTAAAATAAAAAGAAAACATATGTTATGTTAGAATCCTCCCCCACACCTATCTCGTGTGTTGTCCTCAATGTATGAATGAATGCTTAAATGCATGAAAAAGAAGAAAGGGAAGAATAATGTTACCTTAAGGTGGTGGTTCCGATGGTGGTCGGATTGAGCCAAGCGTTGCTATCCAATCAAAATAATGTGATGGTTCACAGAACCCACCTTTATTGACCTCTTTTCTATTTACACAATTACAATCTCCAGTATGAATAGGATCATGAAAGATCCTATCATGAAACTTATTCCTTTTACATGACCAGTCTTGAAAAATCATTACGGAGTCATCATGGTCTGTACCTATGTCCAACAAAAGAATGTGACTTGGTGGAATGGTTAACTTAGGCTCAAGAATGATAGGTTCGGGAACCAATACTAACTCGGAAATAATCAACTTTGGGTCGAGAGTCAGTTTTAGTTCAAGAGTTTAGTCCAAATCTTGAAATTCACATTCTTTTTCCATCAATGGAATGTGACTATCCAAAATTTGTAATTCAATTTCTAAATCTATGGGTACGAGAATAAATGTTGGCTCAGAAAATTGGTCCAAATTGGATAAGGATACCAGAGTCAACATAGATTCAAAGATGGGAACTGAATCATAAGGTTGGGAATCGGGGTCATATTCACATTCAAGTTCAATCTCATTGAATGAAAATTTTGTAAATTTGTCCAACGTTTGAAATTGGACAAGTTCAAGTTTGTGTGATGAAATTGAATCATGGTCAAAGTCTTCATCAATATGGTTAGAAGTGTCGGGAATAGTGAAAGATTGGGTAAGGAGAGCTTTCTTATTCCTACGCATATTTTTCAATCGACTAAGTCTTACTTCTATCATATTTAAAGGATCACTTTGGAATTGAATCATAAATTTCGTACTCTTTTCAAAGTCAGTATGTTCTTCTTGAAAAATAGAGTAAGGATCTTTGATTGAAAGTTTTGATCGAATTTTGAGTCTTCTAGAATTTGAATTCATCGCTCAAGCTCTTCTAAGGCTTCCATCCTCTTTTACCAGTCAATTGATTCTTCTAATGGTTGTTCGGGAGAAAGAGTATATAAAGCTGGATGTTAGTAAAGTAGTTGACTATATGACTCGGGGGAGTTGTATCAACACGTGCTAACTTCAAAACTTGACTTTAAATATTTTGTTGAAGTTAAGCACTAATTAAGATCTTGATTAATATATGTAACTTAAACTACACAAGATCATTAGTACTATAACTACATTAGTTAATCATCATCAAAACTAGAGTGATAGGTCTTTGACCAATACTCAGGAGATAGAAAGGATGTTTTTCATATCAATTGATCGTACAATCACCGGAGATATTAATGAATGAGCTTTATATATAAAGACTCTTCAAGATTTTTCGAAGTACATTTTTGCTAAAGAAAAATTCTTTCGTGAAAATGCTAAATATTTAGGTGAAGACAAAATTTGTTTTTTTTCAAAACCTTTCATTTCAAACTTCTTTTTCAAAATAAGTGGCAGATTTTGTGAGCTCTTCAAAAGTCCCCATGAGGTTAAAATCATCAACATATATTGCTATTATGGAAATTCAATTTTTGACTTTCTAATGAATATACATGGACAGATGGGATTATTCACATATCTCTCTTTTAATAAGTATTCACTAAGGCAATTGTATCACATGTGCCCTTATTTTTTTAATCCATACAAGGACCATTCCAAATTAATTAAGTATAGATTACGAGATCTTGAACTATGTTCTTTAGGAATCTTGAACCCTTTAGGGATCTACATATATATGCCATTATCTAATGACTCATATAAATATGTTGTAACTACATCTATAAGATGCATGCTTAGTCTTTCTTAAACTACCAAAGTTATCAGATAGTAAAGAGTAACAACATCCAAAACAAGCGAGTATGTTTCTTCATAATCAATTCCAGATGTCTGCAGGAAACCTTGTGCTACAAGTCAAGCTTTGTATTTTAAAGTCTCATTATTTTCATTTGTTTTCCGAACAAATATCCACTTGTACCCAATAGGCTTTATATTCTCAGGTGTATGGACTACAAGTCCAAGTACTTTACGTTTTGCTAAAGATTCTAATTCTACATGTATTACTTCTTTTCATTTTGGCCAATCATGTCTCCATCGACACTCTTAATAATTTGTGGTTCAAGATTCCCATCACTTCAGGTGATTTCAAGTGCTACTGTGAAGGAAATATGTCATCAATAATGATATCATTTCTATCCCATACATCTACATTTGATACATAATTTAGATTATCTTTTATTTTTAGGTACATGTGTCTCTTTAGAAGCTTTTTGTTCTTTATCCATTAATTTTTTGCATGCTTTTGTTGTCTGTAATCTTCTAGAGTATTTATTTCTACTGCCTTCTTTTATTTCGTACTCTTCAGAAGTATCAATTTTCTAATTCAATTCTTGTAGCTTTCTCTTCCAGAGAATCGTGTCTTTTACACCGACAGGTCTTTCATACTTTAGGTGTATCTTAGACTCATTTACGATTGTTCATTCAGGAACAATGATCTTTGCTGGAATGTTATAATTTTTAGTTCAGAGTCCTCGTTTACAAAATCTAGAGTGACCACATATTGATTGAGCGGAAACCATGCATAGAAAAATGTGTATTTGAAATCAGTGTGTGCTGTGGTGCTTTGGCTTCCCTCAATACTCTGTGATAGAAAAGTGGCTACGCAAGTTGAATCCACAAGGATGAGAGGTGATAGAAGCTTTACGGTGAATCACGAAATTATTAACGAGTTCTTCTTTGTTTCAAAAAAAATTAAAAGAAAAATAAAAGAAAACAAGAAATAGAAGAAGAAGATGATGATGAAAACATAGTTATGATAGAAAGCAAACAAACAAAAACTAGAAGATAAAGTGATAGTGTTTTTTGTGAAAATATTTTGGGAAGAAGTCAAAATAAAAGAAAGCTCATGGCTAACGTCCTACTAATTGCTCTCACTAACCATGCTAACCTCTTAAATGATATGTGCCTCACATTGGATCCTTAGCAACCACTTGGCTTGACATCAAGGCATTCAAAGCATGATCTATAAGATTTTTCTTCTCTCTCAACTTTGCTTCACAAGGCAACTTGAACATCAACCCATCAAGATTCATTAGAAGGCAAGCATGGATAAGAAGCAAGCGCATAAATGGTATGAGCCAAAAGTGAGTGCATGAAATCAAACTTACATCACAAGAAAACTAATATAAACATTAAATCATCAAAATTATTTAAAGTCCAACATGAAATAAGAAAGTTATTTGCAAGTTAGAAAATTAAAAGTTAGAACCTATTATCATGAGCCTCAATGGTTCTTGTAAGAATAAGGCCTATTTGATGCTATTAGCATCATGTGGGTTATTAACCAAAAGTTAGTCGGTTAGTAGTTAGTTAGCCGTGAAGAAAAACTAGCTAATTATCTAGAAATAAATTAGAGAAGAAACAATAAAGAGAAAGGAGAACACTTTCATAGATTGCCACTCTCTTTTAGATATAACTCTCTTTTCTCTAATGAATCTCTCTTTAATCTGATTCTAGATTACAAAGAAAAAGAATTTACAAAAAAAAGAAAACTATAACTTTGAGGAGAAAACCCTAGCCTCTGGTCTCCTCTCCCGATTTCTGGACTCTTGGAGGTATATTTATAGGCACAGGGGGCTGGAGATCCACGAGAAGAGGACACACATCAAAAATCAGGGTCATTGGCTCTGATACTATCGTGCAAAAGTGGCAATTGTCACGCTTGCACGGCTTGATCAGGGCCAATGCCCCTTATCTTTTGGTCGATTATTCTACCAGTTGCGAGAAGCTTCTAGAGGTTGTATTATTCTTTAATTTGCCACATAGCACCAGTAGATAAAGCTTTCAATTTGGGATTTAATGTGGCTTCTTGAAGATGTTGACTTCAAGAAAACTTAATTAAATATCCATAAATGGGTTTATTTAGCTCATATTCTCCATTTTGCCCTTATTCAGTATAACCTGCACACAAGAGACCGAAAATCAATTAATAGTAGGGTTTTATTCTGAAATCTGCAGGGAAATGCGACATGCAATATGCAGAGTTGATGACTAATCACACCCCCCACACCTATCTTTTGCTTATCCTCGAAAAAAACTAAAAACTAAATTAAGAAAGTTATTACACCACTTTCGCAGGTGATGCGACTGCACTGAGCATGTGCAACAAGTCTTTAAACCTCTAGATTTTTGCTAGAGCAGTTATAGTCTCATAAGAATTTTCAGTGAATTATACCCACAAAATTCATAAAATAAATAAAATAAATGTTTATGTTTTCAAAAACACATTTTGAAATACAGAAAATCTTTGAAAAATTTCTAGCAAAAATTTAAGCGATCGAAAGGTCATAGGTTCACCCAATTATTCATCCCTAACTTAGTCTCCATGCACAAATTTGTCATCAATTAAGGTTAAGGAATTAAATTGAAGTAATCACTTATTTCTTATAAAATCCTAGATAATTTGCACTTTGTAATTTTTTGGATTTTAATTGGGACTATAATATCATTTATTTGTTTATTTACAAGGATTTTTCTTAGTTTTATTAGGCTTTTTAGTTTAACTGGATAGTGAGCCTTTAGCGGATGACTCCCAAACCAGATGGTTTTGGGGCACCATATGAGAAAATATCCTTCAGAATTAAGGACTCGAGTAAACAAAGCCACAAAGCTAAAGGATTTATTGTCTTGATCACTGTTAGGCTTGAATAATCATGCTTCTTAAGGCATAATTAACCAGTTTAATTAGTGGACAAGTATTTTTTTCATTCATTTTTTTTGATGATATTTAGGTATTTGGTTTAATCCCACAATGTATCAGGGCATACTTCTATAAGGCAAAAAATTCAAGATCAAATCATCTTTTCAATCTTTCTTTCTTAACCTAAAAATCAAACAAGACCTCTTATTTTGACTAAAATTAAGAAATCATAATTAAGCATTCCCTAATTCCTAAGATCAACCTAATTTTCAAAGATAGACTAACTTTTTTCTCTTGTTTCAGAAAGTTTTTAATAAAGGAAAAAATTCTATACAAAAAGAAAAATCCTAAAAAGAAAGAAAAATCTAAGTTAGTCAGACCCTCCCCCCACACTAATTTCTTATATTGTCCTCAATGCATTGTGAATGAGTGATGCATGAAGATAGAGAAGGAAAGAAAAATATCACCCCTGGGTGATGGTTCTGGTGGAGGTCTGATTGGTGCGCGCGTTGCTACCCAATTCAATGAACGTGGAGTTCACAGGAATGATTAGTCATACCAGTGACGATCAAGGAACTCACCATTGACCTCTCTCCTTTTACAACCCAATAGTTGAATATGATCTTGGAAGGTCTTATTTTGAAACTTATCCCCATCAAATGCCCAATCTTGGTAAATCATCTCACTTGTGTTGTGCTACACCTTTATCCAATAATTGTATGTGAATTGGTTCGGGCTCAAGAGCTAAAGGTATAAGAACCAATACTGACTCGGACATTTGATTCAAATCCAGAAAAGGTTCGATAGCCAAAATTGGTTCAAGGATTTGGTCTGAATCAAAAAATTGAGGTTCATATTCATATCCCATTAATTGAATGTGATGTTGCACGATTGGTGATTCAAGTTCAAGATTCACAAGCACAGGAATCAATACTAAGTCAAAAATGTAATTCAAGTCGGGTAAAGATACCGGAGTCAATATTAAAAAATAAGAACTGAATCATTAAATTGAGGCTCGAGTTCACATTCATCTTCAAGTCCAATTTCATTGAAGTGAAAACTTGCCAAATTATCGATGAGATTCTCAATGATTTGGTATTGAAAAAGTTCAAGATGTTGTGATGAAATTAAATCTTGAATTATGTTTTCAAAATACCATGATTTGTGGGTCTGATCAAATTGGTTAGAAGTATCAGGGTTGGTCAAAAATTGGGTAGACAGAGTTTTCTTATTCCTAACATTCATTGTATTGACCAACTAACTCATTTGTACTTCTAACCTATTGGTGGAATGGGTGACATCATTTTGAGTTCGAATCATGTCTTCCATACTCTTCTCTAAATCAATCAGTTCTTCATGTTGAGTTAGGACTTGAAAAGGTGGATAATTGAGTTTTGGAAATTCTACAGAAATGGTGAGTCAATCATGTTCTCAAATTATTTCTGGGACTCAAACAAAGCTTTGATACTTTTTTTCAAGTCAATCGATTCTTCACTTTGCTGAGGTGGGACTTGAAAGTGTAGGTATGAAGCTTGGTTTTGGGGTAATTGTGAGTCAACCATATTTTGAAATAGTTGTTAGGACTCAAGAAAGACTTCAATACTTTTTTCTAACTCGAATTTTTCTTCAATTGGATACTCTTGAAAAGGAGAATATGAAGTGGAATCTTGGAAAGATGGTGGATAAGGTGGTTGAAAATTTGATTCTGGAATGCATATCCCTAGCGATTCCAATCAGGGTTAAGATGATTTTGCCAGTTTTGGTCATAAGTATGGGGACAAGGTTATGTTGAGTTCAGATAAAATCAATCTGGCATATGTTGTTGGGTCATGTTATACAAATTCAGGTTGGAGTTATCCGAGTCAAATAAGATCGGGGTTAAAAATGGATTCATATTCGAATGGAAAAAATTTTGGGTCCAATCAATTTCACAAAAGAAAACAATAAAAAACAAACAAAAAAAAAACAAACAACAAACTAAAAGAGAGAAAAATCAAAACAAGTCTGTGCTAGGGTTGACCTGAACTTAGACAACTCCTAACTGATCAATTGTCTAAGAGAAGGCTATTGCAGTAGTCTAACCACAAGCTAATGACAAAGTAGGAGCAAGATTTAGTGGGAGGTATTCGTGTTGAGCAACAAGTGTAATTATGCCAAACCACTAAATCTTCGAGGCTTAACCTCCTAATAGCCAATTCTTAGATACCAATTTGACAAGAGTCAAACACAAAGAACTATCACCCGAGATCAATCTCCTATTGAGTCTGAGATGTCCCTAGGGGGCCAATATCTAGCAAATTTTATTGAGGCTTGGGTTGTGTGAGCAATGAGATGATTTTTGGGCCAAAAAAGGGTAATAACTTCTCCACCTTATATTGTACAATGTTTTGCCCTTAAATTTGATTAGTGCAAGTGTGTAATTAGCAATAATAAATACTTAAAGCAATTAAATCACCCAAATGTTTATCCTGTACTAAATGTAATTCAATTTGTACACCTTGCTCCAACACTCAACAATAGAACAAAAATAGTAATATGGAATAAAATTGACACGTGCCTAAATGTAAATGTCTAAACTATTTTTTAAAATTCCAATCACTGATTTTTGTTATTTTATTGTTGTGCAGGAAATCAATATAGAGAACTAATAGCACAGGTCAACCATATATTTCAATTTATAAATTCCTGCAAAAATTGGGATTAGGTGACCCTGATAATATCGCGTTAGCGTGGCAAATGCCGCATTAGCGGGCAAACTCTGGGACAAAATGGCTCAGATTTCTATAGCTGGTAGATACAAATTCTATTGGCCTTCTGCAGTATTTAGTTTCTTTAAGTTTATGCATGCATACAAAAACAGAGAAGAAAACGTTCATAAAATCGTGAATTAAATTGTTCTCATTCCCAGCAACAGCGCCAAAATTTTGATCGAGTGAAAATCGTCCACAGGAAAATGTGTATTTGAAATCAGTGTGTATTTATGGTGTTTTGGCTTCTCTCAATACTCCTTGATAGCAAAATGGCTATGCGGGTCGATTCTACAAGGACGGAAGGTGATAGAAGCTTTACCCGTGAATCACGAAATCATTAACAAGTCTTTATTTCAAAAAAAATTAAAAGTTAAAAGAAAGAAAACAAAAAGTAGTAGAAGAAGATGATGATGATGATGAAAACATAGTTGTGATAGAAAGAAAACAAACAAAAACAAGAAGATAGAGTGATAGTGATTTTGGTGGCAATGTTTTGAGAAGAAGTCAAAACAAAAGAAAGCTCATGGCTAACATCCTGCTAATTGCTTCACTAATCACACAACATCTTGAATGATAGGTGCCTCATGTTGGTTCCTTAGTAATCACTAGGCTTGATTTCAAGGCATTCAAAGCATGACCCATAAGATTGTTTTTCTCTCTCAACCATGCTTCACAAGGCAACTTGAACATTAACCTATCAAGATCCATTAGAAGGCAAGCATGGGATGAGAAGTAAGTGCACAAATTGTATGAGCCAAAAGTGAGTGGACGAAATCAAACATTAAATCATCAAAACCATTTGAGACAAGCATGAAATAAGAAAGTTAGTTGCAAATTAGCAAGTTAGAAGTTAGAACCCGTCATCATGAACCATCAATGACTATTATAAGAACAAGACCTATTTGATGCTAGTAGAATCATATAGGTTATCAATCAAGAGTTAGAGGGTTAGTGGGTTAGTAGTTAGTTAGCCATGAAGAAAAACTAGCTAATCATGTAGAAAGAAATTAAAGAACAAGCAATGAAGAGAAAAGAGAAAACTTTCATAGATTGTCACTATCTATTACATATAAATCTCTCTTTTTCTCATGAATCTCTCTCTAATCTGATTCTAGACTACAAAGAAAAAGAAAATATAAGAAAAAGAAAAGAAAAGAAAAGAAAGAAAATCCTAAACTATAACTTGGAGGAGAAAACCTTAGCCTCTGGTCTCCTCTCCGGATTTCTAGACTCTTGGAGGTACGTTTATAGGCACAGGGGCGTAGAGATCCACGAGAAAGAGGACACACATCGAAAATCAGGGCCATTGGCCCTGATATTGCTGCGCAAAAGTGGTTATTATCACACTTGTGCGGCTTAATCAGGTCCAATGGTCTTGATCTTTTGGCCAATTATTCTACCAGTTGCGAGAAGCTTCTTGAGGTTGTATTATTCTTTATTTTTTCACGTAACACCAGCATATAAGGCTCTCAATTTGAGATCCAATGTGGCTTCTAGAAGATGTTTAACTTGGGCTTCAAGAAAACTTAATTAAATACCTATAAATGGGTTTATTTAGCTCATATTGTTCATTTTCCCTTATGCAGTATAACCTGCACACAAGAGACCGGAAACCAATTAATTGCAGGTTTTTAATATGAAATCGATAGGGAAATACGATATGTAATATGCAGTGTTGATGACCAATCACATATTCAAATGCATTAACAATAATTTTCTTTCTATCCCAACTTTATCTTGTACTCATATAACTCAAAGAGATCTCTTTAGATGTATGCACTTTTTCAGGTGTGTGTGCACCTCTTAAGGGTTATTTCTTTATTAATTATAAACTAATCAGTTTTTTTTGAAAAGTACCTTTGAAAATTTATCTTCTTTGAGAGTATGTACTTCTAGCCTCTTTTTCTTTTGGGGATTTTTATCTTTTGAATCAACCAGACGTTCACACTTCAAGTGTGTTTTTAAAGTATTATCAAAATATTCTTCAGGGATATCAATCTGAGCTAAAGTATTTTCAGTCGATATATTAGATTTTAATATTTTCTTTGTTTTAGTAAATGCATCAAATAACTATTTTGCAATTTTTTACAAATGAATAATTCTTTAAACTTCGAGTTCACTTTAATTTGTACATTGATCAAGATGAGACAATGATGATGTATTTCATATATTTCAATGTCGTACTTCAGGAAATGACACTTTTCTCCCCCTAACGACGAAAAAATTGTCTCATTAAAATAGAATATGCTAAGCATGCCTTAAACATATCACCTGTCATGGGTTCAAGATATTTAATTATTGATGGAGAATAATATCCAATGTAAATTTCAATTATGAGTAAGCCATATATAAACAATCATTATATAAAAGAATCTTTTGGTTCTTCAATGAATGATCATGTGAAATCTCAATTATTTGACACATCATTGTTGACCTCGAGTGACTTAGTTGGTCATGTTAATGTGTAAATAGTTGCGGATCATTTAACTTCTAGTTCATCATGATATTTAATTCTACTGTCCTTATTTTTGTAAAATATAATTCATATGAGAAAGCTGAAATTTTTCTACTACACAGCTTCTGGTATGAGTTAATAAAAAAAATATAGAGATATTATATCTCACCATTATTCATAGTTTCAATATGAAGTCTATTAAGGCATATACCCTTAAAACTGAGCAAATTTTTTTGGATATGTTATAATACAATGCAATTTTGACATAATATTTGGTCCTTCATGTAGTGTTACATTTGTTCTTCAAAAGTCTTCAATTAAATTACACTATCTGAAATTTTATTCACACTGGCTTTAGCTAATTTAGATTCAAGAAATATTTTTATCCCGAAAAAATGGTATGCATCGTTGCACTATCAATTAGACAGACATCTTTATCACACATCTTAGAATTATTCAATACATTAAAATTTTTCTTGCTTCTTCTTGCATACATGAATTGATACTATCAAGTATATCAAATTAAGCACAAATGCATGTATCATATGGAAAATACCTTAATAGGTATATGTATCATTAATACACCAATATAACTCAAATATCATACAAGCGTGCATAACATTGAATAAATAATTGATCTCATCAAATACAAGTTTGTAAGATATTTGATATAGCGCAAAAAAACATGTATAGATATGCATAATATGAACAAACTTATTAATCCATATATATGCATAAAAGATAAAACCAATTAAAGTGTGTACATATATGAGAATACTTGAATGGATAAAATTAAATAGAGGTACACGAGAGATACTAGTGCATTCATGCTATAAAAATATCGTAAACACTCATTCAAAGTGAAAATAAAATAAAATCAGACATATTTCATCATATTCGAATGTGTTACATATCATATATTTCTACATATGCTCATATATCAAGCGTGTGCAGAAATCATACAAGTAGTATCCAAGCATATATATATGAATCATTAATGGCGAACATATGCTTAATATTAAAAATTTTGACTTGAAGTCATTCATGTGAAATATTTATAAAAAAAATTATGAATGAATGACGTACACATAAGCATATACAAATATTAAAATTAGAAAGTTATAAATTATTACAAGAATGTAGTAAATCATAACTCAAGTGATTTGTACAATCTAATTTAAGAAGGATAGGGTCAATAAGTGTCCTCTACTAGCATTTGAACTCAATTCTGTTACTTCTTCTTTTGAGTTTTGGTTATGCATGAATATACGTAAAATAGATTCATAAGAATACACAAAAAATTCAAAGTAGAATTAACCATCAATATTCAACAACAATCTATAACTTCATCATCAAAACTATCAGATGTCAATGTGATAATCATACATCATAAAAAAATCATAAATTAAATAAGAAAAGATCATATAAAAATCATGATTATGACCACCTCACTTTCTAGAATTAAATCGACCACGACCAAAACCAAAATTATTTGCATTCACTTCAAGAAATAAGACACTCACATTCAATTGAGGGAATGGTTTGAACTAGTTGGATGAGATTGATGATTTTTCATCAAAAGTTCATTATTTTGTCCAGCAACCAGAATGCGTGAAATATACTGAGAATATTTGTTAAATCTTTCACGGTATTGCTGTTGCAAAAGCATACTGGATACATGAAAGTGGTGAATAATTTGACTTTACAATTAACGCTAAGAAATTCAAACTAGAAATCAAATAGAAAGATATATACTCAAAACTATAGGTTTCGAGTCTTATTAATTTAGGGCTTCAGGCTCTAAAATTATGTCTCAATATAGAACTTCATATTCTATAGCCATTTATAACATCAAGTTTAAAATTTTGAGTTGTGAACTTCAGGTTCATATATGAGTAATTTAGAACTTCAGATTCTATAATCATTTAAAATTCAGATTTAATTTTAAGTTGAGAACTTCAAGTTCCTTATGAATAAAAGAAAAATGAAACTTTCATGAAAAAAAGTGTTAGAAATACATTGAGAACGAGTGAAGTTTGAAACCATGATATAGACCTTACAAAATTGAGACAAGCATGGTTAGATCACCAAAAAATTCAAACCATCTCTGCACGTTCAAATATTAGCAAGACAATTAGATTAAATAAAATAAAAAATTAGGGAGAATCAGTATACTGAGACCGAGACCCGCAACCATGCAAATGCTTCAATTGGGAACAAGCGAATTGTGCTGATAATGTGTTATAAATTTGGAGAAAAGAGACAAATAATAAACCAAAAAATTGAAGAAATGAGACAAATAAATTTGCACAATGAGAGTGTAGAAAGAAAACTTTCTTCTTTACATTTTATTCAATCATCTACACACATAATTATAGGAATACATGAGAGGAAGATGAGATGACATAAGTTACTAGATCATACATGAGAGGAAGATGAACGGACATCCTCTTAATCATGAACATAGTGGGAGTAATAGTGGAGTTCATATGATGAGATCATGGTGATAGTTATGGTGAAAAGTGTAGGAACATCTATATTTATCTTTATTTACAATAGGCCCAATTTATATTTTGTTTCAGCTAACGCTATTCAAAAGAAACTCCTTCAACTATGACAATGTTGTTCACCCTAAAAATCTTACCCTTGCACATGTAATCATTTATAGGCTTGTCCAATTTTTCCAAATGCATTCATTTCTTATCATATAGTTTATCATATTTCCCTATATCCATCTCAAATTTCTAATTTTAGCCTCACTCTCTTTCGAGTATGTTTCTTAATTGTCCAACATTTGCGTCAGAGGAGCACGAATTTCGAGAGTAGCGATGGTGTCGGAGGAGTGGTGAAGGAGTGGGATGCGTCAAAGGAGTTTGCATCAGAGGAGTTTTCGACAGTTTGGGTTGGGCTGAACTCAACATCACTTTTTAGGTCGCGTGCGCACCTGGATGTATAGTGAGTACGTCGTCTGGACGTTTGGAAGTAAGGTGGCACCTATTAGAGTTTTTTTTTCTTTTTTGGTGGTTCAATTTGTATTTTTACATATTTGTTCCCTCTTTTTGAGAATTGTTTCGTTAAGATCTTACTTATTAATGAAACAATGGGGAGTTTTATTGGCATCACGGTCTTTTCTCAACCAAAAAAAAAAATTATCCAACGTTCTGCCCTAAAAAACATGACTACTTTTATAGCCACCCTAAAAAATTTCCGTCAACTTCAAGGTTATTCAACAGCCATACAGAGCTCTAGAAGTTCTCTATTCAGATGTCGCTCATTGATTCTATTTCCATCAACAACATCCCCAATCTCGCAACAATGTTGAATGATGAAGGATTGATTCTATGTAGCAGATCCCAGCAGTGTGATGAAATTAATCCTGACTGACCTTTGTCAATCTTAAATATCCCATGAAGTAAGATATGGCTAAAAGCTATGATGATAATTTGTCAAAATTGATGCTATTTTGGTTGACCAAGTAATCTTCACTCACTGAGTTCAGAATTAAATGATTTTTGTTTTTTTTAGTGCCACTATTCAACAGCATCATTTATTCACCATCACTTTCGACACCATCACTTATTCCTCAATTTCTAGAGCAGCAGTGATGCAAGTGAGAAGCTCTGATCAAGTCCAACACTAGGACAAAATCCAGAGGGGAACTGTACTATGTTTTTTTCCTTTCACCTCCCTCACTTCAGACATCTTCAAGTTCTATGGACAAGTGGTCTTTGTAGGGCAAGTAGCTTGCAGAACATGTTGCCACCAAATGAAGCGAAGAAGAGGAAACGCGATAATCTGATTGAGACGTGATTTAGTAAGGAAGCAAGAGTAGAATTGAATTCCATTACTGCAAGGAAGATGTCATATGCCGGTGGATTGCCATTTAATTTGGCAATGAATCCATTGCATCCATGTTGATCATCGATATTAATCCTAAATAAACATGAGCCTCCCTTAAATAATTATAGTCAACTTGCACATTAAATACAGATCATGAAAATTTGATGGATTTCTATTTTCCTATGTGATATACGAACTTGATTTTTCGAAACACAAATCACATGATCTTGGTTTTACAACAGAGGTATCGATAGACAAGGACTTAAAAGTATCTTGCCTGTGTCTGTTGCCTATATGGTGATTTTACATGATAACAATGTCGATAACTTGAGAATGGTAGGTTGAGTTGGTTTCATTTACAATGCAATGCTACGATAGATAGTGGGAACTTTTAATTCTTGTTGGGTCTTGCTCTCATTGAAGGCAGAGAAGCGATATTCTGAGAAATGAAACTTCTTCCAGATATGATTTCCGTCTCTGTTGATAAATGAGTTCTTTTCACTAGTTCAGTGGTTATCGCAATCAAATGCTTTGCAGTGATTATGTGTTTGACTGCAAGGAGTCATTGTGTGCGAGTGCGTGCACGTGCATGTGTAATTACTGTTTTGGAGAATGACACATTACCTGTCTCACGCTCGCACACACGAAGACATACACAAACAGATTATTTTCATCAGCATGGTGGTTTGTCATCATGAAGATATGTCTGGACATTTTACTGGAAGAGCTTGAATTGTTCCTACTATGTACCTCATGGTTAACCTGAAGAGCTGGAAGCAGAGATGAAGATGCAATGTGTATTTGCAGTGATTTTTCATTTTGGCTCTCAGATGGCTGAAGCAGTGACATTTATAAAATTTGTCTTCGAACACCTAGTAGATTCAAGAGCAAGTTGGCTGGATCTCTGGATGTACGCACCAGAGTAATCTCACTTCCAGCTCAAGTAAAACAATCAGGGTCCTTGTTTTGCAAACTGTGCAAGATTGAACTTGAGAAAACATAATGGTACTAACAGTATTAACAAAAAACATGATCTATGTCTTATTTGCGAGCTATTGCAACTCTTTTGAGGAATATAGTAATAATTTCCTTGAACTTTTACACCATGTTGACTAATAATCTTACTAGCTTGAATGCCTGATAAGTAAGAATAAATGGTGCCAAAAAGTCAATGGGAATACTGGGGAATATTTAGGGTCTGGACATCTCTATTATTCTTTTCCTCATCTACGGCCTTGAAGACCTTTCAAACTTTTCTCTTTATCATTGTATCTTCTCTATCTTCTTACTCTTCATGTTTTACTTTATTTCACATCTGTTTATTTTTTTTCCTTTTTTTTAATGGGAAAGTCTGTTTATTTATCTATTTATCTTGTTTGCTAGTATATGCTGAACAAAAGGAACAAAAAGAAACAAAAAAGAACTCTGAAACAGGTAGATCAAAATCTTATGAAATCATCTACTAATTTAGTTCAATGTGTCTACACTAAATATAAATATATTTACCTTTCAGTTTAGTTAGACCAGTATAAAATTATTACTTTTTAATTCAATATGTGTATCTTTCATATGAATTTGTTTATCTTCTAGTTCTATATCTCTCATATGAACACTTCTTGAGAACATTGTGCTACAAAAGAATTTAGGAAATTGAAACTTTTGAGGAATAGGAAAAAGCAGTGTGTAAGAGAAAAAAAGGTGAGGAAAAAAAAGAATCTGACAAGGGAAGGTTCTTAATATAATTCATTTGCGACTTAATTCCCTTCAACTTGTCACTCTAATTTCTTCAGCTAAAATATAAGTATTTTCCATACATCCCTCCCATATTAAATAGGAAATCTGACTGATTTTATTTTTGCTAACTAAATCATGTAAAAGAAAGATAGACCAGGAATAATGTGCTCACAAAAAAAAAAATCTAGATACTTTCTTGCAAGGTTGGCATATCCACAAGGCTCATGTATACTAGCACTAAATGTTGCTGCAGCCTCATGTTTTCTAAGACATTCTTTAAAAAAGGTACAATATGCACCAGAATGAACTCGGAACCAATTTGTCATGAAGACTCCCAGATGAGTTGCTGATTTTACAGGCTCAAAGTACAATAGTGTGCTAACGATTATTCGTTGAACTCGAAACAGTCATCAAACTGAAATTATAACTTCACCAGTATACATAGCGGAAAATATTTCGGTGGGAAAGCAGCACATTTTTGTACTTGAGATCATTCATAGCAGATATTGTGCATCATCACAAAACAGGAATGAAACAGAGAGAAAATGTAGAAAATTAGCCTCTCACAAGACGAGTTGGCACCTTGGACTGCGCTAGCTCATCCAATCTTCCTTGTTTCATAGTGACCTGATATATGTTTCAACTTCTAGTCTCAATGGATTCATCTGTCGCAAGGTTTTGCTCTTCCATCGCACGGTTTTGCTCTTCCATAAGCTGCTTCTGGCGTTCCGCATGTTCTCTTTCACATTGGCTGATCCCCATGATGATGTCAAGCATGGTGCCAGTTGTACCAAAGAAGACGAGTGGGCCCAATGATTTCCTCCGTATTCCTATTGGAATCGCGACTAGAGCCCCTAGCACCGAGAAGACCCAAGTACCGAGTGCACTGCAGTCATCATCATCATCATATTAATAAAATAAATGGCTACACTTTCCCTTTTTGATTGATCAAGAACAAGTTAAGATGCATACGTGACAAATACACAAAGGTATAAATATGTGAAACTATAAAAACAAATCACAAAGCATAGGAATTGCAAGGGGTACAGCGGCTATTATTTACTAATGAAGGATTCTAGAAAGAGGATGCTAAAAAGTATATGGCTATAATAAATAAGGTTTACAGGCTTGTATTTGAGTATACGTGGGTTATCAGCAATATTTTCAGGCATATGGATCTCATATCAACCTTCTTTGTAAACTATGGTTCAAAGTCGCGGTCTCGACTGCCGACTAGGCAGGCATTGAGACGCATCGGTCACCGCGTCGCGGAATGGACTTGGCCGATACTCGTGAAACGCTACATAGAAAGCTCAAAAAATTCTGAAAAATCACGACAAATCTTTAAAAAATATAAACATCAATATTTATAAATTATATGTCCAAAACATATCACGTAGCATGCTAAACATAAAGAGAATACATAAATACATGCATCATCAGTAGAAACATACCAAAATAAAATTATATTTTAATGTATCTATACTTCTAAATTATTCAAATTATCCTAGATCTATACTATTAAATTAAATTAAACTTATACTAAATTAAATTTAAACTAAAAGAGAGATAGGGGTGAGATAGAGACAGAGAGAATGAGAGAGAGAGAGAGAGAGAGAGAGAGAGAGAGAGATATTGGGTGGGTGAAAGAGAGGGAGGGTGAGTGAGAGAGAAGGTTGTGGGTTATATGAGAGAGAGAGAGATCAGGGGTAACAGACTCTCTCTGTCTCACCCGCTTACTCCCTCTCTCTCAGTCTGAGTCAGAGACTTGGAGCTAGAGGCAGGAGGGGGCGGGGGCGGGGGAGGGTGGGCGAAGACCGGGTAAGCCCTAGATCCAGTTTTGCTGTTTTTTTCCTTTTATGCACGAAGAAACAGGTCGGATTTACACCTCTGATCCGGATCGGTCTTGACTCAATCGACTACCCGAGTCATCTCTCGATACCGAGTTGACTCGGATCGACTCGGCCGAGTCAATCGAGTCAAGGCCGATTCCACCAAATCTCGCCCTAAACCAAGGAACACGTTCTCGGATCGGCGATTGTCGTTCCGATTACGACTCGGCCGAGATTTCAAACCCTGTTGTAAACAACAAGTAAAATCCTCCTCCTTTCACTTGTGGTCTTTCCAAGTTGGGTATACTTTCCATTTGCAGACTTGAAATGTACTCTAAAAATTTCCAGAGTATTCCTCTACCCTTTCCAACCTACAAACTTCAACCCATATATCTGTAATGAATTTGGTCCCAATTTATGCATAAAGCCAGCAGCAGTAGCACAACTAAAAAAAAATGAAAAAACCATTGTCCCAAACTACTTACAGGTTCAGCTACATAAATCTGCCCTTTTTCATTCAGCTGCATCAGAGTCATCTTCTCTACTATAGCAGCAAGCCATTTCTTTCTACTGCCTCAGGATTCATTCCATAGAGATCTAACAAAGCTTTATGCTGGTTATTAGCCACATAGCCAATATCGAAGCTTATTGAGAGCAGGACATTAAGAATTAAGAACAAAGCAGTATGAGATACTAAATAGATCAAGCAGTGACCAATCGAAGTTCGGTATAACATCATCAGCTCTCATTCAAATTTCACAATCGGTGCTAATTTCTTAACACCGCGACTTTTGAAATTATATAAATGTATCGTGATATAAGGTAAGGCAGCAATCAACGGAATGCACTTTACTGATTGATTGGCACTCTTTTATATCATTTCTATGCTCATATTTACCTATTTTATGTACATAAATAATGCTACTTGGGTCTGTTTAGTGGATGTGCTGATAATTTTCGAGGAGAAGAAGCAATAGAAAGGCTGGTTTTGCACAAAAGTTCAACAATGAAGATTGTTACTTTTCGAACACACTGAGATGTTTTGGTCATAACTTTAACTACAGAACTCCAAATGAGATCATCCAAGCGTCTATGGAAAGAGAATTCAGAGAACTACAACTTTCTTGTTGAAGATTTTTGCTAATTCGGCCATTTGACTGCTCAAAACAGTCAAAAAAGTTCTACTTCTGTTACTGGACTGGGGTTGAATGCAAATATCAGAAAATTCAGGGGGTTAAATGTAGAATTGTCGTGAGCTGCTGTTTTTTGCAAATTGTTTAAGTTGATGTGAATTTGTTGAAAACAAGGCTAAAGCCAGGTTATGGTTTTAGAGCCAATTAATTTTTGGGCATTATTAGGTTTTATTATTTTGTTTTCTTAAGTGCTTTCATTACGGCGGCTGAGAGGTGAATGGTTTGATTGGAATTTTTTTTGTATTAATCTTTGTGGCTGCATTTACTAGGTGAACGAACTTGGCAGAGAGAGGGGTAGGAAATTTTTTATTATTAATATTTGGTTTTGTCATTGATTATTTCGGCTACTAGATGCTTTTTATTTTTTTCTTTGCTAGTCTAGGATTCTGTGCCAGTACCTTTCTCTTCATTGTGACGGCCAGAAAGACATTGTTATTATTTTATTCTTTTTTCTCAGGATTTGTGCCAAAGCTTTATTCATAGTGCTCTTCTCTGGGGTTTGCGCCAGAGAGAAGTTATTTTTATTTTTTTCTGGTCTTGGAAACAATGCCAATGTGGCTGTGCTTTTTGGCCAGCGATTGCGTCGGATGAGAGTATTATTTTAGTTGGTGGAATTGCGACGGCTGCTGCTGTGAATTTTATCTGCAGGCTCTGTACCTTTTTATGGGAGTTTCTAATTGATATTTTTACTGCACTCTAGATCTAGCATTCTCTCTGAAAACTCTAAATTTAGTTATTTTATATATTATTTATTAATTATTGCAATTGTAGATTAGTTTACTATGGTAGTTGATAGTTTAGATTTTAATTATCTTGTTAGTAATGTTATCATGCGTAGCTAATTATTTTCATGCACTTAGGGAGATGAACCTAAGTTAATTTTATGTGGTAAACTTAAATCTCTCCCCTAGGGCTTCAAGTGTACATCAAATTATCTAGAACTATTAGAAATAAATTTCAAGAATAAATAGAGATTTGACTGGTTATGCATGCAGAATCTATATTTCATGCTTAGATATTTTACTGTTTCCTGCTTTAATTTAGTAATAATTCTAGATTGATTAATCTTTGATGGACTATGAGATTGAAAAATAAAATAACTTTTGCTTAGATCTAACGTTCTAAAATTAGTTCCCTTTTAGAAATAGTGATTTGATGATTCACGATAAATTAGTAGAGAAAGATCGAGATTGACCGCATGAGATTAGTTTAGGAGATTCGTCCTTAGATGTTTGATTCCCTTAGATTGATAATCAGTATTAAACAAACAAAAATTCAACATTCAACTTTTGTGATCAATTCACCTAATTAGTGTTTTAGAACTTAAAAAATCACATATCCCTGAGGATCGACCCTAAAGTGCTACAACTGATTGACTGTGCACTTTGTGGCAATTAAGAGAGCGGGAGTAAAATCTCTATCAAGTTTTTGTTGCCGCTGTCGGGGACGGTGTTCTTTATTTAATTTTAAACACTTTTACTTGATTGAAAAATCATATAAAACAACAAAACACAAAACAAAATACAAATTAGTGTAATTCTCATTCACACCCACTTCAATCACTCCATTTTCATGTCACTTTCACCCTGCAGTCCATGTTGCTGATTTATGTTAGCTTGGTTACGCGACTCAACAGGACGTCTAGTCAACGTTGATTAAAACGAGTTTAAAATGACTGATCATGTTTTACTATCAGTCCTCATGGACCGATGCTACCCTCCACATTCTTCACACCCGTCCTGCATCAGACTACTAGCGGCCAGTGGGAACAATTAAGGATTGAAGCCACGATATGTTATGATGCTCCCCAAGTTCTCCAGGTTGGAATCAGAAGATGTGTACATGTTCATTAGCGAGTTCGAGGTTTGCGCGATGATGAAGATCCAGCAGCTGAGCGATGATGTGGTCAAATTGCAATTCATTCCCTTTTCGATCAGGGACAATTCAAAGAAGTGACTATATTGCCTAGGCACCAACTCTATCACGACACTGGTGAAATTTGTCGCAATCTTTCTGAAGTTCTTCCCAATGCATAAGACAGCAAGAATTCGGAGCAAGATAACCAATTCCGTTAACTTGACAAGAAACCCTTCTAAAAGTACTTAGATAGGTTTAAGGACATTCTAGCGCAATGTCTCCATTACGTCATTAAGAAGTGGCGTCTCTATCAAATTATTTACGAGGGTGTAGATTATCAATAATCTAAGAGCCTACTTGAATTTATGAGTCATGGGGACTTCATGAGAATAACAGAAGATGATGCATGAAAATTCTTAGAAGAGATGGCTGAAAAGACCATGCAGTGGAAGAGAATCAATGAAAACTCTTCAACAACTCCCACATCGAAGGGCGGCATCCACTCCATCGAGAACTTTATTGCTGCCGAAGCCAAGATGGCAGTCCTGAGGGAAGAATAGAGGCTCTAGAAGTCAAGAACTTCTTCGCAGATCGACCATGTTAATCAAATATCTGCACCGAGCTATTTCAACTGTCATTCCCTGACTCATTTGCTGAAAGATTGCCCGTTGATCTCCAATCCATTCATGAGCAACCAGTATCAGCTAAATACTGCATTTCAACACCAAGGGAATGATCTCTTTGCCCTAATCTACAATTCAGTATAGAGGAATCACCCTAACTTCGTGGAGGCAGAGAAGAAACCAAGTATCCTATCCAATGCGAACTAGCCAAGCAGTGCACAATTTTCAAGACCAGATGTCGGATCATATCAAAATCAACAAGCCTTTGTGAACCCACATTCCACTCAATCTTTTCCATTACAATCATTTGTCAATCCATCATTTCACCACCAGGGTTCGACAATAAACAAGAGAGAGGCTTAGCACCACTGAGAAAACTTTTAACTCATTTATGCAAACGGCAACGCAAATGCTGAACGCCAATTACCAAGCGAACAATGCCACTCAGCAAGGTATAACTCGTCTTGAGTTACAAGTGAGCCATATGGCAACCCAATTTGTGAGAGGGAGAAGGGAACCTTCCCTAATCGACCAGCTGCCAATCCCAAGAATGCAACATCAACTCCTTCAAGCCCTGCTCAAATCAACGTAATTCATACCTTACGATCTCGAAAGGAGATTGATAATCAAGTGGTATTGCCCGATCAACCTCCTAATTCTATTCCATTCTCTTCTCCTTGGATAAGTCCAAGGAAAAGGAATTTGAGCAAATCACTGAGCCCATATATGATCCCCCAACTCTGTTTACAAACAGGCTCAGACCAAAGAAATATTCTGCTCAAGTGAAAAAGGCACTGTATATTTTTAAGCAGTTAAAGGTCAACATCCCACTTTTGAATGTAATTGACCAAGTCCCTTCTTATGTAAAATTCTTAAAGAACATGTGCACGAAAAAGAGAGCAACACAGGTCCCCAAGAAAGTCTTTCTTGCGGCAAATATTTTTTAGATATTGTCCAAGTCGATCCCTGTGAAGCACAAATATCCTGACTGCTGAACAATCTCTTGCACAATAAGGAACACAGATTTAGAGGAAGTAATTGATCTAGTTTGATCTAGGTATGGGAGAATGTGTGAAGCTGTAAACTTGTATACTTGTACAGATTCAGTAATGAATCTTTTCATTTTAGTTGAGTAATTTTAGTTAAGTCAGCGTATTTTTTGTGTTTAGTGAGTCTTTATGTATCTTACTCTCTAACATGTCTGCCAAGTTTATTTAAGTAATACAGTTTGAATGAGGATGCAGATAAACACACAAAAGGAGTGATATTCTGGTCATTCCTGCAGCTGGACTTTTCGTTGCTCTGTGAGTTCTCTCTGATTCTAGCATACTATTATATTTCACATTGTTAATTATGTATGCATGAATTGCTTGATTATCATTATCACGTACGCGTATCTGTGTATCGCCTGCTATCATTTTTTTTATATATTGTGTCATATGGAGTCACACCAGTTATGTCACAAGCAGGCTGCATGTGCACACGGTCGACCGCTCGGTCAACTGGTAGTGCATATAAGCAAACTATTTGTGCACGTGGTCGACAGGGCGGTCGACTGTTGGCCTGTTGAGCTGGTCGGTAGACCGGCCGGCCGACCGCCAGTTGTGCAAACCAAAAAACCCTGCTCTTGATTGTCAACCGGGCGATCGACCGTTGGCACCAACAGCTATATTTATAGTCGTTGGCGGTCGACAGCACTGCTGTCAAAGACAACAGTTTGCCTATAACGACTAGTTTTTAAATTTTTTTTGTTTTATTCTAAAACAGCTAATATTACTTTATTTGAGTTTAAAGATGTTTTTAATGACTGAGATTAATCTCTAATGGCCTCATCCTATTCCATATAAATAGGACTCATTGGAGAGAGTTTTAAACTAAGATTCCTAAGATTTTCAAGTTTAAAATTCAAGTTTTTAGTTTTGAAAAAGATTTGAAAAATCAAGAAAACAAGTTTTTGGGAAAAATTAGTTTTTGTGCCACAATTTCCTATATTCTTAAAGAAATTTTCCCATAGTTTTTCTTAAGCTTTCCACTTTTAAACTCCTAGTTTCCTCACACAATTTCCTTACACAAACTTGAGCCAATTTCTTCTATTTATTCTATAAGAGCTTTATTTGTGAGTTCATTGTTTGCGGTCAAGGAGTTGATCACTAAGTTGCTCATCATTGTACTTCAAGCGGTTGGAAGTTGCGGCCTCGAAGTGAGCTTGTGGGCTTGTGTTGTAGATGTTGCGGTACCGAGTGATGGACTTGCGGGTCCAAAAGTTCTTAAGGAAACTTGTATTGTTGAGTGATCTTGCGGAATCATGCATAGTGGAAATCTTTCATTGCGGTGAAGGCAGGGATTAGAGCAAGAGGCTCGAACCTCGAAACAATTCTCTCGTGTTTGTGATGACTCATCTCTCTCAACTCAACTCTACATACTCTAGTTTATATCTTACTTGCTAATATTTGTCTATCTTTATATGCTTGATATAGTTTCATAAGCTTACACTTGTTTGAAACAAGAAAGGAATTAAGCACCTTAACTCTTATTAAAAAAGAATCTTGAGAAGTTCTAGAGCCCTTTACCGGGAATTCAGTTTCACTTCTTGGTATCTATTTGTGTGTTAGTTTTTATTAGATAAAGTTTTAAATTCTGCATTTTGATTAGCACATCACTTATTCACCTTCTCTAGGTGATTTATAATTGATATCAGAGCGAGTGCTCTGATACCTGTTTACCACCATTGAGCGATCCTATTTTGCTAATCACATTTTTGTTTACACACTTATGGATTTTCTTCCTCCACCTATGTTTGATATTCTTAACTTTTAAAGTTGAAAGGCTAAGATGAGTGTATATCTTAAAGCCCTTAAAATAAATGTTTATTTTGCCACAACTAAAGAATTATATATTGAAAACGGCAAATATTTCGAGATTAATGTAAGAGCTATTCATGTTTTAAAGCTAACCCTAAATGATGATTCTCTCTCTAGAGTTTCTAATTTTGATTCGACTTTTGTACCAAGGAATACATTGATCTCTCTTGGCGAATAAACTTCAAATGATAAGAAGAGGGACTCAGAAGAATAAATGATATTTTTGAAATATGTTTCATGGTCTAAGCGGATGACCCCCTTCGATAAACTCGGAATCCAATCTTGATGAAGATGATAAAAATCATATGATGATCTTGCCATGTGTTGTCAAGAACTATCTGAAAAATATGATTTGATGAAAAAAAACTTAAAATTAAAGAAAGAAATGATGTTTTATCTTCAAAACTTAACATTGTTTTAAAAGACAAAAAAGTGATTTTGAAAGATAATGATTCTTTGAAGAATCAAATTGAGTTGATTTCTAAAGAAAAAGAATTTGTTTCAAAAGAAAAAGATTGTTTGAAAATTCCACTTAATTTTGCTTCAAAAGAAATGAGACTTTGAAAAAAAATTAATTTGATTCAAAAGAAAAGGAATCTTTGAAAAATCAATTTGTTGAAAAAGATAAGATTTCTACTTCTTTCTAAAATATTTCCCGCAAGAACTCTTATCATGTTAGTAATGTTTCATCCTCTATTGATAAAAAAATGAGATTTGTATTTAAAAATAGAATTGATTATTTGAGCTCTATTTTGAGCGATTGTGCTTTTGAAATAAAGATATTGAAATCTATATTTCACAAGAAACAAGTTCAACACATGCATGCACATACTTCATGGCATACACATACACATCATACTCATAAGTATGCCCATGTGTATACTTGTTCACATTGTGCCCGCAAAAGCCATCTTGCTAAGTTTTGCTTTGATAGAGTAAAAGTTAAATGCGAATATTTAGATTCGTAATAATACTAACCCCAAGGCCCAAAAAATTTTAAGTACCAAAATTCACACCAATTGTATTTGATGTGGTGTGAACTCTCTCACTGCCTTGACGGGTGGATGCAATCGGAGCTTGATGGATAAATAAATGAATGCATCATTATCTTTATCCTCCATCTTTAGTTTATATATGCTTTAATTGTTTAATTATTAGCATAGCATGATTTACGTGTTTTGGTTCTTATGTTTAATTGTGAATATTATGAAAACTTGTGATATATTTGCATATCTTTTGAGATATACTCTTGATTTTGTGTCAAACTTGATTCATAGTCTTTGTATACTCAATTCTAATTTAATTATATGTGTATATTTTAGTTTTAATGATTCTTGCATTTATACATGTATTTTTAAATGCACTTTTTTAAATTTAAACAGTTTTGAATCAAACTATTTTTCACATTGTAGTATTTTAAAACTATTTTCAACTATACCCAAATAGTTAGTTTTGAAAATACCTACCCCTAGTGGGTGGTTAGTTGAGTGATCATACCTTGTATAATTTCAATTGACTATTCATCGACATGTGCATGTAGGTTGGTAGTATAAATGAGTTATACACATGACTTACATGATATTTGATTTTTGTATACTCACTCATACTTATCTATATATGTATGCATCAAATTTCAAGTGGTATTAAGTTTTAATTGGTATCATACATATATATAATTGATTGATTGTGCTTGATTTAAAATTATTCATGCATGTGTTGTGCACATTTTTTAGCACAAATTAATCTCTTATAAGCTTATTTCATTTCAATTGGCATCATGGATTGGCATTAATTCCAATTGTTATCATTTTTTAAGCTTATGCAATTGTTTTGTTAGTATTTTAAAAGGGAGAGAATTTTTAAATGAATTTGTTTTGATTTTACTCTTTTTTTCTAAAATGGGGGAGAGAAATTTAAATTGTTTTGATTTTAATATTCAATTTGTATCTATATCCCCAAAATTATTTTGTTAGAATTACATGTGTATTAAAATCGTTTTGATTTCAATTTGCATTTCAATTGATATCATTTTAAATTCTAATTGGTTTTAAATTTCAATGGTATCTTTTACATGTTTTTCAATTGGTATAAAATTTATCTAAAATTTCAATTTCAATTGTTCTCAAAATTTGTTGTTGATATATATTACCGATATGCAAAGGGAGTTAACTTGATGTTCTCCTATATATAGATTTATAATGAGTGTATTATATAAGAAAAATTTGACCTCTCTTCTTTATATAATGCACGTGTGTAGGGAGAGCTTAACATCTCCGTTTATACATTGTATATTATGCTTTAGGGTTTGTCATCCCTTCTTCATGTAATGCATGTATACAGGGGGAGTTAACATCTCTCCTTATCATGAATTTATATCGCATATAACTTATTTGTTTTTTTTACTTTTTTTTGATGAAGTGACAAAAACTGACAGAGAAATTTAAGTGTTTATATATGCATGTCTCATGTTTTATGCATATATGTTTTATGTTTAAAATTTTATGTTTAATTTTAAATTTTAGTGTTGTATATTAGCTATGCATAAGTTAAGGAGAGCTTTACAAAGCTTTTCTCAACTCCATGCATATACAACTACATAAGTTTTGTCATTATCAAAAGGGAATATTATTGGCTCAATGGTCCATCATTCTAATTTTGATGATGATTAACTCATGTAGTTACAGTACTAATGATTTTATGTTACTTAAGCTTCAAATTTTTATCAAGATCTTAATTTGGTGTTTAGCTTCAAAAAAACTCAAAGTTAAGATTTGAAGCTAGCACGTGCTTATTCAAGAGCTCAAGCACAAATAACATGTCAAGAAGTCAAGGAGTCTAGCTCAAAGGAATTAAGTTTTAATCAAGTTAAATGAAGAGAAAGATCATATCAAGAAAAATTTAATTTGTAAGGT
This sequence comes from Agave tequilana, assembly GCA_038442645.1. NCBI lineage: Eukaryota > Viridiplantae > Streptophyta > Magnoliopsida > Asparagales > Asparagaceae > Agave > Agave tequilana. The sequence continues at coordinate 221,014 of JAVJIF010002926.1, forward strand.
TGTTCAAATTCTTATAAAGTTTAGATTAGACTTGATTGCTGAAACTTATATACATACTAAAATTTGATATTGGTTTTCAAGAACAAAAATTTTAGGTTTCGGTTTAACTAGCTTGTATTTTGATTTTTTATAAGAAGATATTATCAAGAACAAGTTCATATTATTTATATGTGTATTGGATTTTATCCATACACATTGGTGCTTCAAATTAATTTGAGAAACTTATTTTTTTTACTTTATACAAGTTTAGATTTAACTTGTTCAAGTTTTGAGTTTAGGGTTTTAGTTTTTGAAAAATAATTTATATAGTTTATGTTTTCAAAATTGTATTAAATATCTCAAAAGAAGTTCACATGTTTGTAATATGTGTTGATTTTTAATCACATATCCGTGCTCAAATATATTTATAAGGACTTGCTTTTGTGTATTTTATAAAAAAATTATTTGAATTTTTAAAATATTATAAAAATAAAAAGAAAATCAGTTTTGGCCTAGGCTGGTCGACTGATTGTGTCACAAGCAGATTGCGTGCGCACAGGTCGACCAAGCGGTCGACCGGTCGTGCACATAAACAAACTACTTGTGCACACGGTCGACCAGGCGGTCGACCGATGGCCTGTTGAGCTGAGCGGTCGACCGCCAATTATGCAGAGCAGAAAAATATGCTCTAGACGGTCGATCGGGCGGTAGAACGCTGACACCAATAGCTAAATTTATAGTCGTTGGTAGTCGACCGCACTGCTGTCAAAGACGGCAGTTTGCGTATAATGGTTAGTTTTTGAAATTTTTTGTTTTATTCTAAAACGGCTAGTATTTAGTTTATTTGGGTTTAAACATGTTTTTAATGATTTGGATTAGTCTCTAATGGCCTTATCCTATTCCCTATAAATAGGACCAATTGTAGAGAGTTTTAAACAAAGACTACTAAGATTTTCAAGTTTAAAATTCAAGTTTTTAATTTTGAAAAGATTTGAAAAAAATAAGAAAACAAGTTTTTGGGAAAATTAGTTTCTGTACTACAAATTCCTATATCCTCAAAGAAGTTTTCTTAATAATTTTTCTTGAGCTTCCCACTTCCAAATTCCTAGTTTTCTCGCACAAGCATGAGCCAATCTCCTTTATCTATTCAATAGAAGTTTTATTTGTGAGAGTTCATTGTTTGTGGCCAAGAAATTGATCAACCAAGTTGTTCTTCATTGTATTTCAAGCGGTTGAAGCTGCGGTCTTGAACTGAGCTTACGGGCTCGTGTTGTAAGTGTTGCGGCACCAAGTGAGAGACTTGTGGGTCAATAGTTTTTAGGGAATTTGTTTGTTGAGTGATGTAACACCCCGTTCCCGGGATACGTACCCAGATACGTGACCCGATTTTTCACCTGTATTTATCCTATTTTGTATTTATTTTTATCATCATTTGGTATCAGACCCGTATTTTGTGGACCCTGAGCCTAGCCCGAGACTCGGATTTGGCCCGGCCCAATCCAACATGAGCTCGGCTCACTTTTTTATTATTCTATTATTTTATTTATTTTCCTTTTTATTTTTCCTTTTTCCATTTCCTTTTTACTTTTCTTTCTTTTCCTTCTTCCTTTCTTTTTCTTCTCTTTCTTCCCTCTTCCTCAAGCTGTGGTCGACAGCCCCCTGCACCCTCTCCCATCCCATGTACCCCATCAACATCTTAACCACCCATATCACCTCTCTTTCTCACTCATTCTCTCTCATTTTTATCTCCTCTCTTCCACTCTTCTCCCCTCTAGCCGTCGGCCACCCCCAGCTCCGGCCCCATCTCCGGCGATCACCCTGGCGGCCTCCTCCCCTGCCTGCCCAAGCTAGCCAACTCCACCACCTCCACCATCACCCCAAACCACCACCTCCAACCACCTAATCACCATCCACCACCATCTCCACCTCCATCTCACCACTCCACCTCCATCTAACACCATCACCATTTCCACCACCCATCAACCCATCCACGGCCAACCACCAACACCACCACCCATCTCCACCAACATCCCCCTTCTCCACCACCATCAACATCATCATCACCACCTCACCCTTCTCTCCTTCCTCCCCGGCAGCCATTCCCAGCCAGCAGACCCCGGCCACCTCCCCATTGCATCGCCGGCCAGGCTTGGTCAAGGCATCCCAGGCAACTCACCCTCTTCCTTTCTTCATCTCTCTTTCTCCCCTCTCGTTCTCTATTTCTCTCTATTTCCTCTCTCTACCCCCTTTCCCTCTCTCTCCTCTTCCTCTGTCTGCTCTCTCTCATGTTTCTCTCCCTCTCTCTAATCACGTCTCCCTCCTCTAATTTTGTCTCCCTCTCTTTCATTTTCTCTCCTCTTTAACTCTCTAGTTCTGGTTCTCTTTCTCTCTACTCTCTATCTTTCTCTCTCCTCTATCTCTCTCTTTCGAGCACGTCGTGCGTTAACGCCATTGGCGTACCGCTGGAGACCGTCATCGTGCCCGAGTCGTTCTAGGCGAGTACTTCTTGGGTAATACAATAGTGGTTATTTATGCTTGTGGGCATTTGTATATTTGTGGGCGAATGTTGTAACTGTGTGGGTGTTGGTATAATTGTTGTAACTGTACAGTGTACTAGTATCCTATGTGGTGAATGTTTGTAATAGTATAGGCGATACTTGTATATGTGCATGCTTATTCTAAAGCTTATGCAGGTAGCTTCACTGCTATTCAGGCATCAGGCACTATTCCAGCCTTCAGGCTCAGCCTCCGGGCTATTTCCAGCTTTCGGGCTTAAACCCTCTCGTTTTCTTTAGCTCCGCTGGCAGGCGAGCTAAGCGCTTAGCACTTTTCCAGCTAACTCCGTCGCGAGCGTGGCTTCGCCTTGTGCGACAGCATAGCGTTCATACGCTCGCTTCGTCGCGTGCATCTAGCTTCGCCGTGAACGTGACTTCGCCGTGTTCAACAGCATAGCATTCATACGCTCGCTTCATCGTGAGCATCTAGCTTCGTCACGAGTATGGCTTCATCGTAAGCGTTAGTGTGCGTTCATACGCCAGCTACGCCGCGAGCCCTAGCTTCCTCGTGCGGGTTAGCACCTAGTACTGTACGTTAGCTTTGCCAGGAGTCTAGCTCCGTCGTGTGCCTACCGTTATATACTGCTGACACGGCCTAGCTATGCTCCACCCTGCCTAGCCCCGCTTGCCCGCTTAATAGCTTAATTTATATTTTTTAATATTATGCTTGTGAAGAGTTTGAAATATTCCTTTATACTGTTTTCTTGTACTAGGTTGCGTGAGCGATTACTTGTACTATGATGTGATCCTACACTTTCCTGTATTGTCATACTCTTGGCACTATAACACATGACCTGCTACTTGCATGGTTCCTGTATCATATTACTTGACATTCCAGTTACATGTACCCACCGGCTACCGACATACCAAAAAAGGATCTTGTGTGCCGCACAAAGGGACCAAAGTGCCGCATTAACCAAAGCGCTCCTCGAAACTTACGATCCGGGAAGCCATCTCTAGAACACCATGAAGAGGCCACCTCTTGACTCGTGAGTGTGAGCAACCTCTGAAAATCCCACTTTGTATGGTATTAATATGCTGAATACATCCTCTGTACTCTAGTCCAGTATATGATATACAGATATATTTAGCACCTAACAATAATAATGTCAGGAGCGGATGTTATTCGGTCACTCCCTCGTTCGAATAATGATACTCGCATATCAAAGTTCGAATTAGTTCGGCTGGAAGTGCAGACCCCAACACGGGCTGCCAGTGGTATTGGACACTAGAAGGTATGACTAAAATAACAAGCGATACTGATTATTATTATTATATAATTAAAGTACTTTGCTCGCCTGTGTGATACTGCTTCTATGCTACCGTAATTAATTTCTGATATTCCACCTCTCGACTTCTGAGGGGAGACTGAAGAAAATATGGATGGAGGTGATAAGACAAGATATAGATGCTAGAGGTCTTAATGAAGGCATATTGCCCGATAGGAATGAGTGAAAAAAGCTGACCCATGTGCCCAATCCGGCGTAATTCTCTTTTGGATCATGTAGCCTACCCCAAATATTTGAAATAAGGGGCTTAGTTGCTGTATTCTTGTTTACTGGACTTTACTTGCTTGACTGACTCCCGGCACACTACTATGCATACAATAATGATATTAGGAACGTATGTTATTTGATCACTCCCTCTTTCGGATAATGATATCAGGTGTTGTGTTCGGATGAGTTCTGCTGGAGTAGGGACTCCAATGTGGATAGCCAACGGTATGGGACACTGAAAGGGAATGATTAAAATAACGGACGATACAGATTATTGTTATTGTATAATTGTAGTGCACTGCCCGTCATCTGCCTGATTGATATCTATGTTATTAAATCTCCCGATTTGCTTGCTCCTGACTTTGTACTGATTCTACGTTTACCGCTATGTTTATTGTTTATCGCATGCTTGCATGCTCAAGTACACGACACACTTTTCGGTACACATATGCTTGCATGTGCATGCCACTTTGCTTCATTTTACGTACTTATTAGGTTGCTTTCTGACAACTCATGGACTGCATGTCCAGATCCTGGAGCTTTAACCGAGGCGAACCCCTCTGTTGAAGACTTGGCGTTTCTTGTGGCGCAGCGGATCAGCCGTAGATCCTCCCAGTCATGTCTCCTTTTGATCGGCTCTCAAGATATCCTTTCGCAGCTCGTGAGCCTCTTCTAACTCTTGTGCATTGTAAATCTCTTTGTAAATCTTACTTTTACACCTTCCAATGATGTAATATTCATGTAATATTGGATCACGCTCTATAATAACAGTGTGTGTACTATTTTGTTGGAATGTATATTATTATTATGCTTTCGTACTCTGATTCTTATCTGTACTGATGCTTAATGTACATATGTGAGAGTATTTCCCCTCTGCATATGTACATCACAGTTGCATCCCCGTATTCTTGAGACAAGGGTATTACAGGATGATATCAGAGCTTAGACTCTCACATCTTCAGTATAATCAGTCGGCAGATTAATGTAAAATTAATTTGCTAGTGTAACGCATGAGTGGCTATACATTCCATTTTGCATGTACAAAGTTATCTATTCTTTCCTGATAATCCTTTCCTTGAATCCTAAAACCTTTCCATCTTTCCCATTTCAGTTTTCCGTCACTCTTTAGACCAACACAGATATGAAAAGATGGAAAAAACGTAACAGTCCCGGCCCTTCTAAGGAGGATCATCCTAGTGGGGAGAATGCTGATCTGATGAGGTTGCTACTGAATATGATGGAAAGCAGAAGCAAATTGAGCGCTTTTGCCAGGGATTGGTAACAGCACCCAGAAAGCCAAAAATGTTTCAGACTTCAGAAGATTGCAACCGATCGTATTTTCTGGCACCGAGAAGCCCTTGGATGCCGAACAGTGGTTAATAGACACAACAGACCTCCTAAAGGCAGCCTGGATCCCTGATCAGAATCTGGTAGAAGTGCTCAAGATATAGTTGAGAGATGTAGCCCGAACCTGGTGATTGGCAGAAGAGGCCATACTAGAAAAGCCCGTTTCCTGGGACCAGTTTTCGGAAAGTTTCTGCGACAGGTTCTTTCCTACAATGGCCCAAAAAAAGATGGAAGACCAAATTTATCAGACTGCAACAGTGGGACCGAACAGTAAATAAACATGCAGCAGAATTTTTGAGACTCATCCGGTTCGCACCCTACATGTGTTGACACTCTAAAACAACAAACTCTCAGACAGCCCGTCAACCGGTCTGAACGATGTCTAACTTATCGACATTTACAAAAGATAAGTCGCAGACAAGATGACGACCAATTTTTGCCCATTCTCGAAGGACAAAGCAGTGACTTGGACTCTACTGATTCAGTGAAGCAGACGGTAAGCCAAGGTTGCCTTTGAAGAGACCTAAGTAGGCCTAAGATGCTAAGTTAGCTCAATACTTAATCTCGCATAAGCCCAAGGGGATAGCCTCGCCTGAGAGGCTAAGTTTGTCTAGCTTCGCCTTAAAGCTCTTCACAGCTTTGCCTGAAGCTAATTTTAGCTTCGCCTGAAATTAATTATAGCTTTGCCTGAAACTTTCTTGATAGTTTCGCATGAAGCTCTTCATAGCTCTACAGAGAGCTAACTTGCAGCTTCGTCAAGCTAATTCTAACTTCTCCCGAGGCTAATTATAGCTTCTCTTGAAGCTTTCTTGATAGCTTCGCATGAAGCTCTTCATAGCTCCACTAAAAGCTAACTTACAGCTCTTCATAGCTCCACTGAGAGCTAACTTATAGCTTCGCCTGAAGGTAATTCTAGCTTCGCCTGAAGCTTTCTTGATAGCTTCGCATGAAGCTCTTCATAGCTCTACAGAGAGCTAACATACAGCTTCGCCTAAAGCTAATTATAGCTTCGCCTAAAGCTAATTCTAGCTTCGCCAGAGGCTAAATATAGCTTCACCTGAAGCTCTACACAGCCACGCAGAAGGCCAACTCCTATATTCGCCTGAAACTTAGCATAGCTCTGCTGAGAGCTCGCTTCTACCTTCACCTGAAGCTTGGCACAACTCCACTGAAAGAGCTAAAATGCTTAGCTTCGTCTCAACTAGCTAGCCTGGCATGAGAAGGCTAACCTTGCCTCCACTGGTTAGCGTCGCCTAAGGAGGCTAGCTTCGTCTCACTGGGTAGCATTACCTGAGGCTAGCTTCGCCTTAACTGGCTAGCCTTGCCTGAGGAGAGTAACCACCTCACTAAGTTAGTGGGGGAGTTAATGGGTAGTTACACCCATGATCCCTCGTTAAGAGGAAACAATCAAGGGAATCATAACTCCCTATTGAGCCTATAATAGCCCACTAGTAGGCTAGGCTCAGAGGCTTGAAGAAATTCAAATCCAAGAGGCTTTTTGAATTCTTTGGTGGCTTCAAAGCTTAAGCCAACAACAAGAGATCTACTCTCTCGCTTCCAAGAATTCAGAGAATCACTTCTCTAATCCTACAAGGATAAATTCAAGGGGCGAGAAGGAATTCCCAGGCAATAACATTTGAACATCGATCGATCGCATCGTCAAAGGGACAAAGTGGTCGCGCACTGATCAGACTCCCACCGGCACACTTTCACAGAAATCTTAGAGGAGATCTACTTGTAATTTTTTCTTAAAAGAAATACTTGTAATTTTGTTCCTCAATTCTCTTTTGTAAGTATTCCCCTTTTAAAAATCAATGGAAAACAACATGGTGGTAGATGAAAAAGAAACGAGCTAGCAAGGCTTGTATAGATGGACATTCAGAGGTTCCTCATACCCCAGCAGCTGAAGACGTACTTCCAAGTTCACACCATAGCCCGTGACGTAGAACGGGATCTGAAGAAGAAGAGTTAGAGTCAGAAGCAAATTAAGTCAGTGAAGCGGACATTCCAGCAGATGGACAGAGATTACCCGGTGATGGACAGAGAAGATTTAGTTAGACCTATTGATGCCTCGCTGACCAAACATCCTATTCAACCTCTTTCTCAGCTGATAGTATGTGGATACTGTCGAAAACATGGATACTCACAACAAGACTGCCAGAAGGCAAATGGACTATGTTTGAAATGCGGATCTGCGTAACATTTGATGGTTGATTATCCGTTTAAGGCAAGAAACGTCGCACCGGTTCAACTAGCACTTCCAGCACCGCCAGTTATGAAGTACCCAAGACCTGTTGGCAGGAGAGTCCCACTTGCTCAAACAGCATGCCTTCAATCATGTGCAGAGAGGAACAAGATCCGAAGCAGATCACAGAAGGAGTCAAGTTTACATTTGGCCACAAAGGAAGCTAGAATGTCGGATGATGTAGAAGCAGGATGGGGTGCCCGGTACCCAGAACAGGAACCCTAAAGTGTTGCCCGTGACCATTATCCCCATTTTATCACATCTTGAGTTGGCGATATTTCCACATCATTTCCACCTTGTATTATTATTATCATCAATCCTAGTTTTTCCGTGTTCATCACCCTCTTTATCGAAATTTCGAGAACGAAATTTTTATGAGGGTAAATTGTAACACCCTGTTCCAGAGATACGTACCCAGATACATGACCCGATTTTTTACCTGTATTTATTCTTTTTTTATTTATTTTATCATTATTTGGTATCGGGTCCGTATTTTGTGGACCATGAGCCCAGCCCGAGACCCGGATTTAGCCCCGGACCAAGCCAACCTGAGCCCAGCTCATTTTTATTATTATATTATTTTATTTATTTTTATTTTTATTTTTCTCTTTTTCCTTTTCCTCCTTTTTCCTTTTCCTTTTTCCTTTTCCTTTTCCTTTCTTTCTTTCTTTCTGTTGCTTCTTTCTTCCTTTCTTTTTCTTCTCTCTTTCTTCCCCCTTCCCCAAGCTGTGGCCGATAGCCTCCTGCACCTTCTCCCATCCCCTGCACCCCATCAACATCTCAACCACCCCATAACCTTTTCTCTCTCTCCATCTCTCTCACTCATTCTCTCTCATTTTTCTCTCTCTCTTTCACTCTTCTCCCTTCTCCCCTCTAGCCGTCGGCCACCCCCAGCTCCGGCCGCATCTCCGGCGACCACCCCGACAGACCTCCTCCCCGGCCTCCCCAAGCCGGCCCCCACCACCCAAACCACCACATTACCATCCACCTCCACCTCCTTCACCTCACCACTCCACCTCCATCTACACCACCACCACCATCACCATTTCTGCCACCCATCACCCCTCCACGGCCAACCACCAACACCAACACCGCCACCCTCATCTCCACTAACATCACCCTTCTCCACTACCATTAACATCATCACCACCTCACCCTTCTCTCCTTCCTCCCTGACAGCCATCCCCAGCCAGCAGACCCTGGTCACCTCCCCACTGGTCGCAGCCGGCCAGGCTTGGTCACGCCATCCTCGTGCAGCCCACCCTCTTCTATGTCTATCTCTTTCTTTCTCCCCTCTTTCTTTATCTCTCTCTGTTTCCTCTCTCTACCCCTTTCCCGCTCTCTTCTCTCTCCTTTGTACTCTCTCATCCGTTCTCTTTCTCATGTCTCTCTTTCCCTCTCTAATTCTGTCTCTCTATCTCATTCTCTCTCTTCTCTCTCTAACTCTCTCTGGTTCCGATTCTTTCTCTACTCTTTTTTACTCTCTCCTCTATCTCTCTCCTTCATGCATGCCGTGCGTTAATGCCATCAACGTTTCGCTGGAGACCTTCATCATGCCCGAGACATTCTACGTGAGTACTTTTTCTTAGCGAGTACAAGTTCTTGGGTTATGCAATAGTGGTTATTTATGTTTGTGGGTGTTTGTATATTTGTGGCGAATGTTGTAATTGTGTGGGTGTTTGTATAATTGTTGTAACTGTGCAGTGTACTTGTATTTTGTGTGGTGAATGTTTGTAATAGTGTAGGTGATACTTGTATATGTACATGTGCTTATTCTAACGCTTATGCAGGTACCTTCACTCCTATTTAACCTTCAGGCTATATTCCAGCCTTCGGGCTCCGCCTCCAGGCTATTTTCAGCCTTCGGGCTTAAACCTTTGGGTTCCTCTAGCTCCGCCGACAGGCGAGCTAAGCGCTAAGCGCTTTTCCAGCTAGCTCCATCGCGAGCGTGGCTTCGCCGTGTGCGACAGCATGACGTTCATACGCTCGCTTCGCCGCGAGCATGGCTTCGCCGTGTGCGACAACATAGCATTCATACGCTCGCTTCGCCGTGAGCGTCTAGCTTCGCCGCGAGTGTGGCTTCGCCGTGAGCGTTAGTATGCGTTCATACGTCAGATGCGCCGCAAGCGCTAGCTTCGTCTTGTGGGTTAGCACCTAGCGCTCTATGTTAGCTTCGCCAGGAGTCTAGCTTCATCGTGTGTCTAGTGTTATATATTGCTGACACGATCTACCTATGCTCCAGCCCTGCCTAGCCCTGCTTGCCCGCTTAGGGGCTGTTTGGATTCAAGGAAGTGGGCGAAATTGAGAAAGTGGGGAAGTGTCATTTCCCACTTCCGCTGTCCATCCAAACACCAGAAAAAGAAAATGAGAAAACTTCTTTTCCTTTTTTCTTTTCCCTTTTACACAATCATTTTCTCACTTTCAAGGTGCTATAATTTTGTGGTCATGTAAATCTCATTTGTAATAAGTTGTAGCTCAAAACAATTAATTTTGTGGTCATGTAAATCTTACTTACATTCTAATTACAGTTCAATTTTTTTCATAATTAATTTTTTATTTTAATAATTTTTTACAGTCAACTTTATGGTCAACTTTTCTACTTCCACTTTCACATTACTAACCAAACACCGGAAAACACATTATATTGTTCTACTTCTACTTCCCAACTACCAATCAAATACCAAAAAAGATACACACAAATTCTCATTTTCCAAAAAGAAAAAAATCTACTTCCCACTTCCTCACTTTCGCTCACTTCCTTGAATCCAAACCATCCCCTCAATAGCTTAATTTATAATTGTTAATATTATAGTTGTGAAGAGTTTGAATATTTCTTTATATTGTTTTCTTGTATTAGGTTGCGTGATCGGTTACTTATACTATGTTGTGATCCTATACTTTCGTGTATTGTCATACTCCTAATACTATAACACTTGACCTGTTACTTGCATAGTTCCTGTATCATATTACATACATTCCAGTTACATGTACCCACCGGCTACCGACATACAAAGTAAGGATCTTAAGTGCCACACAAAAGGACCAAAGTGCTCCATGGACCTAAGTGTTCCTCGGAACTTACGATCCGGGGAAGCCACCTCTAGAACTCCATGGAGAGGCCACCTCTTGACTCCTGAGTGTAAGCCACTTCTAAAAATCCCACTTTGTATGGCATTAATATGCCAAATACATCCTCTATACTCTAGTCCAGTACATGATATACATATATACTTAGTACCTTACAATAATAATGTCAGGAGCGGGTTTTATTCGATCACTCTCTCGTTCAAATAATGATACCCGCATATCAAAGTTCAGATGAGTTCGGCTGGAAGTGCAAACCCAAGCATGGGCTACCAGTGATATGAGACACTGAAAGGGAATGACTAAAATAACAGTCGATACTGATTATTATTATTATTGTATAATTAAAGTACCTTACTCGCCACTTGTGTAATACTACTTCTATGCTACCGTAATTAATTCCTGATATTCTTGTTTACTGGACTGTACTTGCTTGACTGACTCCCGGCACACTACTTTGATACAATAATGACATTAGAAACGTATGTTATTTGATCACTCCTTCGTTCAGATAATGATATCAGGTGTCATGTTCAGATGAGTTCTGCTGGAGTAGGGACTCCAGTGTGGATATCTAGTGTTAGGGGACACTGAAAGAGAATGATTAAAATAATAAGCGATATTGATTATTGTTATTGTATAATTGTAGTGCACTGCCTGCCGCCTGCCGGATATGACATCTGTGTTATTAAATCTCCTGATTTGCTTGCTTCCTGACTTAGTACTGATTCTATATTTATCGTTTATGTTTACTGTTTATCGCATACTTGCATGACTTGAGTATACGACACTTTTTGGTACACATATACTTTGCATGTGCACGTCACTTGGCTTCATTTTACGTATTCATTGGGTTGATTTTTGACGACCCCTGGACCTGCATGTCCAGATCCCGGAGCTTGGACCGAGGCAAACCCCTCTGTTGAAGACTTGGTGTTTCTTGTGGCGCAGCGAATCAGCCGTAGATCCTCTCAGTCATGCCTCCTCTTGATCGGCTCTCGTGATTTCCTTTCGCAGCTCGTGAGCCTCTTCCAACTCTTGTACATTGTAAATCTCTTTGTTAATCTTACTTTTATACTTTGTGATGTAATATTCATGTAATATTGGATCACGCTATATGATAACAGTGTACTTGTACTGTTTTGTTGGATGTATATTATTAGTGTGCTTCCGTACTCCGATTCTTACATGTACTAATGCTTAGCGTAGATATGTGAGGTTATTTCCGTCCTGTGTATATATGTCACAATAGCATCCCCGTATTCGCGGGACCGTGGGGCTACAAGTGATCTTGTGAGAACGTGCATAATGAAAATCCTTCATTGCGGTGAAAGAGGGGACGTAAAGCAAGTGGGCTCAAACCTCGAAACAATTCTCTAGTGTTTGTGATTGCTCATCTCTCTTTCAACTCAACTCTACTCACTTTTGTTTTTATCTTACTTACTAATATTTGCTTATCTTTATATGCTTGATATAGTTTCATATGCTTACACTTATTTGAATCAAGAAAACAATTAAGCACCTCAACTCTTATTAAAGAAAAATCTTGAGTAGAAGTTTTAGAGACCTTCACCGGAATTTGACTTCACTTCTTAGTATCTATTTGTATGTTAGTTTTCGTTAGTTAAAGATTTTAAATTTCGCATTTTAATTACACATCACCTATTCACCCCCTCTAGGTGATTTACAATGATGACCTTTCAATTGCTCTTCGTAAGGATAAACGCGCTTACACATCTCAACCTATCTCTCACTTTGTATTTCTTAACACTAGTCTCCATCCTTTCATGCCTTTATTTTTCTGTGGGCTCATATTTTGTTCCCAAATCTGTGTTATAAGCCCTATCTATCCCAAGATGAAAGGATGTCATGAAGAAAGAAATGTTGGCCCTAGAACAGAATGGAACCTGAGATCTTGATGCTCTTTCACCAGGAAAGAAGGCAGTTAAATGTCAATGGGTGTACACCGTGAAGTTAAATCCTAATGGGTCATTAGCTTGTTTGAAGGCTCGTTCGATTGCCAAAGAGCATTCTCAACTGTATGGAATAAATTATCAGGACATCTTCGCGCCGGTTGCAAAGTTGACATCTGTGCGGATTCTTATTTCTTTGGCTGCTATTCATCACTGGCCCATCAATCAGTTAGACGTTAAGAATGCTTTTTTTAATGGTGTTCTTAACAACAAAGTTTACATGGAGCAACCACCCAGTTTTGCTGCTAGGGGGAGTCAGGGAAGGTGTGCAAACTAAAAAAGTCTTTGTATGACTTGAGACATTACCGAGAGCTTGGTTTGGATGATTTGATGATGTTGTTCAAGCTTTGGTTTTCTCATTCTAAGAACGATCACTCTGTGTTTTGGTGACAACATCAAGGAAAAAAGTAACTCCTTGTAGTGTATGTGGATGATAGATATTATCATCACTGGTTATGATGTGCAGGGAATTGTACATTTGAAAGGCTACTTATTGAAGCATTTTTAGACAAAAGATCTTGGATCTTTCCAGTATTTTTTTAGGCATTGAAGTAGTTAAATTCAAGAGGAGAATTACTCTTTCCCAGAGCAAGTATGTGCTTGATATGCTCTTTGAGGCAGATATGTTGAGGTGCAAAGCTGTTGATGCACCAATGAAAACTAATGTCAAGTTGCTACCATATCAGGAAGAGACTTTAGATAATCCTGACAGGTATCGTTGGTTACTGGGAAAGCTGAACTGCTTAATAGCTGTGAAGCATGGACACGGCCAGACCCAAGCCGTGTCTGTGTCGGGCACGTGTCGGGCACGGACATGTACCCAATACGTGTCGGATACGGTTTGGTCATGTCCGACACGGATCGGCTCGTGTCCCCGAAACGGACCAGGTTTAATCCGGTATGGACACGGACACGACAAGGCGAAGTCAGATCAGGTCCGGGATCGGTAGGGTAAAAAAAACCGATTCGTTTTAATAAAATGCCCTCCCTTTTGTTGTCGTCATTCTCAATCTCTCTCCTTTCTCTCGTTCTCGATCTTTCTCTTCTCCCTCTCGTTCTTGTCGGCGATGACGGCAAAGACAACAATGACAACGATGACGACGACGACAACGACAACGACCACGAGGAAGAGGAAGGTCACATGAAGCATTGATTTGGGGGTTTTTTTAGGGTTTAATTTTAGGAATTTGAGTTTCTCTCGTTTAATTTCAGGATTTTAATTTTGAGTTTGATTGATTTTGATTTTTTTTTACAGATCTAATTCCCGTCTCGTGTGGAGCTCGTCGTCGATCGTGTGGAGCTTGATGCTGATCGTAGGGAGATCATCGCCGATCGTGGGAGCTCGTCGCCAATCATGGGGAGTTCGTCGCTGATCTCAGGTAATGTCTCCCCCTCCATCTCTCTTTGTTCTATCTCTCATTTTGTATCCTCCTCTCTCTCGGTCTCTCTCTGTCTGTCTCTCTTTCTCATCTCTCTCACTGTCTCTCTCCTCTATTCCCCTCTTTTTGTCTCTCTGTTCTCTCTCCCCATCTCTTTGTGATCTCTCTCCCCCCGCGATCTCTGTCTATCTCTCTCTAGAGAGCAGAGTGAAAGAGTAAGGGGGAGAGAGGATCAGAGAGACTGAGAGAGGCAAAAAGAGGCATTGAGACTTAGAGAGGGAGAGAGGAGTAGAGTGAGGCAGTGAGACAGAGAGGAGCAAAGAGACTGAAAGAGAGACAGAGGATCAGTGAGACAGAGGAGAGAGAGAGGATCAGTGAGACAGAGAGAAGGAGAGAGAGTAATTGATTTAAATTATTGTGTTGATTAAATTGCATGATTAAATTGCATGAAGAAGATTTAGGATTTTGATAGTAATTCATTTATGATTGTGTAGGATTTTGAGTTTAATTGATTTAGAAATTTGATAGTAATTGATTTATGATTGTATAGAATTTTAAGTTTAATTGATGTAGGATTTTGATAGTAATTAATATATGCTTGTGTAAGAATTTGAGTTTAATTGATGTGCGATTTAGAAAATTGTTGTGTTGTTGTGTTTAGAAATTAGAGCAATATCACTTCGATAGAAAATAGTTTGTTGATCACTTGATTGAAATTTTATAAATTTATTTTAAATAATAATAATAAAATATTCCTTGTCGTGTCTCTACATCCTATTTTTTGGATTTTACTGTGTCCCGTGTCCGACACCTGTGTCCGTGTCCGACACCCGTGTCCGTATCTGTGCTTCATAGCCTAATAGTAATTAGACCTGACATTACATTTGTTATGAGTGTTGTAAGTCAGTTTCTCTCAGCATTAAGGACAACCCATTGGGATGCAGTAGTACAGATTCTCAGGTACTTAAAGAAGTCTCCAAAAAAAGTTTTTGTATTTGGATCGTGGACCACCACAATTGATGATTTCTCACATACTGATTGGGCAAGATTACCCCTTGATAGGCGATATATCACAGCACTTTGTGTTTTCCTTGGAGGAATTTTGGTGTCATAGAAAAGCAAGAAGCAAAGTCTAGTGACACAATCTAATGCAGAGTCAAAGTATTATGCAATAGCAAATGTAACTTGTGAATTATTTTTGGTTAGAGACTTACTGTGAGCCTGGCTTTGCTCCAGAGTGTTCTATGATGTTATACCATGATAATCAGGCTACTATTCACATAGCTGAAAATTTAGTATTTCACAAACGCACAAAACATGTTGAAGTGGATTGTCATTTGGTACGTCAGAAGGTAGAAGAGAAGATTATTCAAGCTCCCCATATTTCATCTAATCATTAGCCGACACATTTGCCTACAAAGTCTCCTGAGAGAAGACACGAGTGATTTTATTTGTGACAAGCTGAACATGTATGATATATATGCTCCAGCTTGAGGTAGAGTGTTAGCAGTATTGTTTAGTCCTATATTGGTTGTATTAAGAGACTATATATCAAAACTATCTATATAATAAAGGAAGGAGAGAGCAAAATAACTAACTCTCTATTCTTTAATAATTTAGATTTTAGCAGAGTATACTACCTTCAGAATGCCTGAAAGTACTCATGTAAGAACATGCAACGTGTTTACGCATACATGTAGGTTTGGGTGTGTAATTCATAAAATATGGTTGTAGTTATCCATGTGTTTGTGGTGGTGTCTATGTGCAGGTGAGTTGTGTGAGTGGGTTGCATGTGTAACTTGAATAGATGGTTGTAGCTATTGGTGCTCCCATATTTTTTTAGGTAAGCTATTCCTCAACTCCATGGCTATCTTTACTAATTGGTTTACAGACATAATTCTCATATCCACCCAAATAAATGTCTTTACAAACTCATGAAGAAGGATAGTGATCAATCATATTTGATAGCTTGAGATATCGAAAACATCTCAAACCCATTGTTGGCATGTATCTAGCATGTTCTAGGATGAATCTGTGTTGGACATTCAATGCATGAACGGGCACATTATGCATGTGTTTTTGCAACCTAAGTCCTTAGGAACCTGTTGCAAGAATGCTTGCAATATATACAAGCTTGAGAGATTAGCCAGGAAATATCAAGGGATAATCCTATCTATTCCCATGTATTACAATGTATTCTAAGAAAACATTATAATACAATCAGTATCTGACAATACATCAAAAATATACTAATTTTAGAAAATAAAGAAAAATAGTTTAAATACTAATCTTCTAGTATTTGCCACACTAATTTATTGTTGTACTATACATTAGTTTGTGTTATTTTGTAACATAGAGTTATTTTAATGTGTAATAAAATATTTATATAGTTTGTGCATTTGCCTAGGCCAGGAATTTGATGTTCTAACATAGAAGTGCTGATGTAAGATTGATGCTTGATAGTCAGACAGACATAGTCGAATCTTTTTGTGGAACTTTCTCAACCTAAATTTTAACTCACAGTAATTTTGATGGGTGAGCTTTAGAATAAGGAACATCATGGAAAATAAGAATTTCAAAGTCCTTGAAAAGGCTAGAGATTAGCATGACAAGGTGCAAGAAAGAATAGCAATAAAACCATGCGTATGGTGCATATTTCAGTCGACAATTGAGATATTTACTAAATTTAGATTAGGCCATCCCCTCTAAGCCCTTATCCAGATCTCATGTATTAGGCTACAAAAAGCTAATAAACAAATCGGTTCTTGCAAATTATGGGATGGACATGATAGGAATTCTCAACACTAGAGTGATAAAAGTCAGAGAAACATACGAGAACCACAAATGCAGACTTCTTTGGGGCATGCCCCAGCATAAGCCAAATTACAACAAAGTATCGATCTGGGAACAATAATAGCTTAAAGATTTCCTCACTGCTTGCTTCTCATTCCATCAAAATTTTGTACAAAAATTAAAAGATTAACTTCTATCCCATTTCTTTCTCTCACTCATCAATCCAGAAAACGAAAAAACCAGCATAACCCACCCATAATTTCGAATCCAACGAACTATCTTTCTACAAAATTAACACTATCACCAACTATCCCCAAATCTTTGACAACCCTAGAAACAAGAACCTAGATCAAGCCCTTTATGTCCCCGCAATATGATTTAGATATTCAATAATGCCCTCGTAACAAAATTTCAAAGACACCTCGCCCGGTTGGCCCTGTCGAGATTATTGTAAACCCAGTAAAATACTAAGAATCCATGTTAAGATGCATCAATAACCTAGATATCATTCTGCTGTTATTTAAAAAAACTACCAAGATTTTTATTTTATTTTGTAAGAGTGTGAAGAATAAGGAGAGGAGCAGTAGCGGAGCTTACTTGGCAACGGTGCAGTCCTCCAGCTTCTTTACCTGTTGATTGCTGCTTCCTCCGCCGCCACCGATTCCGCTGCTTCCTCCGCCGCCGCTCGCCATTCTCTCTCTTTCTTTCTCCTCGCTCGCTCGCTGATACTTCTCCTCTCTGCTCTGCTGCTGCAGAGCTGCTGTGTGTTTTGCGCTTTGTTCCCCAAATGTGAGCACATGATCTGCACGTGACAACCCAATAACTAAGACCGAGTCCGGCCCAAAATTAAACCCGCTTTCTCGTCTGCAACGGATGCCAAACTTCACTGCTAATGCAGAGTGGCTTCGGCTCTTGGCATTTTTTGAAGAACTAATCGATAATCCTCATAATCAGAAAAAGGTTTCAAAGTGGGACAGCACCTTAGCATCCATTTTTTTTGTTTTCCTTTTCTTTTTTGGTTTTTTTTTCTTCTTCATTTTTTCTTCTCTTTCTCTTCTTGGTTTTTTTTTAAATTCTACTCACACCGCCCTTCTTGTTGTCTACACCCACTCTTAAAATGATTTTTTTGAATTACAATTTTAACCATAGATAAAAAGTCTATAATAACCCTCTTTTTTCCCTTCCTCTCATTTTCTCTCCAAGAGTTTCCAGCATTTTTTTTGCACCCCTTTACTAAAATTCTATCTAAACCCTAAAACTCTTCTTCCTCTCCATGGGTTTAATTGAATTGTTTTGGTTCCAGAATCGTCTCGTACCCAAATCAAGGTAATTTAGGTAGTCATCAAATTCTAATTGAATTTATTTCTGTTTTGACCTATTCTTTCTCTAATTTTTGTTGCTAAAATTAATTAACAACAGATGCAAATCGAGCGACATGAGAATGTGCTGCTCAAGCAAGATAATGAAAAATTCTGACTCGAGAACATCACTAGGAGGGATGCAATGTGAAGCCCCATGTGCAGCAACTACAGCGGGCTGGCAATCCTCGTTGTGCTATCTCTTGAAGAACAATATCTAAAAGTCGAGAATGCTCCACCGAAGGACGAGCTCAATCGGGTTTGCACCCTCGCCGGGAAATTTTTAGGCAAGCTTTAGGGGTTCAAGTGAATGGAATTCGTTCAAATTAAAGGACCAAGTTCTGTAAAATCTGTATTGAAGGTTTTGTAAAATCTGTGTCTGAGTTTTGGTTGAGACTCATTATAGTGGTCAGTTTTCGACCTTCTCGAGATCACATCACGTGTCCATCCTGCACCAAGCAGGCAAATGACACGCGGTCGCCTCTAAAACCTCCAAGCAGGAGTCCTCGTTCAATTCAAATCCCGAGCAGTCCAGATGGTTAGAAGAAAGAGATAAAGTCAGTTACAGGCATCCTTATCTATAAGCTGAATCCCCATTTGAACTTGTCAGTTACAGCTCGGGAACATATCAACCGCACCAACAGCTGGATGCAGACGACCAGATAAAGATGGACTCTCATCTAATCAATTCAAACTTGGATGTTCAGCTCTAACCGTCTTGGTGATAAATGGATAGGTGTTTAAACAGAGCTGGACTCCGCGGCCTTATCCAACAGTCACAACCTGTATAAATAAAGATTCCTTTCAATGTAGGAGAAGATGATCAATTAAGCCCAGAAACCTAGCACGCTATAGAACACCATTGTTCTAATCTTTATTATAGTGGAATTGCTCTCTCTCCGTGGTTTTCTCCCGTTTGGGTTTCCACGTAATTCGTTGGGTTTGCATTGGCTTTTCTGAGATTTGTTTGACCCATCTCCATAAATTTGGTGTGTAAATTAATTCCTTAGGAAATTACTCATAGCATTTGAAACTTTCGTTGAGAGCTTCTGAATCCATACTTAGGATCTCTCCATCCAATATCTTTCCTCAAACAATCATGGCGTACAAGAATGACACCCGTCATGACATCAACACTTCTGATGAATTCGATCCATTAGTTCTCTTCCGTGGGCAGCTTGTCTATATGGTGATCGACCAATGACGACAGCCGGGTGAACACTGTGCTAAAGCCGATCGCGAGCGGGAATTAGTCACCATCCATCGCGATACTGCAGAACGTGAGCGAGAGGCGATAAGCAGGCAACCATCAGTTGCGTACGCAAATAAAAGGTTCTTCGAGATGTGCAGCAATGAGTCATCGAGTTGGGTGCTAGGGAGACTGAGATGGACACCTCTCCCCAGGTCAACCAACATCCAACGGCTCCAGCCGACCTACATTTCAAGCTAAACAAAATGTGTTCTAAAGTAACCTCTCTGCATAGGAACCCCGAGAGCCTTCAAGCCAATAGCTCGCGAAAGCATGCAAGGGAACATCACGTCCCAACTCATAAGGAGACGCTTCCCCGACAATGACGAAGACCAAGGACGCCTCAGTCTTCACCACCCTAAAACTGCCAATTGGCTATATCTTTCACATGATCAAGCATCAGCCGTGTGTGAAACTCCTTAAGACTACCAAGCACGACAAAAATTTCCTGGAAGTAAAGAACTATTTTTTTTTACGACAATCGAGGACACGCCTGTTGGCCCTAAGGCCATTAGCCCGATATTTCGATGGATATTTTGATGATAACAAACCATATTTAGTTATGTATTTAACAATCTTGTTTAAAAGAATTTCAGGTTTAAAACAAGTTGATTTGACGGCTCCACTATCAAGACTCACAAGTTTGGACGCCGCTAAAGATTTGCATTCCCAAGCCAAGCACGGTAGAAAGCTTCGGGATCAAGACATTGAAGAAAAGATCAAGATTTGTATTTTACTTTTCTTTTTAGACATTTTGTAAAAACCTAGATGATAGAGGTAGATTATTGGGATTGTTACTCACACAAACTTAGTTTGCTTCATGGTTTAAAAAGAATCTTTATTTCAGAATATTTTGTCAAAACTAAGTTGGAAATTAGTTTTAGAAATATCATGTTTTGGAAAACCAGTTTTAAGAAAAACAAGTTTATTAAAAAGGATTTTTTATCAAAATGATCTAACATGTTTGAGTATTGATATATGATCATACTCTTAGTTTTATAAGGTCTAGAACCTCATATATAGATCCCTAAACCAAAATCCTTCAAACCAAAATTTTCCTTCTTTCAGAATCTGTTTTAACAGATCTGACAGTCACCGGTCGACCGACCCTGTCGACCGACGTGCACGACTGTGCATGTGTGCATGTCGGCCGGCCGCTCGGGTCGACCGGGCACTTGTCAGTGCTCTCTGTTTGTTTCGGTCGACCGAGCGGCCGACCGTTTTCCCTCAACGGTCAGAAATATGACCGTTGACGGTCGACCCGCCCGGTCGACCGGCAGTTGTCAGAAAAGTCTGACAGACTCCAACAGCTCTATTTTCTGACAGATTTTTTGTTGGGATCTCACCCCAACGAATTTCTCTGGCTGTTACCTAGTCTTTTCATCCCCTATAAATAGGTGATCATTTCAACATGATAAGACACAAGATTTACATATAAGATTTACAAGTTTTCAAAAGCCTTTCATTTTAGAAAAGATTTTCATCAAAGCCAAAGTTTCCAAACACCTACTTGAAGCAAAACCCTCTACTTCACTCTAGTCATTTTGCACTTCACAATCCCAAGTACTATCTCTACATATTGGTTATAGGATTGTGCTAAGTGAGCTTTTTGTGATCAAGTGTGATCAATTTTCTTCTTGAGCGAAGTTGTAGAGGCATCAGCCTCAAGCGAGCTAGTGTGCTCCAAGTGGTGTTGCGGCATCACGAGAGATAGGACAAGTGTGTCCTTGTATTGGAGATCCAGTGGGATCAATAATAGTGGAAATCCTTCAAGTGTGAAGGCGGGGACGTAGAGCGTGGCTCGAACCTCGGAAACATATCCTCGTGTTTGTGTTTGCTCAAATTTCTCTAAACTCAAACTCTCTTTATTACTTGCACTATTTATTGTCTTTTATCTTGCAAGCATTTTAATTTGAGCATATTGTTAAGTAGATTTTTAATTCCGCATTATTACCATATTTCATATAGCCATCACCTATTCACCTCCCCTCTAGGTGATTTCAATTGGTATCAGAGCCTAACCCTACTATTTGGTTTAACCACCTTAGGGAGATCCTTGTTTTTGGCTATATCATTTGTTGCATTCTTCATTTGTTGTGCATCTTATTCATTATCCATGGCTTCAATTGATTTTTCTAGCATCAAGTCCCCACCCAAATTTGATGGCTTGAACTTCCCTATTTGGAAGGTCAAGATGAACCTTTTCCTTAAGTCCCTAAGAGTTAGGGTTGCTAGGGCCATAACCAAAGAATTTATAGAACCTTTCAGCGATGAGAGAACATGGTCCGAGGACACCACCAAGGACTATGAGGCCAATGCTAGGGCTCAATATGCTTTAACCCAAGCCCTTAATGAAGATGACCTTTCCCGCATCATTAACTGTAAATCTGCATTTGAAGTGTGGAATGTTTTGATTGTTACTTATGAGGGAACGTCTCAAGTCAAGAGATCTAAAATTGACTTGCTTCGTTCTCAATATGAGAACTTTTACATGCTTGAGAATAAGAGCATTGATGACATGCTCACTCGTTTCACCAAAATAACAAATGCTTTATCTTCTTTAGGTGATGCGATTGATAATGACCAAAAGATAAGGAAGGTCATTAGAGCTCTTCCCAAAACTTGGGAAGTCAAGGCTACAACCCTCAAAGAGCTCAACGATCGGGAGGAGATGGACTTCTCCGGCTTCATCGGCAATCTCAAAACCCATGAGATGGAGATGAAGGTTAGAGAAGAAAGGGAGGCGCCGAAGAAGAAAGCTCTCGCCTTCAAAGCCACTCCAACCAACCATGACGAGGATGACTCATCGGAAGATTGCGATGAGGACTTTGCCATGCTCATCCGGAAGGTGGGCAAGATGTTCTACAAGAAAGGGAGGCAAAGCAACTTTCAAAGAGGGAAACCTCAAGGAAGATTCAAAAGGAAAAGAGAGGAGCCGGGTCCTTGCTTTCATTGCAAGAAGATCGGACACCTCATTGCTGATTGTCCCGCTCTCCAAGCTACCACCTCCAAGAACAGCCCAAAGAAGAAGAAGGCTATGGTGGCCACGTGGGACGATACGGAGTCGGAATCCTAAGAGGAGAACGACGCCGCACACATGTCTTCATGGCACATGGAGACGATGCATCTAAGGTAACACTTGACAACTCCATAGATGATGATGAATTAACTATGGATGAATTAGCACAATTCTTTGAAGAACTTCAACATAGATATGAGATTTCTCAATCTCATAATAAGAAATTAAAAAGAGAAAATGATTCTTTAAAAGATAAAATTAATATTATTGAAAAGTAGAAAAATGATTTGTCTAGTGCTTTTAAGAAAATAAAGATTGATTTTGAAAACTATAAACTAGCTTGTAAAGGAAAAACTTCTATTTCTTCATGTAATAAAAATGATTTTGTTGAAATTCAAAAACGGGTTGATGTTTTAGATTCAACTCTTAAAAAATGTGCATTTGACTTAAATAAATTTGCATCTAGATTTTCCAAAGGAGTAACCCAAGGGAAACACACTCACCATGCACGAAAACATGCACACACTCACAAGCATGCTCACATGTATGATAGTGGTAGGATTTATGTTTGCACACATTGTGGCCGCAAAGGCCATTTAGAAAATTTTTGTTTTGCTAAGCTTAACATGACAAATAAACATGTTTGGGTTCGCCCCGGTACTAACCCTAAAGGACCCAAAAGGATATGGGTACCAAAAGACACACCCAATTTAGTTGAAACAGGTGGGTCTTCATCCTCCAAGACTTAGGGGGAGACAGTGCCCGGGTGGTGGATGCATCAAAGCTCAAAGATCACATCGCGCTTGCATCGCTATCATGGAGGCACCTATTTTGGAGATTGCCCTCGGTTTAGTAAATTCTCCATTTAAAAGCTTTATTTTGTTTATATATACAAATGCATAGGATTGTTAGTTTACCTTTGTGTTACATTGATATGAATTAGAGTAAACTTACATTTCCATCATGCTTGTGTATATGCTATTTTATGCCATATTTATTTTGTATGTCCACATGTCTAGTTTTGATCATATATATATATATATATATACTCATTTTGTCAAAACTAAAATAAATATTTAAAATTCATATTTAAAGCAAATACATTAGAGATGGCAATTGCGCACCTCAACTCTTATTTAGAGGAATCTCGAGGATGAAGTTCAAAACCCTTCACCGGGTATTCGGCTTCAACATCTCTAAACCTTTATTTTTATATGAAAAATAATAATATTAAAATGTCTTGTGTAAATTGTGTTAATATTATAACTAATGAAGTTTAAAACCATGTTTTTTTAATATATGGTATGTTGAAAATATTCTGCCTATTATTTGTTAGACAGTTTTTAAAATTTTTTTTTTTTGGATCTTTTTCTGCTGACAGGTTTTTGGGCAGGACCGGTCGACCGGATCTGAGTTCCGGCCGACCGACCTTGCCTGGAAGAATATTTTTCATTCTTCTCTGTAGCCGGCCAACCGGTGCGGTCGACCGTTTGATCTGTCAGAGCTCTCGGGTAATTTCAGCCGACCGCTGCGGTCGACCGTTTGGTCTGTCAGTGGTCTTGGGTATTTTCGGTCGACCGGATGGGTCGACCGGGCATCGAGAATCTGCCACCTACCCACTT
Source organism: Agave tequilana (assembly GCA_038442645.1). Lineage (NCBI taxonomy): Eukaryota > Viridiplantae > Streptophyta > Magnoliopsida > Asparagales > Asparagaceae > Agave > Agave tequilana. The sequence continues at coordinate 245,113 of JAVJIF010002926.1, forward strand.
TATTTAAAGCCCGTTTCTCTCTCTCATTTCTCACCGGCGATCCCTCTTCTCCCTCTCTCTAAAAATCTTATTTTCTTCATCTCTCTCAAATCCACCTCAAATCCAAGCTTCATACTCTCAAATCTTTGCTGGATCATCCTTTTCAGGCCCGATCTACGTTCGAACTAAGGGAATTTTTGATTTTGGGTTCTTGATCTCTCTTTCATCAGGTAAAAATCCAATTTTTCCTTTAGATCTTGATTTCCTTCTTATTGTTCTACTAGCTTTTGTCAAGATCCATCCTTTCCTTAGTTTAGATCAAGCCCTAATTTTATTTGTGACCTAGATCTTCTTTTTAAACCTAAAAATTTAATCATGTCTAAGAGATCTAGAACTGATAAAGGGAAATCTGTAGTTCCTTCATCCTCTTCCACTAGACCTAAACACCCTTTTGTAAATGATCTTGCTGAGAATAAGTATATCCTCCTGTCTAAAAGAACCCTCATTTCTGGGAGATGTGTTATTCTCCAAGACTTTGAGCACCTTAACATCCCTCATATTTTGAGAAATAATTCATTGGATCTGTTTATGGCCATTAGAGAACCGGTTTATACCTCTCTCGTGCCTTACTTCTATTCAAATTTTGCTTTCGAGGGAAACCGTGTTAGGAGTAGAGTTCTAGGGAGAGACATTGACATTCCTCTAGAAAAATTTGCTGATTTGTTGCATCTCTCCCATGGAGGAGTTGATGTATACTCTTTTGATCTTCATGATTTCGAGTATCCGGCCGGTGAGTCTGCGCTCACCGCATCCACTTTGATTCACAGGGATTGACAACCCCGATTTAGTAAGGAATGATGAGGTGAACAAGTTCACTTTCACCGCCCAAGTCCTAGCTAAATTTGTTTTCTACAATATTTTACCCAAGTCTGGGGAGTACAGTCATGCTAGGGGTCCTGTTCCTCTGATAGTCTTTTGCCTTCTGAGAGGCATTAAGATTAATATCCCCCGCTTCATAGCTTCACACATGGCTTCTGATCAAATCCGTATGCCCGGTAGGCATTTGCCTTATGGGATGCTCATCTCTTATCTCCTCAAACAACTGGGTTTTGATCTTTCGTCGGAGTCTCCCACTGAACCATCAGTAAACTTGGATAGCACCCTTTTGAAGAGGATGCAACCCAGGGCACGTCTTCCCGCCCCTGACAGCCTCCTGTTCCTCCTGCTCATGCCCCAGGGTCCTCTTCTGCCCCAGGGACTTCCTCCGCTCCCGGGCCTTCCATATCTTCAGATCTTCAGGCCCTCATTTCATCTGAGCTTCGTACTCAGATCCGGAGCATCAGTCTTGGGTCGAGAAGCGACTGACCCAGATTTCTGCGGCGGATGCAGCACATCGCGCGGAGATGGACTCGCGTTTTCAAGGACTTCGCAATGACATGTCTTATTTTGCTGACTCCATGCGATTCGTGGATTCGCAATTTGAGGCACTCTTTGTGAAGCTCAACATGCTTGGTCCAGATCCCACAACATTTGCCCGACCGCTTCCTTCCTCTGGTCCTCCATTTCCTGCCAGGGCTCCTTCTGCCTCTTCACCACCACAGCCAGGTGTTGCAGGTATTGATCCAGAGGAGGCGGCTTCTTCTTCTGATGAGGATGGTGATGATTATGAGGATGTGGAGATGGCTGCAGGTGATACTGAGGATGACGATGAGGAGGACGATGATGAGGACGACGACGATGATGAGTGACTTCCCCTTTTGATAATGTCAAAAAGGGGGAGAGATATTCTGGAGAGACTTCACTTGGGCTTATATTTTGTTTCTTATATTTTGTGTGATGTATTTTGTTTTTTGTGTTGGACACCTTTTTGGTATTTTATTGTGGACATGTATTTGTGGACATGTGTTGCTTATCTTAAGTTGTTGTCTATGTATGAACATGTGTTATCTTTTATTTATGACATGAGTAATGTCTGGCATGGACATGTGTATGATTGTTTTTCATTTGCGCCATTTATCTATGACTGAGTATATTTTTATTATATGCATGTGTTGAGGGGGAGCTTCACTTGAAGTCTCTACCCAAAATATTTGTAATAACTATATATGTTTTGTCATCATCAAAAAGGGGAGATTGTTGGCCCAAAGGCCATTAGCCCGATATTTCGATGGATATTTTGATGATAACAAACCATATTTAGTTATGTATTTAACAATCTTGTTTAAAAGAATTTCAGGTTTAAAACAAGTTGATTTGACGGCTCCACTATCAAGACTCACAAGTTTGGACGCCGCTAAAGATTTGCATTCCCAAGTCAAGCACGGTAGAAAGCTTCGGGATCAAGACATTGAAGAAAAGATCAAGATTTGTATTTTACTTTTCTTTTTAGACATTTTGTCAAAACCTAGATGATAGAGGTAGATTATTTGGGATTGTCACTCACATACACTTAGTTTGCTTCATGGTTTAAAAAGAATCTTTATTTTAGAATATTTTGTCAAAACTAAGTTGGAAATTAGTTTTAGAAATATCATGTTTTGGAAAACCAGTTTTAAGAAAAACAAGTTTATTAAAAAGGATTTTTTATCAAAATGATCTAACATGTTTGAGTATTGATATATGATCATACTCTTAGTTTTATAAGGTCTAGAACCTCATATATAGATCCCTAAACCAAAATCCTTCAAACCAAAATTTTCCTTCTTTCAGAATCTGTTTTAACAGATCTGACAGTCACCGGTCGACCGACCCTGTCGACCGACGTGCACGACTGTGCATGTGTGCACGTCGGCCGACCGCTCGAGTCGATCGGGCACTTGTCAGTGCTCTCTGTTTGTTTCGGTCGACCGAGCGGCCGATCGTTTTTCCTCAACGGTCAGAAATATGACCGTTGACGGTCGACCCGCCCGGTCGACCGGCAGTTGTCAGAAAAGTCTGACAGATTCCAACAACTCTATTTTCTGACAGATTTTTTGTTGGGATCTCACCCCAATGAATTTCTCTGGCTGTTACCTAGTCTTTTCATCCCCTATAAATAGGTGGTTATTTCAACATGATAAGACACAAGATTTACATATAAGATTACAAGTTTTCAAAAGCCTTTCATTTTAGAAAAGATTTTCATCAAAGCCAAAGTTTCCAAGCACCTACATGAAGCAAAACCCTCTACTTCACTCTAGTCATTTTGCACTTCACAATCCCAAGTACTATCTCTACATATTGGTTATAGGATTGTGCTAAGTGAGCTTTTTGTGATCAAGTGTGATCAATTTTCTTCTTGAGCGAAGTTGTAGAGGCATCAGCCTCAAGCGAGCTAGTGTGCTCCAAGTGGTGTTGCGGCATCACGAGAGATAGGATAAGTGTGTCCTTGTATTGGAGATCCAGTGGGATCAACAATAGTGGAAATCCTTCAAGTGTGAAGGCGGGGACGTAGAGCGTGGCTCGAACCTCGGAAACATATCCTCGTGTTTGCGTTTGCTCAAATTTCTCTAAACTCAAACTCTCTTTATTACTTGCACTATTTATTGTCTTTTATCTTGCAAGCATTTTAATTTGAGCATATTGTTAAGTAGATTTTTAATTCCGCATTATTACCATATTTCATATAGCCATCACCTATTCACCCCCCCTCTAGGTGATTTCAACGCCATCCTGCATTTTTGGGCCCTCATAAGACACTTCGAGGACCTAGTTCAACATGAATATCTCGACGAGTTTGTCCTTAAGTCAGAGGAAAGATCCTGAGGTCAAATAGGCCCTGGCCGATACCGTCGACTAAAGCACTCGCTCCTCGGCACCATTCGGGACAGGAAGACCCGCGGCAGGCAACGACGTTCTCCTCACTCGAAATGATATAACGTGTTAAAACCATGTAATATCCAATAAAATTATGCAAATCCTTTTACTTTGATGTTCATTGTCTTCTCAGGTACAAGAAGCTCAATCAACAGCCTACACGGATCCTACCTTAATGGCTACAAGAGAAAATAGCTCACGTGACTATTTCTTGGGGAGCCCTGATCGATAAAAAGCAAGCACAAGAATAAGTAAGAAGAGTGTGGGTCGATGTTACTGCTTTTGCGATTCTTCCGTAGTAGCGAAATGGCTATATGAGTCGTATCCACAAGGAGGGAGAGCGATGGAAGCTTGATGCGGCTTATTTGTTCAAGAAAAGAGAAAGTTCTTTGTTTCAAATAAAGAATTAGAAAATGAAAACAAGTTGGTTTCAAGAATTGTTTGAAAGTGATTTGGTGGTTCGTAAAGTTGGATTGTCTTAATGGTAAAAATGCATGGCTAACTTTCTACTAATTGCTCCCACTAATTCCTAACTTCTTGTAGATGTAGCCTCACGATGGATCATAGGCAAGCATAGCCCTTATACATAAGAACTATTCTCGTGGAAATCGAGTGAAAGTTCTTCCTATGACTTAGCTTAATACGGCAAAAACTTGGACATTCCCTTATCAAGATCCAATAAAAGGCGAGAATAAGGGAAGACACAAGTGCACTAATGGTATCGGTAAAGTTAAAAGGAAAATCTCTAACTTACAACAAGTAAAGTACACAACTCATAGATCATCAAAAACTATTAAGCAAGAAATATAAGAAAGTAATACTTGTAGGTAAGTTAGAGTTAGAACTCTCGTCTTAAGATGCCATAGCTCTCGTTTGCACAAGGCTTGTTTGACACTATTGACTCATTTGGGTTATCAATCAAGTTGTTAGATATTAGTAGGTTAGTAGTTAGTTAGCCATGTAATGGAAGAGTTAGTTAGACATGGTAGTAAAAGAAACAATAAAAGAAAAGGGGTAAAGAAAGGGAGTTACACTACAAGAAAGTAAAAGAAAAGAAATAAAGAGAAAAGGAGTTACACTACAACAAGGAAGTAAAAGCAAATGGAAAACACAAGTAAATGGAAAGAAGAAAGAGAAGTAGTTACTTGTATTAGTTTGTCACCTTCAAATACAACTCTTACACACACTCTCTCTCTTTCGCCCTAATGGCTAAACAAAAACTAGAAGAAGAAGGAAACTAAAACAACTACAATCCTAAAAAGAAGATTACAACAATACTCTAAATTCTGGATGTCTTTCAACAGAGACCCCTGGGGGGTATTTATAGGCACCAGGGGAAAGGGGGCCAGGGGGACGACCCTGGTCCAAAGCCCGGGGGCGCGTGCACCGTATGGCCACGGAAACGCGGCCCAGGTCGCGTTTTCGCGGCCATACCAGGGCGGCACGCGCCTGACTTCGGTCAGTGCGTCATCCTGTCTGTCCCCTATCAGGTGGATCTTCTGATTTCTGGGTTTGATGCCCTGAACTGATAAAATCTCCTCCCTAAAGTCAATAGCTACTTGGTAGGCCTTTAATCACCCCTTAAATGGTGATTTAGGGTCTTCTTCTTCATTTGCACACCATGGACCTAGGATTAAGCAAGCAAAGCTTTATTAGCAGAATTTTAAATCAAATAAATATGAGAATGTGATGAAAATTATGCAAAATTAAAGACTAATCACATCCCCACACTTATCTTTTTGCTCATCCCGAGCAAAACAAAAATAAGAAAACTATTACACCACTTTCGCAAGTGACGCGATTGCACTGAGCAAGTGCAACAAGCCTTTAAACTCTAGGTTTCTCCTAGAGAAGGAGTGTTGTCTCCTAAGGGGTTTTCAGCGAATTGCACCCACAAAATCCAGTAAGTGAAAAAAGACTTAGTTGTTAGCAAACCTCTTTGAAGAAAAAGAATTTTCAATCATTTAAGTAAAAATGACCGAATGGTGTAAGAATTAGGTTCAACCCTCATAAGTCCTCCTATACTTTAGCCTTTATAAAAGAAGAAATTATGATTTTTCTTTAAATTGAGAAAGGATCTTATACTTCTAACTCATTCTTTTATTTTGCTTTAGATAGATATGCATAATGTGTAAGTGTGATGTGCTTGGGATTTTTCAACTCAACTTTGAATATCTCATTTTATTAATATTTATTTATTATTCTTGTTTTCATTAGGCTTTCTACTTTACTCATGTAACGCATATCAAACCAATGACTCCCAAACCAGATGGTTTTAGGGCACCAGGTGGAAAAACACCCCTCGGGTCAAATATGCAAGTAGAGTAGGCTACGAAATCAAGATTTACTTATATATTATATATTGATTATTTTTTTTTGAAAGAAGAAAGAAAAAGTGTTAGCACCCCCCATACCTATCTAATGCATTGTCCTCAATGAATTTTATTTAAATGCAAATGCAATAAATAGGGTGAAGAAGGATGTCACTATCTTCGTTGACCCGGGCCAGCCAAGTACGAATAGGCAAAAGAAATGTCAAAAAAATGTAGAAGGGGAAAGCATATTAACAATAAGAATTTTTTTATTTTTTAGCGTGAGTAATCATACTTCTTGTGGCACAATTATCCAGCGTTTTTTTTCAGAGTTGTGTCTCTAAATCTCAAACATGTGTGTGGTTTATGCATATTCTACTAAGGCTAAATAAAAGGTATGAGTTATTTTCCTTATTCCTCCTAATTTTTAGTCAAATCAATCTTTCTTATTTATTTAGGCAAAAATAAAGATTCATCAATAAGGTTCCCTTAATTCCTACAACCTTTTGGTATTTTTATAAAGAGTATGAAATTTCTTTTCAATATGAAGATTTTTTTTTTTTAAAGAAGAAAGAAAAAGTGTTAGCACCCCCTACACCTATCTAATGCATTGTTCTCAATGAATGTTATGTAAATGCATATGCAATAAATAGGGTGAAGAAGGATGTCCCCATCTTCGTTGACCCGGGTCGGCCAAGTATGAATAGGCAAAAGAAATGTCAAAAAAAATGTAGAAGGGGAAAGCATATTAACAAGAAGAAATATATATATATATATATATATATATATATATATATATATATATATATATATATATATATATATATATATATATATATATATATATATATATATATTTGTTTGTTTAATTGTTGTGGTTAGGTATATGACGGGGCAAAAAGAGTCAGCATACATCCGGAGTCATAGGCTCTGTAATATCCCCTAACTAATAATACTGTATTTCTACTTTTATTAATTTTATGTAGAATTAGTTATTATTATTGATTAATTTATTTTATACATGTGTATAAATATATGTGCATACATATTAAGTGCATATATTTTTGATTTGCATTTATAAAGTATATGTATGTATTATATTCCATAAATTTTTATTAGCATTACTATTATTATTATGTTACTGTTGGTATTATTCCTAATTGATCTTCTTTTCCAACACATAATCCAATTATCTAATAAACCATAACCCATTTAACTCATACCCAAAAATAAAGTAAAATAAAATAAATAAATAAATAAATTGGTTAAACAAAATATAGTAATAATAATAATAAAATATAAATATGTGCTTTAATTGTATATTACAAGTTTCGAACCCTTGTCCTTTTACAAAATTTTAATACCTAAACCATAATAACACATTGGCGTGTGGTTAAGTAGGAGATCTAAATTATTTAAACAACCTAAAGCCAAATCTAAGTTTCAAATTTCAACTGAAAGATCTCTTGAGATCTTTATGGATCTTTATCTTAATTACCTATCTCTTCTGTTGAAATCTACGTACCTTAGAATCTTTTCATTTTTTATTAACATAACTCTGACGTAACTCTCTCCTACTTCTAAGAAAAGAAGAAAGAACGACAGTCAGAAAAATTCAAACCAAACATTCTTCTTCGTCCTCCCTCCACCTCTCCTTGGAATTGATCGTGAGGAGCCGGCTAAGGAATCATCAATCCAAATAAGTAAAAATTCAATTATTATGAATTAAAATATTTAATTGAAATAGCATGATTCTCTATTCTTGTTATGAAACCTAGATCTCGCCTAATATGTAAATTTACATGAATTAAGGTTTAATAACATATCATAATTTAAAATCCCTTCTTTTGTGAAACAAAAGAAATTTTATCCAATAATATAAATAAACCAAATTTTTATGAATTAAAAATTCTAATTAAATTAAAGATCTCCCCTTTCAGGAATCTCTTCTTCATCTAGAACATCACCTTTGTCTAAATAAGACATATAAAAGTAATTTATTATTACCTTAATTAGATTATAGAAAATTAAGGGAAAAAAAGAAATTCAAATTTAAACTGAAACAAAAGGGAAAAAAAAAGTTAAACTGCTGTCGGCCAAAAGGCCGAGAGCAACAGGCGCTGCAGCCGGGTCTGCACCCGACCCGGGTGCAAACCCGCACCCGAATTGCCCAGGCCCAGTGGCCTGGGCTGCCACTGGGCCAAGTCCAGAAGACTGGGCCGCCACTGGCCCAGGCCCACAAAAGAAAAAGAAAAAGAAAAAGAAAAAGGGAACTGGACTGTTATTGGCCCAACCCAAATGAAAAGAAAAAAAGAGAAAAAGAAAAAAAAAGGAATTGGGCCTGGCTCATTGGGCCAGGCCAGAAACCAAAAAACTAAAACAGAAAAAAATAAAATGGGAAGGAGTTAATTCTGAAACCCATTTTCAGATTGCCCAGTTTCAGTCCAGCCCAGATGTTATGGATTCTAATCTATTTTAACCCGACCCAAATACAAAACAGTCCCGTTAACTTATTGAAAAACAATTATTTTTGGCTAGATAAAAATTTGAAAAAAATAAATAAAAATAAGGATAAATATCTAGATAACCCTTAGCATCTACTGAAAAATTTTGGGGTTAATTGCAAATCATATTGGACTGAAACACTGCTTTCTAAGTAGAAACCCGCTACTTCAACATTCAGACCCGTTAAGAAAATTGCATGTTTTTCATCATTTAAACCCACAAAAATCAGTAAATAAAATATGAATAATATTATAAACTCATTGTATCATCCTACAACTTTGTTTTAAGACCTGGACCATCCATATTTAATTTAAAATACTGAATGACATCAAATAAGATATCCTATGTAAAATTCAATAAATGTAAATTTGGTATCTTATGTAAAAATTCATATGTATTTAATGTAGATTCTTCGAATTGGTTATCAGACTTGTGATAAATCCAGGTGAGTATTCTTTGCTTTCTTATTGAGTATTTTGATATTATTTATGTGAGTGTTTTCTTTTGCCTAAATTCTTTATTTTCCGTTGCTTACATGTATTTGTGTTTTACTTTTATCATTTCATGTGACTATTGATGTATTTTATCAATGTGATTACATGTATCACTTTATGAGACATGAGCGAACATTCACCTTATTTATTTTGTTGATCAGAGTATTTATTAGTGTCATTTCATGTGTAGTTATTTATCACTATTGATTCAGGATTAGTTGAGGTATACCTTATACTGTGACTTCATTTGATCTATTGATCAGTTGAACTACTTTATATTTGAGGATAGAGGACTGATCTTATGCATACTGTTTGTCGGCAGATGTTGGTTATTATTCTGATTAGAACTTCTGTGGATATCGAGAAAGTCTTAGATATGACATTGCTTTAACCGATAGATTTACCTATCGATACTTGAATTTGCATTGACATAGTTAGAGTTGGAGTTGACCTGAAATTGATGGATTTGATTAGTGGACTCGATCGTGATGGACTTGATCTTTGGTTGGGGAATAGGCGTAGATTGGGTTAACCTGAGCTAGTGCATGTATGAATATAATTAATTAGTTACTTAGATTTTCTAAATCTTGGATTGAGCTTAATAGAAGTGGGAATACATGATGATCTTAATCAGATTAGATAGCGACGATTGGTTAAATATAGATAATTATGTATTTTTGGGACCTAAATATATCGGTGATTTGCAGTTGTTCCTAGTGATTGCAGTTATTCAGTTGTAGAGATAGAGCTATAGTAGGAGTGATTTTATTGATATCGGTAACCACATTATGTATATATCTTGGAGTTTGATAACAGTTATTATTTGATCTCAGTTATTGGTGGTTATAGGATTAGAACAGATTGGTATCGATGAGAGGACTAATTACCGATTCATTGAGGTGGTGATTACTATATCGGATACTTGGACTTGGGTTCAATGTTGATATTCACAGTGATTAATTTTGAGACTTTGAGTTGATGGATTAGTTACTGATATCACTTTAGTACGGATAGATGAGATATTGATTAATTCTAGATGGGTCTATCCATTGAGCAGTATCTAGTCTTGTTATTGTGTGAATGCATGTTACTAAAAGTTATTCGGAAAAGATTGTTTGACCGTAACAACCTGTACAGTCGTATTGTTCATCGTATACACGGTTATTGTTACCGTTCACTGTTACTGATATTGTTCACCATATATACGATTACTGATCGACTGTTATTGTACTGTTATCGTTACTGTCACCGCATCGTCTCAGTGTTATAGGTAACATGAGTATTGATTATTTTTACTGAATTTAATAATAAAGTAATTGAACAACTTACACCAGGATTGGGAAAATTGATAGAGGAGACAACGTCTATATTTTAAGTGGACCAAGGATACAGGTTGCGCAGTCGACTGAGGGTTCCACTGCAGGGTTCCTGGGGGATGACTGACATCCCATATGTGCTGTTATTGTTCCACTATTTTCACAGTGAGATTACTGTTACTGTTACTGAGTACCTAGCGGTACGGCCTGGTTCAGCGCCAGGAAACTGAGGCCGTGGTTCCGGGCATGTACGAACCTAAGGCATGGATAATGTCTCCAACCAATCAGTTTCAATAACTTAAGATCCTGATTGACACGTGTAGTAGGCGTAGTATGGGATGTGTCTATTACAGGTGACAATTGGTGTTCGCTGACATAATAAATGATAATGAACTGTTATAATGTATTGTGACTGACCGTAATCACCTGATTGTACATATAGATAAGCTATGATAGACATATGTTTGTAAACATGACCAGATTTGTATACTAGACTAGTGACATATGCTAGGTTAAACATTTTGACATTAGTTGTTTTCTTTTATCATAAGATCAGTTATATATCGTTCATATCTTATTCTTGATTATCTTATTATCCTTCATTTCAGTTATCATGTTTTCATTGCTTATGTTGTTATGCACGAGCACCTTCCTCTTTACACACACACTCATTAGGTCGCTTCTGACGACCCTGGATTCGCACGTCCAGGGTACTGGGCATCTTCTTATATTGTTCAGGTGTTCGTATGATAATACGCCTCGTGAGGATATTGGAGTTTCTCCCTTTTGATTCTGGTATTCTTGTCTCTTATTATTCCTGTTTCTATACTTTTCTTAATTTCATGTATATCAGATTCAGTCTTTATTCCAGTCCTTTTATATGATATCATGTGTAGGTGTTTATATGTAATATTGCAGTGATCGTTGATATATTATGGTTTAGATTTATAGCTTTTTCAGGTTACTTTATGCTTAGCGTGTATGCGAGGGGTATTTTCCTCGCGTATATATGTCGCCGACTCTCGTCGCGATTCTGTTTCCACGTATTTTGGGAAGCGGGGCGTGACAGGCTCAGTGGTCAAGAAGGGCTTCAGTCTTTACCCGTTCACTTTGAATTCCATGTTGTTCTTAGGGTCTACAATAATCACAGCACCGTGTGGGAAAACGGTGCGCACAATGAATGGTCCAGACCAACGAGTCTTCAGCTCTCCCGCGAAAATATGAAGTCTTTTGGTGATTCGAGCATTCTCATAGGTTTCATTCCGTATCTCCTCTAATTCTGAGTTCTGCAGTCTTCTTAGCTCACCGGCCTTACTCAGATCAAAATTGAGTTGCTTAATGGCATAGGGCACGGTGTCCTAACTAGACTGGTAGATGACAGGCTTTTTCAAATACGATTCTATAGGAGACATCCCCAGAACTGTCTTAAAAGTAGTGCGGTAAGCCCACAATGCATCGTTGATTTCGACCGACCAATCCTTCCGGTTTTGTTCGACAGTCTTTTTTAAAATGAGCTTGATTTGTCAATTGGTGACTTCGACCTGCCCATTCGTCTGGGGATGATACGAAGTAGATAACTTGTGATTGATGGAATATTTCCGCATCAAAGCTTCAAAAACTCTATTGCAAAAATGCGATCCATTATCACTAATTATTACTCTGGGGGTGCCAAATCGGAAGAAGATTTCTCTTTGAGAAATTTGACAACCACTTTGTTATCATTGGTCTTTGTTCGCACAGCTTCTACCCATTTAGAGACGTAATCGACAGCAACTAAAATGAACTGGTTGCCGAAGGAATTACGGAATGGTCCCATGAAGTCGATACCCCAAACATCAAAAATTTTAACTTCCAAGATCGGGTTCAGGGGCATCATGTCTCTTCTTGAAATTTTCCCAATCTTCTGACAATTTGCGCATGACTTGCAAAAATGGTGTGAGTCTTTGAACAAAGTAGGCCAGTAAAACCCACTTTGTAGAACCTTCTCTGCAGTCTTGCGGGGACCGAAGTATCCTCCGCAAGCAAGCTCATGAAAAAAGCTGAGCACACTCCTCTGTTTCTCCTCTGGTATGCATCATTGAATAATCTAGTCGGGACAATACTTAAACAGATACGCTCTTCCCAGAAGAAGTACTGTACTTGGGCAAAGAAACGACACTGGTCTTGCTTTGTCCAGTCAGCGGGTAATTGTCCAGTGGCCAGGTAATTAACAATGTCCGCATACCAGGGTTCCTTAAGAATGGCCAGGATGTGCTCGTCTGGGAAATCCTCGTTGATCGGAGCTTGTATGATCAGTGCGTTCGGAATTCGTGACAAATGATCTGCAACCACATTTCTTATACCTCGTTTATCCCAAATTTTCAGGTCAAATTTTTGAAGCAAAAGGATCCACCGAATCAATCGGGCTTTTGCATCCTTCTTGGTCATGAGGTATTTCAGAGCCGAGTGATCCGTAAAAATCACCGTCTTCGAGCCTAACAAGTAGGGCCAGAACTTCTCTAACGTAAAGACAACAGCTAAGAATTCCTTCTCACTCATTGTATAATTCTGTAGGCGTCATTCAAGGTCCTACTCGAGTAATAAATCACGTGCTGCGTATTGTCGATGCGCTGTCCTAGAATAGCGCCAATAGCAAAATCAGAGGCGTCGCACATGATCTCAAACGGTTGGGCCCAATTAGGAGCAGAAATAATAGACGCAGAAATAAGTTCTTACTTAAGCTTCCCCATGACTTGAAACATTCATCGTTAAAATCAAAGGACACGTCCTTAGCGAGCAGGTTGGTTAAGGGCCTAGCGATTTTGTTAAAATCCTTAATGAACCGTCGGTAGCACCCAGCATGCCCTAGAAAGGATCTAATATCCTTAATGCTTTTGGGTGGCGGAAGCTTAGCAATCACTTCTACTTTAGCCTTGTCCACTTCATTGCCTCTCCTAGAAATCTCATGGCCTAAGATAATCCCCTGTCTTATCATGAAGTGACATTTCTCCCAGTTTAGAGTTAGATTCTTCTCCCTGCATCTCTGCAGAACTAACTCTAGGTGATGAAGACACTGATCAAAGGAATCTCCGTAGATGGAGAAGTCATCCATGAAAATCTCAAGAAAACATTCCACCATGACGGAGAACAAACTGAGCATGCACTATTAGAATGTCGCAGGAGCGTTGCATAATCCAAAGGGCATACACCTATAGGCGAAGGTCCCGAATGGGCAGGTGAACATGGTCTTTTCCTGGTCTTCTGCAGCAATGGGGATTTGATTATATCCCGAGTACCCATCTGAGAAGCAATAGTACTCATGTCTAGCCAATCGTTCAAGCATTTGGTCGATGAAGGGTAGCGGGAAGTGGTCTTTTCGGGTGGCTGCATTCAACTTTCTATAGTCGATATAGACACGAACCTTGGTAGGCAGTCTTGTCTACACCAACTCGTTTTGATCATTTTCAACCACCGTAAAGCCAGCTTTTTTTGGGACCGCATGAACAGGGCTAACCCTTTGGCTATCAGAATGGGATAAATGATCCCATTATCTAATAGTTTTAAAATTTCCGCTTTAACTGCCTCTTGCATGAGTGGGTTAAGCCTGCGTTATGGGTCCCTCCTGGGGTTGCTTCATCGGTCAAATGAATTCTATGTTGCACTATGGCTAGACTTATCCCTTTGATATCCTTCATCGTCCATCCAATGGATTCCTTATGTCTTTTCAGAATAGACATTAAGATGTCCTCTTGTTGCTCAATCAGGTTGCTCAATCAGGTTGCTCAATCAGGTTGGATGCTATGATGACTGGCAGGGTTTCTCTTCCGCCCAGGTAGGCGTACTTGAGGTGTTCAGGTAAGGCTTTTAGCTCTAGGGAAGGTGTTGCTTCATGGAGGTAATATCTGGACTTTCATTTCTGTGATGAGGTACACTTGGGCTGGACGCCCAATCCACTACCGAATCTACGATCTGGTCAAGATTAAAATCCTCAGACTCTAGATCAAACTCTGACTCTGTTTCTATCTCCATGCTTCCTCATGCTCACTAGTCAGATTTTCAATGGAATTGACATCAAAAGTCTGATCATTGATATCCCTAAGTTGTCTTCCAAGATTGAAGATATTGACTTCCTTCGTCATATCTCCAAAGGTCAATCGCATGGACCCGTTCCTACAGTTGATTATGGCATTGGCTGTAGCAAGGAAAGGGCACCCTAAGATGACTGGAGTTTGAGACCTCAGATTTGATACAGGTCGGGTCTCAAGCATAATGAAGTCAATAGGGTAGATGAAATCCCCGACCCGGATAAGGACATCTGTAATTTCCCCCTTCGGGATTTTCACAGATCGGTCAGCTAACTGAATGATGACTCGAGTTAGACTTAGCTCGCCCAACCCAAGTTGCTGGTATACTGAGAGAGGTAGCAAGTTGATACTTGCTTCCATGTCAAGTAGTGCTCTACTAATTTCTATCTGTCCTATGTGCAGGAGATTGTGGGACTCCGGGATCCTTGTATTTCACCAGAATGGGACCAAACAGAATTTCACTCATATTGGTTGCCAAGAACATTTTCTTGGGCATATTTGTCTTTCTCTTCTTCGTACACATATTCTTAAGAAATTTGACATAAGCTGGGACTTGTTGGTTAGCGTCAAGAAGAGGCACATTCAGTTTGACCTGGTTAAACATCTCTAGCATCTTTTCCATGTGCATATTCTTATTGTTGTTCCTAAGCCCATTGGGAAAGGGTGCTACAGGCTTATGAACTTGTTCAGCAGCTTTGCCCTCGTCAGATGTTTGAGGAGCAGATTGGGAGGAACTAGCAGAGGTGGAGGCTAGAGGAGGATCAGTATGGACAGTATTTTTCTGTTGCTAAACCTGGTTGTCTACCTTCTTTCCAGAGCGAAGTGTGTGAACAGCATTGCACTGGTTGATCGACGGATCCTAAATTTCATATGCTTGATTGGAGTTTTTTGGGTTAACTAGCAGCTGACTAGGTAAAGTACCCTTTGGTCTTTCACTTAGGAAGCTAGCTAATTGTCTTATCTGCATTTTCAATCTCGATATAGCCTGTGAATGGTTGTTCAGCGTTTGTCCCTGATTTTGCATAAAAGCAGTTTGGGACTTTATAAAAGCTTCCATGCTCTCCTCCAACTTACTGAATTTCTTTTCCATTGGTAAACTTTGAGAGGAGGAAGATGGAGTTTGACTGGGAAAATTTGGTGGAGGACTGGGATGGTAAAAATTGTTGGAGAAATTAGGCCTAGGAGGATTGTTATGGGCCCAGGAGAAATTTGGGTGATTCCTCCAGCCTGGATTGTATATTTGCGAGTAGGGATTAGGCGGCGGCCGTGAGTAAGCCGCATTCAGGTGTTCCGGTGGCCCTTGCTGGGTATGGAAAACGGGGCACTCTTCAAAAACATGGTTTGGTGCCTGACAGTATGAACAACTCGGATTGTGAATTCGAGGTGGGTTGATTTGGTTGACATTGGCTGGCTCTCTTGTTCTAAAGCCTCTACTCTCCTCATTAGGGTTGCAATCTTGGCTTCTACAGCTATGGATGATTCTAGAGATAGGAGCCCTCCTCTTGAAGCTATAGATTATGAATTCCTTGGTTTTTCTGAGGCTGGCTCCCATTGTAGGATTTTCTCAGCTAAATCCTCAAATAAGTCCCAACCCTGATTCTCATCCTTTTGCAAGAACCCTCCCTGACACATGATTTCTAAAAGGGTTTTCGTTTGATAATCTAAGCCATCATAGAGAATCTGGCACTGACGCCATTTCTCCATACCATGATGAAGGCACTGAGCTAGGAGATCTTTAAATCACTCAAAGTATCTCCAAAATGGCTCGCTCAGTTCTTGCCTGAATTGCATGATATTTTTTTTCTAATGAGGGCAGTTTTGTGAATTGGATAGAATTTCTTCAAGAAGGCCTTGACGAAATCATCCCATGTCATGACAGAATCTACTGCCAAACTGCACAACCATTTCTTCGCTAGGTCCTTTAGGGAAAAGGGAATGAAATGTAACCTAACGGCATCGTCTCCTAGCTGGGGTATACGCATTAT
The DNA here is from genome assembly GCA_038442645.1 of Agave tequilana. Lineage (NCBI taxonomy): Eukaryota > Viridiplantae > Streptophyta > Magnoliopsida > Asparagales > Asparagaceae > Agave > Agave tequilana. The sequence goes on from JAVJIF010002926.1 coordinate 261,563, forward strand.
GAGGCACACTTCTTCAAATTCCCTAACAAAGAAGTATGCGTCCTCTGATTCTAAACCATGAAACTTTGGGAGAGTGTTGATGAATTGAGGTATTAATTCAAAATTATTTCCATTTACCTCAGGCAGTTTTATATAAGATGGTAATGAGGTTCTGATGCGTAAAACCTGTCCTGAAGTGACACCATCACCGGTTCTGGATGTAAGGGTAGAGAAGTATTTCTGATTAATCTGGAAGATACAAGATCTCTTACCCACTCTTGCATGCAGCATACCACAAACAACATAAAAATAACAAACAATCGAAAAGAATAAAATAAATAAACAAAAGAAAGAAAAACAACCACAAAGCCTTAGTCTAAGGTACCTGGACCTAAATGGCTCCTAACTGGTCGATTCTCCAGGGAAGGTTGTTGCAGGAACTCGACTACAAGCTAATCGGCCAGGAAAGGGCAAAACTCGGTGGGAGGTATCCGGGCATGAGCCACGGGTCTTAATTACACCAAACCACAGAGCTTTCGAGGCTTTGCCTCTCAATCCACTTTCCTTAGACACCAATTTTACAAGAGTATAGTTCTTGTAATTCCAACCTCGGTTAATCTCTTAGTAAGTCCGAGATGTCCCTAGGACCAACGTCTATCAATTTTTAGTTAAGGCTAGGGATAGTGTGAGTGCACTTGGAGATGGTTTTTTGGCTAAGGAAGGGTGATGAAATCCCCACCTTACCTTGTTTATTTGGGATTTTTCCCTTAATGTCAATTGTGCAAGTGTATAGTTTATTCACAACAAGGTAACACTCAAAGCGATAAATCACTCCAAAATGTTGGTCCTATTCTATATGAATGCACACGTACCTTTTCTCTAACACTCTTCAACAGAAATTGAAATGAATTGAAATAAACACATCCCCTAAATGCAAAAGTCTAATCCAAATTTCAAGTAAGCAACAAGTGAATTTCTGTTGAGTTTGTTACACATGTATAAGGTGAAGCATTCAATGGAACTAAAAAAAATTTAAAAAGCAATTTTAGCGGCTTTCGGCAACCCTGCAAACGAGTTTGTTAGTACTTCAATCGGAAAAACTCGCTTTTACACGAATTTTTTCGAGGGCAATAAATCCTCATGCAACGTCTTGGCGACCACTTTCGCTTCCCGTGATAGTGAGCTCCTTGGTACTTCTCCTACACACAAGAACAAAGAAAAATCTTTAGTATTGAATAATAAAGCCGTTCCTCCCTGGCAACAGCGCCAAATTTTGATTGGCAAAAAGCAAGCACAAGAATAAGTAAGAAGAGTGTGGGTCGATGTTACTGCTTTTGCGATTCTTCCGTAGTAGTGAAGTGGCTATACGGGTCGTATCCACAAGGAGGGAGAGCGATGGAAGCTTGATGCGGCTTATTTGTTCAAGAAAAGAGAAAGTTCTTTGTTTCAAATAAAGAATAGGAAAATAAAAACAAGTTGGTTTCAAGAATTGTTTGAAAATGATTTGGTGGTTCGTAAAGTTAGATTGTCTTAATGGTAAAAACGCATGGCTAACTTTCTCCTAATTGCTCCCATTAATCCCTAACTTCTTGTAGATGTAGCTCACGATGGATCATAGGCAAGCATAACCCTTATGCATAGGAACTATTCACGTAAAAATTGAGTGAAAGTTCTTCCTATAACTTAGCTATAGAACACCGTTGTTCTAATCTTTATTATAGTGGAATTGCTCTCTCTCTGTGGTTTTCTCCCATTTGGGTTTCCACGTAATTCGTTGGGTTTGCATTGGCTTTTCTGAGATTTGTTTGACCCATTTCCACAAATTTGGTGTGTAAATTAATTCCTTAGGAAATTACTCATAGCATTTGAAACTTTCGTTGAGAGCTTCTGAATCCATACTCAGGATCTCTCTCCATCCAATATCTTTCCTCAAACAATCATGGCGTACAAGAATGACACCCGTCATGACATCAACACTTCTGATGAATTCGATCCATTAGTTCTCTTCCGTGGGCAGCTTGTCTATATGGTGATCGACCTATAACGACAGCCGGTGAGCACTGTGCTAAAGCCGATCGCGAGCGGGAATTAGTCACCATCCATCGCGATACTGCAGAACGCGAGCGAGAGGCGATAAGCAGGCAACCATCAGTTGCGTACGCAAATAAAAGGTTCTTCAAGATGTGCAGCAATGAGTCATCGAGTTGGGGGCTAGGGAGACTGAGATGGACACCTCTCCCCAGGTCAACCAACATCCAACGGCTCCAGCCGACCTACATTTCAAGCTAAACAAAATGTGTTCTAAAGTAACCTCTCTGCATAGGAACCCCGAGAGCCTTCAAGCCAATAGCTCGCGAAAGCATGCAAGGGAACATCACGTCCCAACTCATAAGGAGACGCTTCCTTGACAATGACGAAGACCGAGGACGCCTCAGTCTTCACCACCCTAAAACTGCCAATTGGCTATATCTTTCACATGATCAAGCATTAGCCGTATGTGAAACTCCTTAAGACTACCAAGCACGACACAAATTTCCTGGAAGTAAAGAACTATTTTTTTTTACGACAATCGAGGACACGCCATCCTGCATTGTTGGGCCCTCATAAGACACTTCGAGGACCTAGTTCAACATGAATATCTCGACGAGTTTGTCCTTAAGTCGGAGGAAAGATCCTGAGGTCAAATAGGCCCTGGCCGATACCGTCGACTAAAGCACTCACTCCTCGGCACCATTCGGGACAGGAAGACCCGCTGCAGGCAACGACGTTCTCCTCACTCGAAATGATATTACGTGTTAAAACCATGTAATATCCAATAAATTTATGCAAATCCTTTTACTTTGATGTTCATTGTCTTCTCAGGTACAAGAAGCTCAATCAACAGCCTACACGGATCTTACCTTAACGGCTACAAGAGAAAATAGCTCACATGACTATTTCTTGGGGAGCCCTGGTCGATTAAAAGCAAACACAAGAATAAGTAAGAAGAGTGTGGGTCGATGTTACTGCTTTTGCGATTCTTCCGTAGTAGCGAAATGGCTATACGAGTCGTATCCACAAGGAGGGAGAGCGATGGAAGCTTGATGCGGCTTATTTGTTCAAGAAAAGAGAAAGTTTTTTGTTTCAAATAAAGAATTGGAAAATGAAAACAAGTTGGTTTCAAGAATTGTTTGAAAGTGATTTGGTGGTTCGTAAAGTTGGATTGTCTTAATGGTAAAAATGCATGGCTAACTTTCTACTAATTGCTCCCACTAATTCCTAACTTCTTGTAGATGTAGCCTCACGATGGATCATAGGCAAGCATAGCCCTTATACATAAGAACTATTCTCGTGAAAATCGAGTGAAAGTTCTTCCTATGACTTAGCATAATACGGCAAAAACTTGGACATTCCCTTATCAAGATCCAATAAAAGGCGAGAATAAGGGAAGACACAAGTGCACTAATGGTATCGGTAAAGTTAAAAGGAAAATCTCTAACTTACAACAACAAGTAAAGTACACAACTCATAGATCATCAAAAACTATTAAGCAAGAAATATAAGAAAGTAATACTTGTAGGTAAGTTAGAGTTAGAACTCTCGTCTTAAGATGCCATAGCTCTCGTTTGCACAAGGCTTGTTTGACACTATTGACTCATTTGGGTTATCAATTAAGTTGTTAGATATTAGTAGTTTAGTAGTTAGTTAGCCATGTAATGGAAGAGTTAGTTAGACATGGTAGTAAAAGAAACAATAAAAGAAAAGGGGTAAAGAGAAAGGGAGTTACACTACAAGAAAGTAAAAGAAAAGAAATAAAGAGAAAAGGAGTTACACTACAACAAGGAAGTAAAAGCAAATGAAAAACACAAGTAAATGGAAAGAAGAAAGAGAAGTAGTTACTTGTATTAGCTTGTCACCTTCAAATACAACTCTTACACACTCTCTTTCTTTCACTCTAATGGCTAAACTAAAACTAGAAGAAGAAGAAAACTAAAACAACTACAATCCTAAAAATAAGATTACAACAATGCTCTAAATTCTGGAAGTCTCCCAACTGAAAACCCCGGGGGATATTTATAGGCACCAGCGGAAAGGGGGCCAGGGGGACGACCCCTAGCCCAAAGCCCGGGCGCACGTGCGCCTGTATGGCCACAGAAACGCGGCCCAGGCTGCGTTTTCGCAGCCATGCCAGGGCAGCGCGCGCCTGGCTTCGGTCAGTGTGTTGTCCTGTCTGTCCCCTGTCAGGTGGATTTTCTGGTTTCTAGATTTGATGCCTTGGACTGATAAAATCTCCTCCCTAAAATCAATGGCTACTTGATAGACCTTTAATCACCCCTTAAATGGTGATTTAGAGTCTTCTTATTCATTTGCACACCATGGACCTAGGATTAAGCAAGCAAATCTTTATTAGCAGAATTTTACATCAAATAAATGTGAGAGTGTGATGAAAATTATGCAAAATTAGAGACTAATCAAGCCCCCTGAAAGACGGAGACTCGCCCACTATGACTACTCAGAGTCAGCCTAGATAAGTTTTCTCCTTGACGACCACTCGAGTGAGCCAACAGCCTATACGGGTCCTACTCTGACAGCTACAAGGAAAAAATAATCTGCCCGGCTATCCCTCGGGAGCCTTCTGAAAGATGGGAACTCGCCCACTATGACTACTCGGTGTCAGCCTAGGCAGGTCTTCACCTTTACGGCCACTCGAGTAAGTCAACAGCCTATAAGGGTCCTACCCTGACGGCTATACAGGAAAAACAACACACACGACTATTGTTTGTACACATATTTTGCATAATTATTATTACATGCCCACATTTCTGCTAATTTAACTTTCTTTTTATTTAATGGTGCGTAGATTTTTATTAATGGAGAAGGAGAAGAAATGAGCTCAAAAGCCGATTAAATTCAAATTTAAATTAATTTAACATAAATGAGGGTTGGTGTAAATATACTAAAATTTTCAAAGCCAAATTGCAAATCTAACTAAAGAATATTAGGCAACAGAATGTAGGGACCTAAGAGCACAAAGCGCTGATCCAACAACCTCAAAATTCACGCGGAAACTCTGGAGTTTTCACGACAATCTTGAGTCTGTTGGTGGAGCGGTTTTGCTTATATCTCCACATGTGTTCACATTCATTTTCTCATATAAAAATCATCAAATGCAGAAGGCAAAGGGACGTAGAGAGGCAGAGAGCTTAGGTTAAGGTTTTGCATTAGTTTAACTTGATTTTTTCTTTTATTTTTATGTAATTTTTTGTTTATTTGTACACTTAGGTTAGAGAAGAGATTCATGAGAGACAGAGAGAGAATTGTATTGAGAGTAAAACCAATATAATATTCTTTTCTTTTATCATTTTTCAATATAATCAGAGTTTATTTTTGTGCTCTATTTCTTCATGTTTTTACTGTAGGTCACCTAGAGGGGGTGAATAGGTGACAAGCTAAACAAATGTAAACTAATGCGGAATTAAAACTAATTATGCAAACTAAAACTATTAAGCTAACACACAAAATATAACACAAGAGTGTAGCCGAATTCTCGGTGAAGGACTCTGGACTATCTCCTCAAGATTCCTCTAGATTAAGAGTTGAGATGTCACTATGACTCTCTTGGTTGATACTAGTGTGAACACACAAACAAACCCAAGCATGTATATCCATTAAGCACAAGATAGATCAAGCATATAAGAGATACGAACAATAAGCATAAGCAAGATATAAACATAAGAGAACGAGAGAGAGTTGAATAAACGCAAACACGGGATATTTGTTTTGAGGTTCAAGCACACTTGCTCTACGTCCCTGCCTTCACCACTATGAAGGATTATCACTATAACGATCCCGTAAGATCACTCGGTACCGCAACATAACAACGAGCTCCCTCAAGAACTCTTGGACCCGCAAGTCCCTCACTTGTTCTCGCAAGAACACACACGAACCCACAAGCTCGTCGAGGCTACAACCTCTACAACTCCTCCAAATACAAAGGTGGAACACTTGTGATCACTTCTCTTGATCATAAAAGCAAATTCTCTCACAACAAGGATCCTAACGGATAAATATAGTAATGGAAAGCTCAAGTTTATGTGAGAAAATAAGATAAATGTGGAGATGAAAATATCAAGAAAAAGCTTTTGAAAACTCAAGAGAATCACTCATGATAAACTCTCCTTTGATATGGCAATGAAGCTCTAAAAACTTGTTGGGAAAACTCTATTGAAGATGGGAAAATAAGCTCTTTATAAACTTGTTTAAAACTCACCCAAAGACCTCATATTTATAGGCCAAGAAAAACTAGCTATTATAGTTCAAAAACTGGCCAGAATGGCCCGTCGGTCGACCAACCAACGGTCAAATTTTTGACCGTTGGAGTCAGGGGGTTATAAAATAAGTCAAAGTTGAGCACAGTTTTGAGGCTCAAAACGTTAGCATTTGGAAATTTATATATAGGACAAATTTGTAGATATTGAAGTTTCCTTTCTAATGCAACTTAAATCAAATCAATATCAATTCAGAATAGAAAATTAACAATAAAATACTGAAAAGTGTCAAACCAGAAACTGTAAACTATTTTCAGAACAAGAACAGACTTCAACCCAATATTTGACATCTTTAACATTTGAATCAAAAAATGATTATTGAGTAATAAATGTAGCCCTAAAAGTTATCTTTAAAATGAAATTTAAATCATGTTGATTAAATATAAGAACAAAAAGTTATGGGTAGAAAACTATAAGAGTGTCGAATAGATCAGCAGAACGGTCGGCCGCCAGGTCCGAGAAAACCCAAGAGCTCTGCAAACTCAGTCGGTCGACTGATTGGTCGGCCGATCTCTGCTGCGGTCGATCGACCGAGCTCAAATCATATAGGCTTGTGCACGTCTTGTGCACGTCGGTCGACCGGCTCAGCCTTCGGTCAACCGGTCGGTCGACCGCAAGCAGCCCAAAAACAGTTTTAACTACTTTTTAAAATACATATTAAATTTCATGAAATCTCCATAAAATCTACAAAAATAAGTTCATTGAAATACTTTGAAGTACAAATATGTGTGATAAAAAATCAACACATATTACAAACATATGAACTATTTTTGAGGCATAGAATTCAAAAATCAACACATACTTTGAAGTACAAATATGTGTGTTTGTATTCATTCGTGGCAGGAGAAGAGTGCGAATGGTGTACGCTTGTGTTTGTATTTATCTGTGGCGGAAGGAGAGTATGAAGGTATATGTATTGTTATTATTGTTTTTATTCATGGTGGAAGGGATGTGTGAATGGTATACGTATATATTATGTTAATTTCATTTGTAGAAAAAAGGTATGAGAATGGTTTTTGTATGAAAGAGGTAGGAATAGTGTACTATTCCTATAGAGTTGCTAGTTTGGGATTTTAGTTATTATCAGTGGTTAGCTATGTATCATGTATCATGCACGAACATATTCATCATGATTATGCACACACTGTTATTTATTAAGTATACTATCTTACCATGTATTAATTTTTCTATTTCATTTATATTTCATGTTATCTATTATTTATCTCCTCGACCGAGTACTGAGTCAGCCTCAGGATCATAGTTAGCGGGCAACCTTTTTGAGTTGACTTGCTGGCGTTTAACACCCGTTAATTACATTTTTTCTGGCTATTCGCAGGGCGTCCAGAGAGGCCCTGAGTGATGGAGACGTTGGTAGTCGTCTTTTCTTTTGACAGGTAGATAGAGTGCTCCATAGAGAGTCATTTTTTTGCATACATGTTTCCCTTTTGGTATTGCAAAGCATGTTTACTTTATTTTATGATGGAGGGCCCTTGTACTAGTTGTGTACATATATCCAACTTTGATTTTGTATCCCTATGTTGAGACTCCTTGTATATATGACTTGAAATTTTTACCCCTAGTGGGATTTCTTTTATATATATATCATGTAGTTTCTATGTTTTCTTCATATGCTAGATTTGTTTGTTACTGCTTTCTCTTTGGTATATTATTAAAAAATACACCTAGTGGGGGGGGGGGGTGTGGGGTGAATAGGTTTATTGGCTAATCTAATACAAATGATATGGAATTAAAAACTAATTGTAACACACTATGTGTAACCAAAGAGTGTAGCCGAATTTCCGGTGATGGGCTCTAGACTATCTCCTCTAAATTCCTTTAAATAAGAGTTGAGGTGTTATATGAAGCTCTCTTGGTTCAACACTAGTGAGACACAAAATCAATACCAAGCATACATATGATATGAACACTACGATGCAATGCAAGATATAAGAGAGAGTTAAGAGATAGTGGATCAAACGCAAACACTGAGATATCTTTCAAGGTTCGAGCCACTGCTCTACGTCCCCGCCTTCACACAGAAGGATTTCCATTATGTCTACACAGGACCTCCCACATAGGGAACCTCCACCAAGGAATTTGCAAGTACAAGGTAAGGAGTACACAACTCCTCTCTCCAACACAACCACCTCTACACAAGAGGTAAGACACAAAGCCAAAACAACAATCACCTCTACACAAGAGGGATAAGATCCAAGGCCAAACTCCACCACAATCACCTCTATACAAGAGGGATAACCACAAACCCAAATCACAATCTCAATCACTTCTACACAAGAGGGATGAACACAAACCCAAAGTAACACCCCAATCACCTATACACAAGAGAGATAGGCACAAAGCCAAATCAAAGGAGGGATAATAATCTTGGTGATCACAAAGATCACAAACAACTTTTCCTCACAAAAATAAGATCCTATAGATAGGATAGAGAGATAGCTCAAGTGTGAGAAAACAAGATGTTTGGAAAACATATCACAAAAAAAAATTCTTGGGAAAATACTAGAAGATAGAAATGAAGATCAAAACCAAATTCCAAAATACTCTATTTTTCTTTGATTTTTTCAACCCTTGAAAACAAATAAAAGATAAATCTTTTTGGCACAAAAACTCTTCAAAAACTTGCTGCTAAAACACTTGTATAGATGAAAAAATTTGCTCTTAAAATCCTTGTTGAAGACAGCACAAGAGATGGCTTATTTATAGCCTCTCAAACAAAAGAGCCGTTGGCACAGAAAATGGCCAGATTGCCCTTCTGGTCGACCGGCGCAACAGTCATATTTTTACCGTTGTCCCTCCGGTCGACCGCCCGGTCGACCGGGCCAAGCCTGTCGGTCGACCGACCGGTCGACCGGCAACACCCGAGAGTTGGGTGCTTTCAGTCGATCGACCGCGCGGTCGACCGACCTACGTGGCTGACCTTTGCACATTTCTCATGCACATTGGTCGACCGGTCCGGTCGACCGCCAGTGGATCTGGCATGGATTTCAAGTAGGAAAACTTGGTTAATTTAACACCAATTAAATCCCATAAATACTCAAAAATTTCACAAAAATATATTCTTGTTAGATCTTTGAATAACAAATATGTGTGACCAAAAATCAACACATATTATAAACCATTTGAACCCATTTTGTGATAAAAAATATTTGGCCTAAAACAAAAATAGTATTTTCCAGAAACCAAATTTCTAAAGAAAAATACGGTTTTTCTATAAACTTGTATAAATACAAAAACATGATATTGAAAAATATTTGAAGCATATTGTATATGGATAGAATCCAATACACATGTAAAGTATATATCTATGTTTTCGACATGAAATCCAAAAATAAGTTTTGTTAATTATAAAAATCTAAACAATGAATAGGATCATTAAAATAAGTTTTTCTAAGTATATGAAGCATATATGTATATAGATGAAATCTAATATACATTTAAACCATGTAAACTTTTTGATTCTATCTATTCATGAAAATCATATATATGTATAGTTGAAATCTAAAAATCGGTAGAACCGAAAACCAACACATATTAAACTTGTGTGTGTGTGAACTTGAGCATGTCAACACTATCTATCTTTACACAAGATCTAAACAAATCGAAGTCTTCTTGTCGATCTTCATCTTCAAGATGACCCGATCCAAACACGATCCAAGCGAACTTGGCTCCAACTAAGTGCTAGATGCGACCTTGATGAGCGAGCTCTTGAATCTACATTTGTTAGCTCCCAAAAACTCCTTTGTTGAATCTAAACACCTACAATATCTTGATCAATAACTGAAACTATATAAACACAAGATCATTAGTAAAATAACCTTCATAAGTTAGTCATTATCAAAACTAAGGTGAAAGGCCTCTTGGCTAACAATCTCCCTTTTTTTGATGATGACAAAACTTATGAAGTTATATATATGCATCTATCAAGGATAGGCTTCATAGAAGCTCCCCCTTAACCTATGCATAATCAATAAAGATATAAGATATACAATGAAGCTCAAAACACTAATAAAATAAGATATATGCATAGCATATAGTAAAACATGTGTTGGCCCAGAGGCTTTCCACTCTAGTTTTGATGATGATTAACTCATGTAGTTATGTTTACTAATAATCTTGTGATGTTTAGTTTCAGATCTTTTATCAAGATATTAGTTGGTGATTAGCTTCAACAAGATGGTTTGGAAGCTTTCACGTGGTGATTCCAGAGCCCGAGCATCAAGATCATATATAGCACTCGTTGGAGTCAAGCTCGGTGGATCACATTTTGGATCGAGTCGCCTTGAAGACGGAGTTCCTCAAGAAGACATCGGTACCTAGTTTAGATTATGTTTTAGATCCATTTGTAAAGACTAGATAGTGTGATATGCTCAAGTTCACAACACACACACGTTTCATGTTTTGGATTTGGTTTTTTGGTTTTTGGTTTAACCGATATTGGTTTTCATGAATAGATAGATATCAATACAAGTTTACATGGTTTAATGTATATTAGATATGTTCTATATACATGCATGCTAAATTTCCTAGACAAACTTATTTTGATATGCCTATTCATGAGTTTTGGTGTTTTGGTATTTTTAACAAAACATATTTGGTAATTAAAGACAAAAACAATGATATGTATATGTTTCATGTATATTGGACCTATTTCCATATGCAACATGCTTTAAAATGCTTAAGTATCATGTTTTTGTATTTGGTTAAAGTTTTGGACAAAGTTTATTTGAAAAGTCTAAGTTTGAAAAAATACAGGTTTTGGTTTTTGGCAATATTTCCTTAACACAAAAATGGTTCAAAATATTTGAGATTTGTGTTGAAATTTTTAACACAAGTTTGTATTTCAAGGTATAATGATAAAACTATTTTTGTGGATTTTTAGAAGTTTTATGGGATTTATTAGAATATTTTTAACCTAAGTTTTCAGACCCAGAACCCAGCCTGCCAGGCTCTGGCGGTCGATCGGTCCCAGAGTCGGTCGACCGGACCGGTCGACCGACGTGCACCAAACGTGCACGCTTGGTTTGCCACTTGGGCCGGTCGACCGACTGCAAGCACCCAACTCTCGGGTTGGGGCGGTCGACCGACCGGTCGACCGTTAGGCAAGGGCAGTCGACCGAGCGGTCGACCGGCCAAAGAGCATTTGCTCTCTGGATTGGGACGGTCAACCGGGCGGTCGACCGCTAGCTTCCAACGGTCAAATTTTTGACTGTTAGCGGTCGACCGCCAGCCGCCAAGAGCAGAAATCTGCTCTAACGGCTAGTTTTTGGATTAGGGTGTATATATACCCCATTGTTTGAGTTTTTGGTTAAGTTTTTAAGAGCAAAATTTTCAGAGTTTCTCTAGTATTTTAAACAAGTTTTCAAAAGTGTTTTAGTGCCAAAAGATCCATCTTATTTGTTTTAAAGTGTTTTGTTTATTTCAAAGAAAATAGGTTTTTGGGAATTAGTTTCTTGATCTAAAAATCTATATCTATTTGGTATTTTCCCAAGAGATTTTCTTTGATCAAAACACTTATTTTTCACTTGAGCTATATCATCTATCCTATTCTATAGGATCTTTATTTGTGGGAAAATTTGGTTTGTGGTCTTTGTAACCACCTTGTTGTAACCACCCTTTATTTGTTATATCCCTCTTTGGTAGAGGTGGATTAGGGTTGTGGTTAGCTCCCTCTTTGGTAGAGGTTAAGATTGTGGTTTGCTCCCTCTTGGTGAGGTGGAGGCGGATTGGATTTGTATCCCTCTTTGGTAGAGGTGGATTGTGGTTGTATTGGTTTGGTGGAGTTTGGTACTCCGGTCTTCGGTAGACCATTTGTATTGCCTCGGTGGAGGTTGTATTGGTTGAGAGAGGAGTTCGGTACTCCTAGTGGATTGGAAATCCTTCTCGGTGAAGGCGGAGACGTAGAGCTCGATGCTCGAACCTCGAAAAACATCTTGTTGTTTGCGTTTGATCCATTGACTCTAAACTCTCTCTCTCTTTATTTGTGCATTGCATCTTTCATATTATCATATCTTATATGCTTGTGTTGTGCCTTGCATTGATTCATATTGCTTAATCCTATATGCTTGGTTGTGTTTGCTTGTGTGCCTCACTTGTGCTTAACCACGAGAGCTTCATATAGCGCCTCAACTTTTATTCAGAGGAATCAAGAGGAGTTAGTCCAGAGCCCTTCACAGGGAATTCGACTACACTCGTTGGTTGCACTAAGTGTTGTTGCAAATTAGTTTTAATTTCCGCATTTAGTTCATTAGATCAGCGGTACACCTATTCACCCCCTCTCTAGGTGTACTTTCAACATGTATATATAAACCTAAATCCTTCTCCCCTTTTTGTCACTCATCAACAAAGGGGGGAAAATAAATAAACAATAAACATAAATTAAAATAAAATTTTGATACCAATAAACACAATCAATTGAAATAGCCAATTGAAAGAAACAATCTTTTTATGAATTGATACCAATAAAGGACATGATCAATTAAAAATGAACATCAAATTTTTAGGGAAACACTGTATTTTGCAATAAGGATACCAATTTGAAAATAATACCAATTTAAAATTATTGATACCAATATTGAAATTGTAAGCATATACAAAATCAAAATATTTTTCATCATAAAGACTGGGAGTAAGATACTAATTGAAAAGTAAAACCAATTGAAAGATAAAATAAGAATTTTTATCTCCCTTTATAAAATACCAATAAAAATAATGCATAAGCTTGTATATGATGCCAATTGAAAATATGTTGGCATTAAGAACTAAATCAAGCTTAGCAAGAAATAATATATGCTAGAAATGTATAACATATATGTTTAAAGCATATTGAAAATATCTATATGTATGTATCAGAGCAATATAATGTTGCTTTAAATATGATCCATACATATATAGAAAACATGAATATACAAACATATGAAATATCATGAAGATCATGTGTATAACTCATACCTACTACCCTATTCATGCACATGTTTAAAAGATACTCAATAAGGGTATATAAGGCATGGTCGCCCATCCAACCCTTTAAGGGTAGAAGTTTTCAAAAATAAGATTTGAAAATAGTTATAAATTGAAGACACTACCAAATGAAGAATAAAGACTAGTTTTAAAGATAATTTTGAAAACTAGTACGAAATCCTTCAAGTAAGGAATAAAATAAGAATATATCTATGAAAACATGAGAATCACACAAGAATTGACAGTCAAGGTCTATAAAGCACATATATGCTCTTGAAACAAAAATCATGAGTAAACGCCAAAAATAGAGTGTATGAATCATGTAATCATCAAAATCATGGAAATAACACATAGAAGCTCATATGAAATTCTTTTATAAACATAAAAAACATAAAAATTTAATTTTCATCAAAATAATACAAACTTCAAGGCTTATATATATTTTGTCGAAACTAGAAGTATACATATATATCCCAAACACAAGTGAATCCATAATAGAATTTTGCATGAAAAGCAAGTGACTCTAGGATAGACATGTACATCTAAAGTTTTGACAAAATTGACATATACATGGAGCTAAATACATCTTTATGAAAACATATACAAAAATAGGGAATACAAGTTAAAATGCAAAAATCATCAAAACTAAGATATACAAGTACATCTAATGGGTACAATGAGCAACATAGCACAAACGCATAATAATTAAATGTGACTCACTAGTTGTATAAGTATAAACACAAGTTTTGATGAAATATCTAAACAAGTAATTAAAACATGAAGTGTAAAACCTTAAACAACCATGATCATTAGGGTAAATACGCGTGCTTTAGAGCAAGGATATACACAATAGCTAAACTATAGTGAGAACATAAAAATATAAATACATATAGCATGGTTGTATCTCAAATACTACATATGTATATCACAAGTCTAATTAATATGACATTTAACATAATAATCATGAAAAATCAAAACATGCTAAAAATCAATCAATGAGAGCATGTAAATAAAATAGGAGTTAGAGATAGTTACTAAAACCAATAGGGCTAATCTCTAGGTCTCCAAAGTATGGTGGTCCTCTTACCAAACTTTCTTTGAAAGTGATGCATCCAAAAGTGTCATCATTTAGCTCGGAACGCATCCACCATCAAGGCACCAATACCCTTACGTCAAGTGAGAGCCCACACCTACATCAAATAAAATAGGAGTAAAATTTGGTACCCATACCTTATAGGGTCTATGAGGGTTAGTACCTTTCCTAACCCAAATAAATTTATTTGTAAAATTTAAATTATGTATTCTATCATAACAAAACTTTACAAGGTGGCTCTTACGTCCACAATGCGTACAAGTGTACACATGAGCATACATTAAATCAAGTGTGTGAGCATGATTAGCATGTGTATACCGTAGTTTGTGTGCATGCATATGAGGAGCATGTTTCTTGCGAAACATGGATTCCAATCGTGTGTGGTTTGTGGCACATTTGCTCAAAGTGGAGCCGAAATAATCAACACTCATCTCTAACATAATTATATCATTTTCAATATTAGAAGAGGAAGTGGAGCATGCATTCTTATCAATAGATTGTGATTCTATAGTAGCATGACAAACATGAGCATCAAAATTATTTTTCAAGGATTTATTTTCATTTGAAACCAAATCCAATTCTTTTCAGATTAAGGAAATTTTATTTTTTAAAGAATTATTCTCTTTTAAAATAATATCAAGTTTTGAAGACAAAACCTCATTTCTCCTCAAAACATCATCACTATTATTTTTATTTTTTAAAATTTTATTTTCATGTAAGGCAAGGTTAAGTTGGGATTTCAATGATTCCCTTTCATTTGAAATCTCAACCCTCTCTTGCAAAATCATATCAAGTTTAGAAGACAAATTTTAATTCTTCTTTTAATTTAAAATTTTTCTTTTTCAAAAGTGTGTATTTTTCAAGCAAGTTTTCACAAAATAATGAAACTTTATCATTTAAGCCATCGACATCCATATAGTCATCACCTGAAGAACTAGCACTATCATCTAGTTGAGTGTTCGAGTTTACCTCAAAGGAGTCATTCCCTTGGACCATGTAGCAAGCTTGTTCGGACTCATTTCCACTAGATTCCTCCACGTAATTTATCGTTTGAAGCTCGGAGAAGTCAATATGTTCCACACTGCAAAAGCGGAATCACAATGAGAAATCATAGAAAGATAATCTTTGCTAAGTGTATGCTTTAGTGCATCTAGGGCTTGTGCATTAGCCTCAATGTACTTGGCATTATCAAAATAGGTTTTCTTGGTAGCCGTAAGATAGACATGCAAACTTGTTTTTAAACAAGCACTCATCCTAAGCTTCCATATATCGATGTTAGAAACATCAAACATGGGAGGGGCAAGGTGATCCATGAGTATATAAACTATATGTATGCAAATGCAAATCTAGATTAGCTATCTAAGATCTCACTCCTAGGTGGTTAAACCTAATATCATGAGCGTAGGCTCTGATACCAATTGAAAAATGCACCTAGAGGGGTGTTGAATAGGTGTATTGGCTAATCTAAGAAAAATGATGTTGAATTAAAAACTAATTGTAATATACTATGTGTTACCAAAGAGTGTAGCCGAATTCTCGGTGATGGGCTCTGAACTATCTCCTCTAAATTCTTCTAAATAAGAGTTGATGTGCTATGTGAAGCTCTCTTGGTTCAACACTAGTAAGGCACACAATCAATACCAAGCATATATATATGATATGAACAATATGATGTAATGCAAGATATAAGAGAGAGTTAAGAGATAGTGGATTAAACGCAAACACCGAAATATGTTTCGAGGTTCGAGCCACTGCTTTACGTCCCCGCTTTCACACAAAAGGATTTCCACTATGTCCACACAGGGAACCTCCACTGAGGAATTTGTAAGTACAAGGTAAGGAATACACAACTCCTCTATCCAATACAAACACCTCTACACAAGAGGCAAGGTACAAAGCCAAAACAACAATTGTTGGCCCAAAAGGTTACACTCTCTATTTGTTTAAGTTTTGATGATAACAAAACACATAGAAGTTATTTGGTACTAATAAGTTGTTTAGAATGAGTTTCAGGTTTGTACTAGTCATGATAGTCTTATTAAGCATATTGTAAGGATAATGGCGCTAAAAGGCAAATGACGTAAGAGGACGTTTTCATAGGAGAGAAGGCTCTAGCTCGGCAACGCGGTTCAGAGACACCTTCCTTTAAAGTTTTTATATTTTTAGTTTGTTAAAGAATAATATATACGTTTGAAGCTCAAATACACACACATAAATTCAATACATTTGGTTTTTGATTTAATCGGTTTTGAATTTCAAGTACATATATCGGTTTTGGATTTGAACCAGTTTTAGTTCTGCTAATCTGCTTGACACCCTTTTATAGTTGTTATCATAACTTTTTATTCTTATATTTAAATAATATGATTTAACTTGCATTTCAAAGATAACTTTCAGATCTAAATTTCTTATTCAATAATAATTTTCAGATTCAAATTTTAAAGATGTCAAATATTTGTTGAACTCTATTCTTGTTCTGAAAATAGCTTACAGTTTCTGTTTTGACACCTGTCAGTGTTTTATTGATAAATTTTTAATAAAAAATTATATTGAGTTGATTTCAGTTGAATTAAAACGAAGACTTAAAGATCTACAAATTATTCCTATATACCAAATTCTGAATTCAGACGTTTACAGCCTGAAAAATGTGCTCAAAGTTGACCAATCTACCAGATTGGCAGTAATGGCTAATTTTCTGGAGGCTGATTTTTAACATGTTTTCAAAATGTGTTTAAGTTTAAATAAAACGTGGTTAGCTATATTAGAGGGTCAATTTCTTCCTCTTATATTCAGGTAAAACTTTTCTATGTTTACTCTTCCTAAATCCTATATAAAGGGGTCATTAGGGTAGAGGTTTTCACAACAACAAATTCAAAGATCAAAAGTTTTGAGTTTCTTGAGAAAGAGCTTTTGTTTAAGTTTTGGGCTATTATTTTCAAAAGTTTTTTTTGAAAGTTTTTTGGTATTTAAAATCTCTCTTCTTTTTTTATATCACTTACAAAACCTTGAGCTTCAATCTTATATATATTCTCTAGGGTTTTTGTAAAGAAAGTTTTCAAGAGAGAGTTTGTGGTCTTTTGATCATCCAGTGATTATTGTATTTGTGGCTCCACTACCTCTGGACTAGAGGAGTGTGATTGAGGAGTTGGGTACTCCCTAGTGGTTGTAATCCTTTGTGGAAGTTCTAGTGGATTGGAAATCCTTCTGGGTGAAGGCGGGGACGTAGAGCTGGGTGCTCAAACCTCTGAACAAATCTCAGTGTTTGCGATTGGTTTACTTGCTTCATTTACTTGCTTTATATTCATTGCTATATTTACTTGCTTCATAATCATTGCTATATTGTCGATCAATACTCACACAACAAGATTGCATTGCGCACCTCAAACTCTTATCTAGAGGAATCACGAGGAAGGAGTTCAGAGCCCTTCACGGGTTATTCGGCTTCTAGTCTTGTTTCGGGTGATCGTTGCATCATAACTTTTAAATTTATGCATTGATTAGCATTATCACCTATTCACCCCCCTCTAGGTGATTTCAATTGGTATCAGAGCCCACGCTCCTGATATTAGGTTTAAACCACCTAGGAGTGAGATCTTGGTTTGCTAATCTATCATTTGCATTTGCACTTGCACACATATAGTTTGCACTCATGGATAGCCCTCCTATGTTTGATATTTATAGACTTGATATTTGGAAGGCCAAGATGAGTTGTCATTTGAAAGCATTAGGATATAAAGTTTATCAAGTCATTACCAAGGAATCCTACCCCAATGATAGCAAACATAAAAAGGCCAATGCATTGGCCCTTAAAGCACTTAGAACATCTCTTGATAAAGATTTATTACATGTGTTTGCTCACTATGATTCGACTTTTGCAGTATGGAGCATTTTAACTTCTCCCGAGCTACCAAAGATCATCGATAAGATGAGGAGATCTAGGAGAGACAAGTCCGACGAGCGTTGCCTCATGGTCCAAGGGAATGACTCCCTTGAGATACAATCGGAATCTCAACTAGATGCTAGCACTAGTTCCTATTGCTATGGGTGTTTAGAAGTTCAAACCTTAAATATGGAACTTGCTACAAAGTTTGAATTTTTTTGAAAAAATATGATCTTTTGAAAAAGAAGAATTTTGAACTAAAAGAAGAATATAAGGATTTGTGTTCAAAATTTGATTTGATTTTGCAAGAGAAGGAAGAGATTGTAGTGAACGTGACTCACTTAAATCTCAACTAGACCTTGCCATAAAGGAAAATGAATTTTTGAAAAGTAAAAATGATTGTGATGATGTTGTGAAAAACAATGAGGTCTTATCTTCAAAATTAGATTTTATTTTAAAGGACAACCATTCTTTGAAAAATGAAATTGAGTTTGTATCAAAAGAATTAGATTTAGTTTTAAACAAAAATAAATCTTTGAAAAATGATATAGATTCACATGTTTGCCATGCTAGTGTAGCCTCACCTAGCACATCTATTGCATGCTCCACTTTATCTTCAAGTATTGAAAATGATATGAATGTTTTGAAGAAAAGTGTTGATTGTTTGGGCTCCACTTTGAGCCATTGTGTTGTGAGTCATACACGCGTGGAATCTTTGTTTCGAAAGAAACAAGTTCCATCTTTGCATGCACACCTTCCACGACATACACATGCTACTCACGGTCACAACCATCACATGTATGCTCATGTGTACACTTGTACACATTGTGGACGTAAGGGCCACCTTGCTAAATTTTGCTATGATCATATACATGATGTTAATTTAGCAAATAAATTTGTTTGGGTTAGAAAAGGTACTAACCCCCATGGACCCAAAAGAGTATGAGTACCAAAAACCACCCCTATTGTATTTGATGTAGGTGTGAGCTCTCGCATGACGTGAGAGCGATGGTGCCTTGAGGTGGATGTGTTCCAAGCTTAAAGAGGACAATTTGGATGCATCACTTTCAAGGGAAGTTGGGTGGGAGGACCACCTTGATTTGGAGAACTAGAGAGTTGCCTTCATCGGTTTTGGTATCAATCTCTAACTCCCGTTTATGTTTGCATGCTTTTCATGTCTTTGACTCATAGCATGTCATGTTTTATTGTTCATTATGCTTGTGCCATGTTTATTAGATTAGTGATATACATGTTTAAGTTATTTGAGACACCCTTGTTTAATATGGACCTATATCTTTGTGTTCTCACTTTATTTTAAACAAATATGTATGTCCTAAATCTAATGCATATGCATATACATAGTGATCATATGGATGTTTATAATTTTTATTTGATGCTTCATGTTTTGATTAGTATGTTAATCGCCATGATTATTAGACCATTGACATGCATGTATAGCTTTTGAGATCACCCATGTTCATATGGATCATTCTCTGTGTTCTCACATATGTTTAGCTATTATGTATATCATAGTTCTAATAGCATGTGGATTTACATTATGATCGTTTTTATGATTATCATGTTGATTTATGTATCGTTTTATGCTTCATGTTTTGATTACTCGTTGGATGTTAGTTTTCATTAAAATTAGAATTTATACTTGTACATATAGTGGGCCACAAATAAATTTTTATATGTTTGTACTTGTACGCTTATTTGTACCCATTAGATGTGCTAGTACAGTCTAGTTTTGATGATTCATACATTTTAACTAGTATTCCCCATTTTGGACATGTTTTTATGATTATGTGTTTTCACTTCATGTATATGTTTATTTTTTCAAACTTTAAGATATACATGTATAACCCTTGAGCCATTTGCTTTTCATGCAAATCTTTATTATGGACTCAAATTGTGTTTAGGGATATGTATGTATACTTCTCGTTTTGTCAAAACATACATATGCCTTGAAGTATAAATTGTTTCTAATAAAAATTTAGTGTTTCATGTTTTCATGTTTAAAGGAATTCCACATGAGCTTAATTGAATATTTTCATGATGTCATGTTTCACATTACACTTTGCACTCACTTTATTTAATGGTTCCTCATGATCTTATTTTCATGAGTATGATATGCGCCTGATTGATTTTGAGTGTTTAGTATCATGTGATTTACATGTGTTTTATGAAAAATACTTTTATTTTATTCCTTGCTTGAAGGATTTCGTACTAGTTTACAAGTTTTTCCATTTAACTAGTTTCGATATTCTTCATTTTGGTAGAGTTTTTCAAACATTCAATATTTTCAAACCTATTTTGAAAACCCCTACTTTCCAAGGGCGGTTGGATGGGCGACCATGCCTTGTATACCCTTCTTGAATATCTTTTAAACTTGTGCATGATAAGGGTAGTCAGTATGAGTTATACACTTGATCCTCATTATAATTTTATTGGTATCAAAATTGATATTTCATATGTTTGTATACTCATATGTGTTTTCTATATATGATACCTCATATTTCAATTAGTATATCCATAAATACATATATATCATTTGATTGTGCTTGTTTCACATATCTTTACAATTTTTTTTTGAAAAAGCAGAAATTATGTTTGCTAAGCTTGATTTAGTTCATCATGTCAATTATTTTTAATTAGTATCTATTACAAGCTTATGCATTGTTTCTTTTAGTATTTCATAAAGGGGGAGAAAATTCTTGTTTTTAAATTGGTTTTATGTAAAATTGTATTGGTTGTAAATTCAATTTGTATCAGTTTTCATTTCAAATTGGTATCTTACTCTCATCATTTATGATGTAAAATACTTTGGTTTGATATATGCTAACATTTTCAATATTAGTATCAATGATCTTAAATTGGTATTATTCTCTATTTCATATCCTTATTGCAAAATGATTTTTTTGTTAATCTAAAAATTTAGTTTTTACCTTTAATTAGTATCAATATTTTTCTATTGGTATCAATATGTTTATCAAAAATTTTAAATTGGTAAAAAAAACTTAAGTTTTGATCTTTAAGATTTGATGATATGACAATTGATTGTTTTTTCCTTAGCCTCTTTGTTGATGAATTGACAAAAAGGGAAAGAGATATTTAAGTTTATGTATGCATATATGCATGTTTATATCTTGTTTATGCATATATTATTTATTGCTTGTTTCCTAACCCTTTTAATGTATGACAAAAAGGGGAGAAGTATTTGTAGTTTCATGTTCTGGTTTCATGTGTTGTACATGTTTAACTCATATATGTTTTTTATATGTTTTATACTTGATAATAGAGCATTATTTGAGGGAGAGTTTTTATATCCCTTTTATATCTTATGTTATAACCTATATGTTTTGTCATCATCAAAAAGGGGGAGATTGTTGGCCCAAAAGGTTACACTCTCTATTTGTTTAAGTTTTGATGATAACAAAGCACATAGAAGTTATTTGGTACTAATAAGTTATTTAAAATGAGTTTCAGGTTTGTACTAGTCATGATGGTCTTATTAAGCATATTGCAAGGATAATGGCGCTAAAAGGCAAATGACGTAAGAGGACGTTTTCATAGGAGAGAAGCCTCTAGCTCGGCAACGCGGTTCAGAGACACCTTCCTTTAAAGTTTTTATATTTTTAGTTTGTTAAAGAATAGTATATACATTTGAAGCTCAAATACACACACATAAATTCAATACGTTTGGTTTTTGATTTAATCGGTTTTGGATTTTAAGTACATATATCGGGTTTTGGATTTGAACCAGTTTTAGTTCTGCTGATCTGCTTGACACCCTTTTATAGTTGTTATCATAACTTTTTATTCTTATATTCAAATAACATGATTTAACTTGCATTTCAAAGATAACTTTCAGATCTAAATTTCTTATTCAATAATCATTTTCAGATTCAAATTTTAAAGATGTCAAATATTTGGTTGAACTCTGTTCTTGTTCTGAAAATAGCTTACAGTTTCTGTTTTGACATCTGTCAGTGTTTTATTGATAACTTTTTAATAAAAAATGATATTGAGTTGATTTCAGTTGCATTAAAACTAAGACTTAAAGATATACAAATTATTCCTATATATCTAATTTTGAATTCGGACGTTTATAGCCTGAACAATGTGCTCAAATTTGACCAATCTGCCAGATTGGCAGTAATGGCTAATTTTCTGGAGGTTGATTTTTAACATATTTTCAAAATGTGTTTAAGTTTAAACAAAATGTAGTTAGCTGTATTAGAGGGTCAATTTCTTCCTCTTATATTCAGGTAAAACTTTTCTATATTTACTCTTCCTAGATCCTGTTGGCCCAAAGGCCTATCACCCTAGTTTTGATGATGATCAACTCATGAAGTTATATTTACTAATGATCTTGTGTTTAATTAGTGACAGATTCATTATCAAGATCTTAGTAGGTGCATAGCTCAACAAAGGATAAAATGTCAAGATTTGGAGCTAGCACGGTGCGATCCAAGGAGCTTTTGGATCAAGCTTGGACCAAGTCAAGAAGATGAGAAGCCTTCAAGTGAAGACTTCAAGAAGATGAAGACTTGTATCTAGGTATAAGATTTAGTTTTTGTTTTAGTTAAAAATGTAAAGGATAGATAGTTGATGGATTGCTCAAGTAGATATCACACACACACTCTTGATTTAGTTTGTTTTCATAAAAGATTTTAACCAAAAACCAAAATAGTATTTCAGGTGATTTTTGGTATTTCTCATATTCATATCTTTAAACCAAAACCAAGTTTAGAGATTTATGACAAAAACATAGATATTGTATTATGATTGTGTAAGTGGATCATATCCATACACACTATGCCTTAAAAGTATATCTTGTTTTTGTATTTGATGAAGATTTGGAAAAACATGTTTTGGAAAAATATTGTTTTGGAAAATACAGTTTTTATCTTGAGCCAAATATTTCCAAGTTACAAAAATAGTCCAATCTTTTATAACATGCCTTGATTTTGTGCAAGCATGTTTGTATATTAAAGTATATTGGTAAAACTATTTTTGTAGATTTTTTTAGTATTTTATGGGATTTTTTATGAGCAAAAAGACAAACTTTTTAATCCCAGAAAAACTGTTTCAGGCTTCGTATAAGTCGACTAGTGACCTTTAATAGTCGACTAATACAGGAGTCGGCCGACCGGACCAGTCGACCGACGTGCACAAACGTGCACGCCTTTGTGTACTGGTGGACGGTCGACCGTGCCGGTCGACCGCTCCAGAGAGCAGTGCTCTCTGGAAAGTTCGGTCGACCGGTAGCTCCAACGGTCGGATTTTCGACCGTTAGCGGTCGACCGGGCCGGTCGACCGGCAGTTCTGACAGATCCCAACGGCTAGTTTTCTGGCAGCCTATAAATTGGGGGTCTTGTCATTGTTTTGCTACAAGATTTTAGGAGAGCCTTGAGCTAGTTTTTCCCAGTCTTTTAAAAGAGTTTTCTCCACATATTTGAGAGCTAATTCTTCCAATCAAAAGGGAAGTTTTATCAAGAGTGTTAAAAGAAAGTCTTTGAGTTTTCCTCCACCTTTTACATCCTTGTTTTTCTCACACCACACAGCATCCATTGATTATACATCCTATAGGTGTGTTGTAGTGAGAGTACTTTAGGTGATCAAAGTGTTGTGATCACCAAAGATCTTTTCTTTGTTCTTTGAGGAGACGGGCAAGTGTGCTCGTCGTTGTTTGAGTTCGGGTGGTTGTTTTGAGTTCGGGTGCGGACTCGGTTGTTTGAGGTGCGGCCTCGGCGAGCCGGTGGGCTTGCGGTGTGTACGGGACTAGGGAGTCCGAGGGCTTGTAGGTGTTGCGGCACCGAGGAGAGATCCATTGGGATCTTGCATAGTGGAAATCCTTCGTGTGTCGAAGGCGGGGATGTAGAGCAAGTGTGCTCGAACCTCGAAACATACCCTTGTGTTTGCGATTGCCATCTCTCTCTCTCTCTATCTCCTTTATATCTTGCATAGCTTATATTGTCTTTACATTTACATGCTTGATATATTGTGCTCATATTGCTATATACTTGCGTGGGATTGTTGCTAACACTTGTATTCAACCAAGAGAGCCAACGGGGCACCTCAACCCATTCAAGGGGAATCTAGAGGAGTTTGTCCAGAGCCCTTCACGGGGAATTCGGCAACACTCTTTGGTTATACGTGGTGTTTAGTGTAAAAGATTTAATTAGATCATAATTGTTTTTAGCTTCCGCATTATTTGCATCATTTGGCATTAAGTGACCATTAGATTAGCCATCACCTATTCACCCCCCCTCTAGGTGACTTACAAATCCTATATATGTTGGCCCAAAGACCTTCCACTCTAGTTTTGATGATGATTAACTCATGTAGTTATGTGTACTAATTATCTTGTGATTTTAGTTTCAGATCATTAACCAAGATATTAGTTGGTGTTTAGCTTCAACAAGATGATTTGGAAGCTTGCACATGTTGATTCAAGAGCCCAAGCGTCAAAGATCATATATAGCACTTGCTTGGTGAATCACGATTTGGACCGAGTCAACTTGGAGACGGCGCTCTACAAGAAGACTTAGGTATCCCTAGTTTAGTTTGTGTTTAGAACCTAATTGTAAAGATTAGAATAGTATGATAATGCTCAAGTTCACAACACACACGTTTCATGTTTTGAATATTGGTTTTTGGTTTTTCGGTTTTAGGTTTAACCGATCTTGGTTTTCATGAATAGATAGATCAAAATAAGTTTACATGGTTTAATGTATATATGATTTGTTCTATATACATGCATGCTTTAATTCCTAGACAAACTTAGTTTTGACTCCTTTATTCATGTGCTATATGTTTTGGTATTTTTGACAAAACATATTTTTGAATTAATGACAAAAACTATGATATATATTGTTTCATGTATATTGGATTTCTATCCATTTGCATCATGCCTTAATGTTGTTTAATATCATGTTTTTGTACTTGAAAGAGTTTTGGACAAAATGTATTTTCCATTCAAGAATCCAAGTTTTAGAAAATACATGGTTTGGTTTTTGGTAAAAATGAAAAGACATAAAAATGGTTTTAATTGCTTGATATTTGAGTCAAATCTTTTATCACATGTTTGTATATCAATGCAAATTGTCAAAACTCTTTTTGGGGATTCTTAGTAATTTATTAGAATTTATTGGATTATTTTTACCTCAGTTTTCTGACCTGTTTTTTGCCTGCCAGGCTGGGTCGGTCGACCGAAACGGTCGACCGCACCACGTAGCCGGTCGACCGTCAGGGTCGACCGACGTGCACAAACCTGTGCACGTTTCTGGCACAGTCAGCGATCGACCGGGACGGTCGACCGGAGCAGAATAGTCTGCTCTCTGGATTATTCGGTCGACCGGGCCGATCGACCGTTAGTTGCCAACGGTCAAAAATTGACCGTTGGACGGTCGACCAGGCGGTCGACCGGAAGGGCAATTCTGGCTAAATTTCTGTCAACGGCTATTTTCTGATTATTGCCTATAAATACCCCATTTGCAAGAGTTTTTCTCTAAGATTTTTTGTGCGAATTTTTGCTGATTCTCTGGTGTTTTCAAAGCAATCAAAAGAAGTTTATGAGCTTGAATTGAACAATCCATTTGGTGTTTTCATTAGGGTTTGGAAAATCAAAGAAAGGGTTTTTGGGAAGAATTTTGATTGAACTATTCTATCTTGATTTCTTGATTTTTCCCAAGGATTTTCTTTGTGATTTCTGATTTCAAATCCTTTGGTTTTCTCCACACTTGAGCAAAAATCTACTATCTATATCTATAGGTTATTTGTGTGGAAGAAAAAGTTGTTTGTGGTTGTTGTTGTGACCACCAAGTTGTAACCCAATCTTTTCTTAGCTTTGTGCTTTGGGTTGTATCCCTCTAGTTGAGAGGTGATCCTTGTATTGGTTGGTGATTGGGAGTTTGTTGTATTGGTTGGGAGTTTGCCTCGAGGAGGAGGTTGTGATTGTTGGAGTTTGCCTCAAGAAGGAGGTTGTGTTTGTTGGCTTGGAGTGGTGCCTCAAGAAGGAGGTTGTACTTGAAAAGAGAGGAGTTGGGTACTCCTTGTGAGAGTTCTTGGTGAACGAGCTAGTGGATTAGAAATCCTTCGTGTGTCGAAGGCGGGGATGTACAGCTGGGTGCTCGAACCTCGAAACATATCTCTGTGTTTGCGATTGATCCTTTGACTCTCTCTCTTTACTTTGTGCCTTGCATTTATTAACATTGCTCATTCATATTTGCTTGGCTTGGTTGTGTGCATCACTTGTTGATAGCACTTGAGTGTAATTTGCATTAAGTTTTTAAATTCCGCATTTAGTTCACTAGATTAGCATCGTCACCTATTCACCCCCCCTCTAGGTGACCTTTCAATTGGTATCAGAGCTAGTGCTCCTGATATTTAGATTTAACCACCTAGGAGTAAGATCTTGGTTTGCTAATCTTCACTTGCATTTTCATTTGCACTCATACTAGTTTGCACTCATGGCTAGCCCTCCTATGTTTGACCATTTTAGACTTGATGCTTGGAAGGTGGACATGACTAGGCATTTAAAAGACCTAGGACATCTAGTTTATCAAGCCATTACCATAGAATCCCTCCCAAATAGTAGCAAGCATAAGAAGGCCAATGCATTAGCACTTAGGGCACTTAGAGCATCTCTCAATGAATTTCTTTTACCCGTTTTTGATCACTATGATTCGGCTTTTGCAGTTTGGAGCATCTTGACGTCTCCCGAGCTTCCAAGGATTATCAACAAGATGAGGAGATCTAAAAGAAAAAAGTCCGGAGAGCAATGTCTTATGGTCCAAGGGAAGAACTCCCTTGAGGTACAATCGGATTCTCATATTGATGATAGCTCTAGTTCCTATTGCCATGGTTGTTTTGAAGTTCAAACTTTGAATATGGAACTTGTTCAAAAGCTTGAGAATTTGTTAGAAGAACATGATTTGTTGAAAGATGATAATCTTGTTTTGAAAAATGAATTAAAGGATTTATGCTCTAATTTTGAATTGGTTTTGCAAGAGAAGGTAGAGATTGCAAGTGAATGTGACTCACTTAAATCTCAACTTGAAATAGCTTTAAAGGAAAATGAATTTTTGAAAAACAAAAATGATTGTGATGATGTTGTAAAGCAAAATGAGATTTTATCTTCAAAATTGGATTTTACTTTTAAAGAAAATCTTACTTTGAAAAATGATATTGATTCAATTACTAGAGAATTGGATTTGGTTTTGATTAAAAATAAATCTTTGCAAAAAGAGATTGATGTTTGCCATGCTAATGTTGCTTCATGTTCTAGCACACCTATTGTATGCTCCACTTTATCTTCTAACATTGAAAATGACATACTTGTTTTGAAGAAAAGTGTTGATAGTTTGGGCTCCACTTTGAGCCATTGTGCCATGAATCACACACGATTGGAAACCTTGGTTCGCAAGAAATAAGTTCCAACCTTGCATGCACACCCATCTAGGCATACACATGCTTTTCATGATCACCACCATCATATGTATGCTCACGTGTACACATGTACACATTGTGGTCGAAAAGGCCACCTTGCTAGATTTTGTTATGATCGCATTTATCATGAAAATTTAGCAACTAATTATGTTTGGGTTAGAAAAGATACTAACCCCCGTGGACCCACAAAGAAATGGGTACCAAGATCCACCTCTTTGACTTTTGATGTAGGTGGGAGCTCTCGCGTCACGTGAGGGTATTGGTGCCTTGAGGTGGATGCATTCTAAGCTTAAAAGAGAACCAATTGGTTGCTTCACTCTCAAGGAGATCTGGTGGGAGGATCACCGTGTTTTGGAGAACTAGAGATGCACCTTCATCGGTTTTGGTATCATTATCTAACTCCCATTTTTATTTGCATGCTTTTTATGTCCATCCTTTTATAGCATGTTGTGTTTTGATTCATTATGCTTGTGCTATGTTAAGGTTGTACATGTTTAGCTACTTGAGCACCCATGCTTCATTTGGAATCTACATTTAGTGTCTCACCTTGTTTAAACTAACATGTATGCTTTAGATCTAATGTACATGCATATGCACAATGATCATATGATGTTCATGATTTTATGATTTTGTGTTTTAATGATTCATGTGTTGATTAGTATGTTCATTGCTATACATGTATTGCAATTTGTAATCACCATTGTTTATATGATTCCATATTTTGTGTTTTCACAATTGTTTTGATATTATGTATATCTTGATTCTTATAGCATATGAATTTACATAAGGATCATTTTTAGAATAATTGTTGATTTATGACTTGTTTTATGCTTTATGATTTGAATATATGCTTAGATGTTTGTTTTCATGAAAACTGGGAGTTATACTTGTACATAGAATGGGCCACAAATAAACCTTTATATATGTTTGTGCTTGGATGCCTATTTGTACTCATTAGATGTGCTAGTATAGTCTAGTTTTGATGATTCATGCATTCAAACATGTATTCCTCATTTTTGATATGTTTTATGATCATGTGTTTTCTATGATAAAGTGTTTTCACTTCATGTATATGTCTATTTTGCCAAACCTTAAGATATACATGTATGCCCCTTGAGTCATTTGCTTTTCATGCAAATCTATATTTTGGACTCAATTGTGTTTAGGGATATGTATGTATACTTTTGCTTTGTCTAAACATACATATACCTTGAAGTATAAATTGACTTTTAATGAAGAGTTTAGATTTTCATGTTTTTAGGAGATTTCCTTCAGTAGTGAAAATTTAGTTTATCATGTGTAAATATTTTAAAGGAATTTGTACTTGAATGCAAAATTTTCATGACAATGTATCTCACATTACACTTGTTCACTCACTTACTTGTTTACTCATGATTTGTTTTCATGAGGCTATGATTTGGGCTTTATGAACTTTGAGTGTTTAGTGCCATGTGATTTATATGTATTTCATGAAAAACTATTTTGTTTTCATTTCCCTATTTGAAGAATCTCATATAACTAGTTGTGTTATTCTTCATTTGGTAGTGATTTTCAAACGTACTCTATTTTCAAATCTATTTTTGAAAACCTCTACCTTCTAAGGGTGGTTGGATGGGAGATCATGTTCATGTATGCTTTATAATGAAAATCATTTTTAAACTTGCACATGATTGGGTGGTAGTTGATATGAGATATACACTTGATCTTATTGTTGTTTCAATTGGTATCATTGAATTCTTTCAATTGGTATCAAATCTTGACATCCTTTTGTATACTCATATATGTTTTGTTTTTTTATATATGTATGCTTACACTTCATTGTTGGCCCAAAGGCCTTCCACTCTAGTTTTGATGATGATTAACTCATGTAGTTATGTGTACTAATAATCTTGCAATGTTTAAGTTTCAGATATTTAACAAGATATTAGTTGGTAAAAGCTTCCACACATCTTTCACATGTTGATTCAAGAGCCCGCGCATCAAAGATCATACATTGCAACTTGCTCGGTGAATCAAGAGTGTTTGGATCGAGCCGACTTGGAGATTGCGCTCTAGCTTGGAGATTGCGCTCTACAAGAAGACTTAGGTATCCATAGTTTTAGTTTTAAGTTTAGATCCTAATTGTAAAGATTAGAATAGTATGATAAGCTCAAGTTCACAACACACACCTTTCATATTTTGATTTTCGGTTTTAGGTTTAACCGATCTTGGTTTTCATGAATAGATTTTTATCAAAACAAGTTTACATGGTTTATGTATATTAGATTTGTTCTATATACATGCATGCTTCAATTGCTTAGACAAACTTTGTGTGATAATCTATTCCATGTGTTTTATGTTTTGATATTTACAACAAAACATATTTTTGGACTTAATGACAAAATCATGATATATATATGTTTCTTGTATATTGAATTTCTATTCATATACAATATGCTTCAAAGTGTTTAAATATCATATTTTTGTATCATGGATGAGTTTTAGACAATGTGTATTTTCTATTCAAAATACAAGGTTTTAGAAAATACGTTTTTGGTTTTTGGCAAAATTTCTATGACACAAAAATAGTCAAATATGTTTGAAATTTGTGTTAGGATTTTTAACACAAGTTTGTATTTCAATAAATGATAAAACTACTTTTGTGGAATTTTAGAAATTTTGTGGGATTTATTGGAATATTTTTTACCTCAGTTTTCTGACCCATTTGCTGCCTGCCAGGCTAGTTCGGTCGACCGTAACGGTCGACCGCATGTAGCCGGTCGACCGTCACGGTCGACCGACGACGTGCACAAACCAGTGCACGTTCTGGCACAGTCAGCGGTCGACCGGGACGGTCGACCGGAGCAGAATAATCTGCTCTCGGGATTATTCGGTCGACCGGGCCGGTCGACCGTTAGTTGCCAACGGTCAAAAATTGACCGTTGGACGGTCGACCGGGCCGGTCGACCGGAAGGCTATTTCTGGCAAATTTCTGTCAACGGCTATTTTCTGATAATTGCCTATAAATACCCCATTTGTAAGAATTTTTCTCTAAGAATCTTTGTGCGAATTTTTTCATTCTCTCAGGTGTTTTTACAGCAATCAAAATAGGTTTTTGGATTCAAATTGAACAATCTTTTTGGTGTTTTCATTAGGGTTTGAAAAATCAAAGAAAAGGGTTTTGGGAAAAGCTTTTGAATTGAACTTCTCTATCTTGGTTTCATTTATTTCCCAAAGATTTTCTTTGAGTTGCTGGTTTCAAATCCCTTGGTTTTCTCCACACTTGAGCTAAAATCTACTATCTATATCTATAGGATATTGTGTGGGAAAAGAAGAAGTTGTTTGTGGTTGTTGTTGTGACCACCAAGTTGTAACCCAATCTTTTCTTAGCTTTGTGCTTTGGGTTGTATCCCTCTAGTTGAGAGGTGATCCTTGTATTGGTTTGTGATTGGGAGTTTTGAATTTGCCTCAAGGAGGAGGTTGTGATTGTTGACTTGGAGTGGTGCCTCAAGGAGGAGGTTGTATTTGTAAAGAGAGGAGTTGGGTACTCCTTGTGAGAGTTCTTTGTGGACTAGCTAGTGGATTAGAAATCCTTCGTGTGTCGAAGGCGGGGATGTAGAGCTGGGTGCTCGAACCTCGAAACATATCTTGTTGTTCGCGCTTGATCCATTGACTCTCTCTCTATCTCTCTCTTTACTTTGTGCCTTGCCTTATTCATATTGTGCATTCATATTTGCTTGGCTTGGTTATGTGTGAATCATTTGTTGATCACACTTGAGTGTAATTTGCATTAAGTTTTTAAATTCCGCATTTAGTTCATAGATTAGCATTGTCACCTATTCACCCCCCCCCTCTAGGTGACTTTTCAATTGGTATCAGAGCTAGCGCTCCTGATATTTAGGTTTAACCACCTAGGAGTGTGATCTTGGTTTGCTAATCTTCATTTGCATTTTCATTTGCACACATATAGTTGCACTAATGGCTAGCCCTCCCATGTTTGACCTTTTTAGACTTAATGATTGGAAGGCTAATATGACTAAACATTTAAAAGACCTAGGACATCTAGTTTATCAAGCCATCACCATAGAAGCCCTCCCAAATACTAGTAAGCATAAGAAGGCCAATGCACTTGCACTTCAAACACTTAGAGAATCTTTTGATAATAATCTCTTACTTGTTTTTGATAGTTTTAACTCGGCTTTTGCAGTTTGGAGCGTCTTGACATCTCCGGAGCTTCCAAGGATCATCAACAATATGAGGAGATCTAGGAGAGATGTATCCGAAGAGCCTTGTTTCATGGCATATGGGAATGACTCCCATGAGGTACAATCGGACTCTCAATACATGATAGCTCTAGCTCTTATTGCCATGGATGTTTTGAGGTTCAAAATTTAAATGTTGAACTTGCTTCTAAGCTTGAAAAATTCTTGGAAAAACATAACTCTTTGAAAGAAAAACATTTTGATTTACAAAAAGAAATGAAGGATTTATGCTCTACTTTTGAAACCGTTTTGCAAGAGAAGGAAGAGATTACTAGTGAATGTGACTCACTAAGATCTCAACTAGACATTGCTTTAAAAGAAATTGAAGTTTTAAAAGGCAAAAATGATTGTGATGATATTTTGGAGCACAATGAGATTTTATCCTCAAGATTGGATTGTGTTTTCAAAGAAAACCTTACTTTGAAAAATAAAATTCATTCTATTACTAAAGAATTGAATTTGGTTTTGTCTAAAAATGAATCTTTGCAAAATGATATTGATTTGCATGTTTGTCATGCTAATGTAGCTTCTACTTCTTGCACTCCTATAGCATGTTCCACTTTGTCTTCTATCATAGAAAATGATATAAATAATTTGAAGAAAAGTGTTGATTGTTTGGGCTCCACTTTGAGCCATTGTGCCATGAATCACACACGATTGGAAACCTTGATTCGCAAGAAACAAGTTCCAACCTTGCATGCACACCCATCTAGGCATACACATGCTTTTCATGATCACCACCACCATATGTATGCTCACGTGTACACATGTACACATTGTGGTCGAAAAGGCCACCTTGCTAGATTTTGTTATGATCGCATTTATCATGAAAATTTAGCAACTAATTATGTTTGGGTTAGAAAAGATACTAACCCCCGTGGACCCACAAAGAAATGGGTACCAAGATCCACCTCTTTGACTTTTGATGTAGGTGGGAGCTCTCGCATCACGTGAGAGTAGAGGTACCTTGAGGTGGATGCGTTCCGAGCTTGAATGAAAACTATTTGGATGCTTCACTCTCAAGGAGATTAGGTGGAGATGACCACCATGTTTTGGAGAACTAGAGATGCACCGTCATTGGTTTTGGTATCATTCTCTAACTCCCATTTATTATTTACATGCTTCTTAGATCATTCATTTATAGCATGTTGTATTTTGATGTTCATTATGATTATGCCTTGTTCATTAGACTTGAGATATACATGTTTAGTTACTTGAGCACCCATGTTTCATATGGATCTATATTTAGTGTTCACTTCTTGTTTAAGCTAACATGTATGCCCTAGATCTAATGCACATGCATATGCATAATGATCATATGATGTTCATGATTCCATGATTTTTGTTTAGATGATTATATGGATGTTTGTGATATATCTTGTGTGCATTTCATCATTGCACTTTATTCATTCTTTGTTCGATCAATTCTCATACAACAAGGTTGCATTGCGCACCTCTAACCCATTCAAGGGGAATCAGGAGGAAGGAGTTCAGAACCCTTCACGGGGTATACGGCTCTTAGTCTTGTTTTGAGAGATCGTTGCATCATACATCCATCTTAGTTTTAAAAAGTCATTAATACTTCATATTTTTGATTAATATGATCATATTGATTTTTGACCCGTTTTATGCCTCATGAGTTGATTACTTGCTTGAATGTTAGTTTTCATTAAGACTAGGATTTATACTTGTACAACTAGTGAGCTACAAATAGACCTTTATATATTTGTGCTTGAACGCTCATTTGTAGTCATTTGATGTACTAGTATAGTCTAGTTTTGATGATTCATGCATTTGACTTGTATTCCTCATTTTTAATGTGTTTCTATGATCTTGTGGTTGACTTCATGTATATGTCTATCTTGTCCAAATTATTGTTTATACATATACATCCTTGAGCCACGTGCCTTCATGCATATACTTTTGTGGACTCTTCATGTTTGGGATATGTATGTATACTTTAGTTTGTACATGACATACATATGCCTTGAAGTTTAAATCATTATGATGATTTCCATGTTTGATTGTGATTTCAATTGATATGATGATTTCAATAAATTACATGATTCACTATTATATCAAGATTTGATAATTTCTATATTAAGCTTAATTGTCTATTTTCATGATGAAATGTATTTCACATTACACTTGTTCACTCACTTTATTATGTTTCTCATGATTGTGTTTTTCATGAGTATGATATGAGCTTTATGGACTTTGAGTGTTTAGTGATCTTGTGATTTTCATGTTTCATGAAAAATCCTTTTTGTTTTATCTTGAAGGATTTCTACTAGTTCTCAATTTTTCATAAACTGGTTGGTATTCTTCAAATTGGTAGAGACTTTCAAACATACTATATTGTTCAAATCATTTTTTTTCGAAAACCCCTACCATCTATGGGCGGTTAGATGGGAGATCATGTTCTTGTATGTTTTATAATGAAAATCCTTTTTATCTTGAAACATGATTGGGTGGTAGGTTATATGAGATATACACTTGTAATTATTGTTGTTTCAATTGGTATCATTGAACTCTTTCAATTGGTATCAATATGACATCTTTTTGTATACTCATATATGTTTGTATTTTATATATGTATGCTTACACTTCATATAGTATCAATTTCAATTGGTATCTATTTCTTACATACATATATAGATGATTTATTTGTGCTTCAAGATATCACAAATTTTGTTTATGCTTAGCTTGATCTTTTCAAATTGAAACAATGTTAAAGCAAATTTTCAATTGATTTAATTTTCAATTGGTATCTTATTTCAAGCATATGCATATGTTCATTTGATATTTCATAAAGGGGAGAAAACTAGTATTTCATTTTTCAAATTGGTATTTTATCTTTCAATTGATATTTTTTTTGGTATTCCACTCCCTTGCTTTATGATAGAAAATAAAGATTTCAATTGGCAAAGAAATAATTTCAATTGGTATCTTGTGTTTTAAAGAATAATAGTTTCATTTGGTATCAAGATTTGTTTTTAAGGAAATTCAAAATTAGTATTGTTTAATTCCAAAATTGGTAGATTATTTGTTTACTTACTAATTGGTATCAAGATTTTCATTTTATTGTGTTTTTCAATTGGTATATACACTCCATTGCCACATTTTTTTTGGTATCATATTTGATTTGACCCTTTATTAATTCTTTGCTTTAAAGGGGAGAAAAATTTATTGTTTTTGCTTTTATTTTTAACCCTTTTTGATGATTGACAAAAAGGGGGAGAAGAATTTGAGTTTTATATGCATATTTGTGTTTGCATATAGTTTACATTTGATGAAAAGAAGCCTTGTTTATATGCATGTCTATGCATGTTTTATGTGCATGTTTTATGTTTCATTTTTTATTGATATCAAGAGTATGTTTTGGTAATTTAGTTTCATATGCATATTCATTTTATGTCAAGAACCCTGTTTATATGCATCTTATTGTTTGTTTATTCCTATGCATGAGTTAAGGGGGAGCTTCTTTGAAGCTTTACTTTAATCCATGCATATATAACTCCATGAGTTTTGTGTCATCAAAAAGGGGGAGATTGTTGGCCCAAAGGCCTTCCACTCTAGTTTTGATGATGATTAACTCATGTAGTTATGTGTACTAATAATCTTGCAATGTTTAAGTTTCAGATATTTAACAAGATATTAGTTGGTAAAAGCTTCCACACATCTTTCACATGTTGATTCAAGAGCCCGCGCATCAAAGATCATACATTGCAACTTGCTCGGTGAATCAAGAGTGTTTGGATCGAGCCGACTTGGAGATTGCGCTCTAGCTTGGAGATTGCGCTCTACAAGAAGACTTAGGTATCCATAGTTTTAGTTTTAAGTTTAGATCCTAATTGTAAAGATTAGAATAGTATGATAAGCTCAAGTTCACAACACACACCTTTCATGTTTTGATTTTCGGTTTTAGGTTTAACCGATCTTGGTTTTCATGAATAGATTTTTATCAAAACAAGTTTACATGGTTTATGTATATTAGATTTGTTCTATATACATGCATGCTTCAATTGCTTAGACAAACTTTGTGTGATAATCTATTCCATGTGTTTTATGTTTTGATATTTACAACAAAACATATTTTTGGACTTAATGACAAAAATCATGATATATATATGTTTCTTGTATATTGAATTTCTATTCATATACAATATGCTTCAAAGTGTTTAAATATCATATTTTTGTATCATGGATGAGTTTTAGACAATGTGTATTTTCTATTCAAAATACAAGGTTTTAGAAAATACGGTTTTTGGTTTTTGGCAAAATTTCTATGACACAAAAATAGTCAAATATGTTTGAAATTTGTGTTAGGATTTTTAACACAAGTTTGTATTTCAATATAAAATGATAAAACTATTTTTGTGGAATTTAGAAATTTTGTGGGATTTATTGGAATATTTTTTACCTCAGTTTTCTGACCCATTTGCTGCCTGCCAGGCTAGTTCGGTCGACCGTAACGGTCGACCGCATGTAGCCGGTCGACCGTCACGGTCGACCGACGACGTGCACAAACCTGTGCACGTTCTGGCACAGTCAGCGGTCGACCGGGACGGTCGACCGGAGCAGAATAATCTGCTCTCGGGATTATTCGGTCGACCGGGCCGGTCGACCGTTAGTTGCCAACGGTCAAAAATTGACCGTTGGACGGTCGACCGGGCCGGTCGACCGGAAGGCTATTTCTGGCAAATTTCTGTCAACGGCTATTTTCTGATAATTGCCTATAAATACCCCATTTGTAAGAATTTACTCTAAGAATCTTTGTGCGAATTTTTCCATTCTCTCAGGTGTTTTTACAGCAATCAAAATAGGTTTTTGGATTCAAATTGAACAATCTTTTTGGTGTTTTCATTAGGGTTTGAAAAATCAAAGAAAAGGGTTTTGGGAAAAGCTTTTGAATTGAACTTCTCTATCTTGGTTTCATTTATTTCCCAAAGATTTTCTTTGAGTTGCTGGTTTCAAATCCCTTGGTTTTCTCCACACTTGAGCTAAAATCTACTATCTATATTATAGGATATTTGTGTGGGAAAAGAAGAAGTTGTTTGTGGTTGTTGTTGTGACCACCAAGTTGTAACCCAATCTTTTCTTAGCTTTGTGCTTTGGGTTGTATCCCTCTAGTTGAGAGGTGATCCTTGTATTGGTTTGTGATTGGGAGTTTTGAATTTGCCTCAAGGAGGAGGTTGTGATTGTTGACTTGGAGTGGTGCCTCAAGGAGGAGGTTGTATTTGTAAAGAGAGGAGTTGGGTACTCCTTGTGAGAGTTCTTTGTGGACTAGCTAGTGGATTAGAAATCCTTCGTGTGTCGAAGGCGGGGATGTAGAGCTGGGTGCTCGAACCTCGAAACATATCTTGTTGTTTGCGCTTGATCCATTGACTCTCTCTCTATCTCTCTCTTTACTTTGTGCCTTGCCTTATTCATATTGTGCATTCATATTTGCTTGGCTTGGTTGTGTGTGAATCATTTGTTGATCACACTTGAGTGTAATTTGCATTAAGTTTTTAAATTCCTCATTTAGTTCATAGATTAGCATTGTCACCTATTCACCCCCCCTCTAGGTGACTTTTCATTCATATAGTATCAATTTCATTTGGTATCTATTTCTTACATACATATATAGATGATTTATTTGTGCTTCAAGATATCACAAATTTTGTTTATGATAAGCTTGATTTTTTTTTATGACCATCATTTTCAATTGATTCAATTTTCAATTGGTATCTTTATACAAGCATTATCATTATCTTGCTTATGCTAAGCTTGAGCTTTAACATTATTTCAATTGACTTAGTTTTCAATTGGTATCTTTTTTCTAGCTTATGCATATGTTTAGTATTTCATAAAGGGGGAGAAAAACTCACATTTCAATTTCTCAATTGGTATTTAGTTTACCATTGGTTTTGTTTCCCACTCCCTAACTTTATAATGAAAAATGATTAAAGAATGATTATTGATTTTTAATTGGTTTCACTTGCTTATAAAGATAAATATCCTCAATTGGTATCTAGATGCATTTGTTTATTCAAAATTGGTATCATTGTGTTTCTCAATTGGTATCATGTGTTTTATTTTCAATATGTTTTAATTTCAATTGGTATCATATTTGTTTTCAATGCCCTTCTTACTTTCAATTGGTAATTGGTAGGCATTTCTTAAATGTTTTTATGTTCACTTTCTTTTGGTATCATAATGCACTTCAATGACACACTTTTTTTAATTGGTATCATTTTTGGTGTCACCCCTTGAAGTAGTTTATTGATTCTTTGTTTCATATATTTAGGGGGAGAAGAATTCATATCTATTTTATTTTTACCCCTTTGTTGATGATTGACAAAAAGGGGGAGAAGAATTTGGAGTTGATATGCATGAGTTTTCAGTTTTATGTTCATTTCATCTCCATTGGTATCAAGAGCATTATGAGTTTTGTTTTTATTAATATCCATTGGTATCAAGAGCATTATGAGCTTTGTTTTTATTAGTATCAAGAGTTTTGTTTGGTAAGATTATTTGTTTTGTTTTAATTGGAATCAAGAGCATGTTTCATATGCATATTCATTTTATGTCAAGAACCTTGTTTATATGCATCTTATTGTTTGTTTAATCCTATGCATGAGTTAAGGGGGAGCTTCTTTGAAGCATTACTTTAATCCATGCATATATAACTCCATGAGTTTTGTCATCATCAAAAAG
Source organism: Agave tequilana (assembly GCA_038442645.1). Taxonomy (NCBI): domain Eukaryota; kingdom Viridiplantae; phylum Streptophyta; class Magnoliopsida; order Asparagales; family Asparagaceae; genus Agave; species Agave tequilana. Next base: position 300,200 of record JAVJIF010002926.1, read on the forward strand.
GGGGAGATTGTTGGCCCAAAGACCTTCCACTCTAGTCTTGATGATGATTAACTCATGTAGTTATGTGTACTAATTATCTTGTGATTTTAGTTTCAGATCATTAACCAAGATATTAGTTGGTGTTTAGCTTCAACAAGATGATTTGGAAGCTTGCACATGTTGATTCAAGAGCCCAAGCGTCAAAGATCATATATAGCACTTGCTTGGTGAATCACGGTTTGGACCGAGTCAACTTGGAGACGGCGCTCTACAAGAAGACTTAGGTATCCCTAGTTTAGTTTGTGTTTAGAACCTAATTGTAAAGATTAGAATAGTATGATAATGCTCAAGTTCACAACACACACGTTTCATGTTTTGAATATTGGTTTTTGGTTTTTCGGTTTTAGGTTTAACCGATCTTGGTTTTCATGAATAGATAGATCAAAACAAGTTTACATGGTTTAATGTATATATGATTTGTTCTATATACATGCATGCTTTAATTCCTAGACAAACTTAGTTTTGACTCCTTTATTCATGTGCTATATGTTTTGGTATTTTTGACAAAACATATTTTTGAATTAATGACAAAAACTATGATATATATATTTGTTTCATGTATATTGGATTTCTATCCATTTGCATCATGCCTTAATGTTGTTTAATATCATGTTTTTGTACTTGAAAGAGTTTTGGACAAAATGTATTTTCCATTCAAGAATCCAAGTTTTAGAAAATACATGGTTTGGTTTTTGGTAAAATGAAAAGACATAAAAATGGTTTTAATTGCTTGATATTTGAGTCAAATCTTTTATCACATGTTTGTATATCAATGCAAATTGTCAAAACTATTTTTGGGGATTCTTAGTAATTTATTAGAATTTATTGGATTATTTTTACCTCAGTTTTCTGACCTGTTTTTTGCCTGCCAGGCTGGGTCGGTCGACCGAAACGGTCGACCGCACCACGTAGCCGGTCGACCGTCAGGGTCGACCGACGTGCACAAACCTGTGCACGTTTCTGGCACAGTCAGCGGTCGATCGGGACGGTCGACCGGAGCAGAATAGTCTGCTCTCTGGATTATTCGGTCGACCGGGCCGGTCGACCGTTAGTTGCCAACGGTCAAAAATTGACCGTTGGACGGTCGACCGGGCGGTCGACCGGAAGGGCAATTCTGGCTAAATTTCTGTCAACGGCTATTTTCTGATTATTGCCTATAAATACCCCATTTGCAAGAGTTTTTCTCTAAGATTTTTTGTGCGAATTTTTGCTGATTCTCTAGTGTTTTCAAAGCAATCAAAAGAAGTTTATGAGCTTGAATTGAACAATCCATTTGGTGTTTTCATTAGGGTTTGGAAAATCAAAGAAAGAGTTTTTGGGAAAGAATTTTGATTGAACTATTCTATCTTGATTTCTTGATTTTTCCCAAAGATTTTCTTTGTGATTTCTGATTTCAAATCCTTTGGTTTTCTCCACACTTGAGCAAAAATCTACTATCTATATCTATAGGTTATTTGTGTGGAAGAAGAAGTTGTTTGTGGTTGTTGTTGTGACCACCAAGTTGTAACCCAATCTTTTCTTAGCTTTGTGCTTTGGGTTGTATCCCTCTAGTTGAGAGGTGATCCTTGTATTGGTTGGTGATTGGGAGTTTGTTGTATTGGTTGGGAGTTTGCCTCAAGGAGGAGGTTGTGATTGTTGGAGTTTGCCTCAAGGAGGAGGTTGTGTTTGTTGGCTTGGAGTGGTGCCTCAAGAAGGAGGTTGTACTTGAAAAGAGAGGAGTTGGGTACTCCTTGTGAGAGTTCTTGGTGAACGAGCTAGTGGATTAGAAATCCTTCGTGTGTCGAAGGCGGGGATGTACAGCTGGGTGCTCGAACCTCGAAACATATCTCTGTGTTTGCGATTGATCCTTTGACTCTCTCTCTTTACTTTGTGCCTTGCATTTATTAACATTGCTCATTCATATTTGCTTGGCTTGGTTGTGTGCATCACTTGTTGATAGCACTTGAGTGTAATTTGCATTAAGTTTTTAAATTCCGCATTTAGTTCACTAGATTAGCATCGTCACCTATTCACCCCCCCTCTAGGTGACCTTTCAATATAAAGGGGTCATTAGGGTAGAGGTTTTCACAACAACAAATTCAAAGATCAAAAGTTTTGAGTTTCTTGAGAAAGAGCTTTTGTTTAAGTTTTGGGCTATTATTTTCAAAAGTTTTTTTTTGAAAGTTTTTTGGTTCTTAAAATCTCTCTTCTATTTTTATATCACTTACAAAACCTTGAACTTCAATCTTATATATTATTCTCTAGGTTTTTGTAAAGAAAGTTTTCAAGAGAGAGTTTGTGGTCTTTTGATCATCCAGTGATTATTGTATTTGTGGCTCCACTACCTCTGGACTAGAGGAGTGTGATTGAGGAGTTGGGTACTCCCTAGTGATTGTAATCCTTTGTGGAAGTTCTAGTGGATCAGAAATCCTTCTGGGTGAAGGCGGGGACGTAGAGCTGGGTGCTCAAACCTCGGAACAAATCTCAGTGTTTGCGATTGGTTTACTTGCTTCATTTACTTGCTTTATATTCATTGCTATATTTACTTGCTTCATAATCATTGCTATATTGTCGATCAATACTCACACAACAAGATTGCATTGCGCACCTCAAACTCTTATCTAGAGGAATCACGAGGAAGGAGTTCAGAGCCCTTCACGGGGTATTCGGCTTCTAGTCTTATTTCGGGTGATCGTTGCATCATAACTTTTAAATTTGTGCATTGATTAGCATTATCACCTATTCACCCCCTCTAGGTGATTTCAACAATCACCTCTACACAAGAGGGATGAGGCCCAAAGCCAAACTCCACCACAATCACCTCTACACAAGAGGAATAACCACTAACCCAAATCACAATTACCTCCACACAAGAGGGATGAACACAAACCCAAAGTAACACCCAATCACCTCTACACAGGAGGGATAGACACAAAGCCAAATTAAAGGAGGGATAACAATCTTGGTGATCACAAAGATCACAAACAACTTTTCCTCACAAAAACAAGATCCTATAGATAGGATAGAGATGATAGCTCAAGTGTGAGAAAACAAGGTGTTTGGTAAATAAATCACAAAGAAAAATACTTAGAAAAAATACTAGAAGAAGATAGAAATGAAGATCAAAACCAAATTCCAAAAGACTCTATTTTCTTTGATTTTTCCAACCCTTGAAAACAAATAAAAGATAAATCTTTTTGGCACAAAATCTCTTTAAAAACTTGTAGCTAAAACACTTGTATATATGGGAAAATTTACTCTTATAATCCTTGTTGAAAACAACCCAAGAGATGGCTTATTTATAGCCTCTCAAACAAAAGAGCCGTTGGCACAGAAAATGGCCAGATTACCCTTCCGGTCGACGGGCGCAACGGTCATATTTCTGACCATTATACCTCCGGTCGACCGGGTCAAGCCTGTCAGTCGACCGACAGCACCCGAGAGTTGGGTGCTTTCAGTCAGTCGACCACCCTACGTGGCTGGCTGTGCACGTTTCTCGTGCACATTGGTCGACTTGTCCGGTCGACCGATGTAGACTGTCCAAAAATCACTGAGGATAAGTCATCAGAAAGTAGAGTCCAAACTCTAGACGCAGGGCTAATCATAGCCATTGCCGCAACACCAAGACGCGATAGTCAAAACTCGCGTCTCAACATCACTGCAATGACCAAGACGCGAGGATCGAAACCTGCGTTTCAGCATCACTACAGTACCAAGACGCGAGGGTCAAAATCCGCATCTCTACTTACCACAATGACCAACACACAGAGCCTGAAGCCCGCGCCTCAGATAAAGCTTGACGCAGAGCCCAAAGCCCGCGCCTCACATAAAGCTTGACGCAGAGCGTGAAGCCCGTGCCTTAACCAAATGCGAACCTCAAGTGTTACCACAACGGTTAAACGCGAGGCCTGAAGCCCGCGTTTCAACTACAGAGGAACCCTGCGTTCCTGTCATAACTACCCTTATTACTGGGTTAATTACTGCCCACGAAATGAGAGAGGTAACCCGATTATGGAGTGTTTTTAGGGGGACACTTTTACCTCCTGAAGCCTCTATAAATAGTCTAGTTTGCTATGGAAAAAGGGGTCAGAAAATTTTGATCAGAAGAACTTCGGTTGTAAGCCTTAGAAGGACCAGAATCTCCATCTAAAAAAAAAGAGAGAGTTCAACTCTTCTAACAACTTGCTGAGTTCAAGTTTGCTCTTGCCTAAAGTCTCTTTGAGATTCTCGTTGGACAGAAGCTGTATTACTTCGTCCACCATCCAAAGAGAAGATTCCCAAGAGGTCTCAACGTTCACCCGATCAACGGAAAATAAGATTCACTTTCCATCGTCACATCAAGATCCCGGTACTAAACAAAGAGGAGATATGAGCTTGAATATCTTCCCTCTCTTGTAATAGGATTATTGATCTATTATAATTTTCTTTACAATCATAAAGAATTTACACTATCCTTCAATTTTTCCACCAAACAAGAGATAGCGACTCCGCTGGGGACTACGTTCTCTACGATGAGCAAGTCGTGGCGCAAGGTGACGTCACCTACATGGGAAAAATGATCGAATCACTTATTGTGGAGTTCGACCAGGTAAAGTATGAAGAGTTCCTCTCTCCGGCTCTAAGAACCCTAGGCGGCGGTACCGCAAGGTCTCCTCGGGGACCCGCTCTCAAGTCCGCTCTGAGATCCCTTCAGATGCGACTGACAAGAAGACTGCCATGGCTAACCACATCACACTAACACCCACGTCAACATCTCCCACGAGACCCGCGAGGTTAGCGTTGCTGATATTCAGCCTGTTCATGCCCGTCCACTTTCTTAGTTCCAGATTACCGGGGGTTCCCAGCAACCCGTACGTCATAACCGGAATGCTGAACGTCGATAGAGACGACGCACGTGTCAACTACATGAGCAAGAAGCTAGAACAACCATCTGTCCAGCAGATACAAAATGCGAGGCTCAAGTTTACGTATGGAGACCAAAACGCGAAGCCCAACAGGCTTGCGTTTCTGAGACTTCACTTCTCAAACGCGACGTTTAGCAGCGCGAGGTCTGTGTTTCTTCTCAAAGACACGAGACCCGCATCTCTAGAACCAAAGGTGGAATGAGAAAGTCCATGTGTCTCAATCGTCGCTAACCAAATGCAACAATTGTTGGCCCAAAGGCCTATCGCCCTAGTTTTGATGATGATCAACTCATGAAGTTATGATTACTAATGATCTTGTGTTTAATTAGTGACAGATTCATGATCAAGATCTTAGTAGGTGCATAGCTCAACAAAGGATAAAAGAACAAGATTTGGAGCTTGCATGTGGTGATCCAAGGAGTTTTTGGATCAAGCTTGGACCAAGTCAAGAAGATGAGAAGCCTTCAAGGGAAGACTTCAAGAAGTTGAAGACTTGGGTCTAGGTATAGAATTTGTATTTTTGTTTTAGTAAAAATGTAAAGGATAGATAGTTGGTGGATTGCTCAAGTTATATCACACACACACACTCTTGATGGAACTCTTGATTTTAAGTGCTGTCATAAAAAGATTTTCTAGAGTAGAAAAAGATTTTTCTTTGAGACAAAATACTATTTTGGATTTTGGTATTTCATAGTTCATATCTTTAAACCAAAATCATGATTAGTGCTTTATGTCAAAAACATAGATATTTCTTATTGATTGTGTAGTGGATCATATCCATACACACTATGCTTTAAAATGAACTCAAATATCTTGTTTTTGTATTTGATGAAGATTTAGAAAAACAAGTTTGGAAAAACATGTTTGGAAAAATACATTTTAGTTATTGAGCTAATATTTCCAAGTTACAAAAATAGACCAAAACATATATAACATGTCTTGATTTTGTGCAAGCATGTTTGTTCTTTCAAGTATATTGGTAAAACTATTTTTGTAGAATTTCTATGTATTTTTAGGATTTTATAAAAGATTTTTAAATCCTGTTTTCTGACCTGGAGACTGGCTGACAGGCCAAACCGGTCGACCGGTCCGGTCGACCGATGTGCACAGCCCTGTGCACGTTGTCAGCACAGTGGCCGGTCGACCGGGTCGGTCGACCGACCAAGAGAGTTTGCTCTCTGGAAATGTCCAGTCGACCGATAGGTCGACCGACAGTTCATTCCAGGTTATCGGTCGACCGAGCCGGTCGACCGGTGGCTGCAACGGTCAGAAAAATGACCGTTGGCCGGTCGACCGGCGGTCGACCGACAGCACTGACACAGCCCCAACGGCTCTATTTTCTGGCAGCCTATAAAAAGGGGTTTTGTCAATTGTTTTAAGGTTAAGATTTTTGAGACTTCTTGAGCAGTTTTTCTGATACTTTTAGAAGAGTTTCTCTACAAGATTTTAGTGCAAATACTTCCAATCAAAAGGAAGAGTTTTTTATCAAGAGAGTGTTAAGTGATTCTTTGAGTTTTTCACCATAGTCTTTCCTTGATTTTCTCACACCACACTTGAGCTATCCATTGCTAGATATTCCTATAGGTGTGTTGTAGTGAGAGTGCTCTTTAGGTGATCAAGTGTTGTGATCATCAAAGAGATTTTTCTTGTTACTTTGAGGAGACGGGCAAGTGTGCTCGTTGTGGTGTGGAGTTCGGTTGTGAACTCTTTGGTAGAGGTACGGCCTCGGCGAGTCGGTGGACTTGCGTGTGTACGGGACTTGGGAGTCCGAGGGCTTGTAGGTGTTGCGGCACCGAGGAGAGATCCGGTGGGATCTTGCATAGTGGAAATCCTTCGTGTGTCGAAGGCGGGGATGTAGAGCAAGTGTGCTCGAACCTCGAAACATACCCTTGTGTTTGCGATTGCTATCTCTTGCTCTCTTTCTCTTATTGTCTTATTTATATCTTGCATTACTTACATTGTCTTTACTATTACATGCTTGATATTCCCTTGTGCTTAATTGTTATATACTTGCGTGGGATTGCTTGATAACACTAGTATTCAACCAAGAGAGCCAACGCGGCACCTCAACCCATTCAAGGGGAATCTAGAGGAGCTTGTCCAGAGCCTCGCAAGGGGAATTCGGCAACACTCTTGTGTTATACATAAGTGTTTAATTAAAAGAAGTTTTAATTTGGTCAACTTAGTTTTTATTCCGCATTATTTGTTCATAAGTGACCTTTAGATTAGCCATCACCTATTCACCCCCCTCTAGGTGATCTTACAATTGGTATCAGAGCTAGTGCTCTTGATTTGGGTCTAACAACCTAAGAGTTAAAGATCCTCCTTTAGGCTAATCACAATATTTTTGTACACACACACCTCACCATGGACTTCATGTCACCACCCACCTTTGATATTCTTAACATCCAAATTTGGAAGGTTAAGATGTCATTGTACCTCAAGGCCTTAGGATTTCATGTTTATCTTGCCATATCTAATAATGCATATTGCTTAAATGGTAAGAATTTTGAGGCTAATGCAAAAGCCCTTCATGCTATCAAGTCAACCCTAAATGATGATTATTTATCTAGGGTATCTAACGTTGACTCGGCTTTTGTAGCTTGGAACATCATCACCTCCCTTGGCGAAAAGGATCTATATTATGCCGGGAGTGATTCGGACGTTGGAAGCAACACCTCCAACGCATGCTTTATGGTCCAAGGGGATGACCCCCTTGAGGTAACTTCCGAATCCGAGGATGATAATGTTATGTCATATGATGAGCTTAATACATTTTGCCAATTATTGCTTGAAAAATATGACATGAAAAAGAAAGAAATTAAAAATTTGAAAAAGGATATTGCTAGCATGCATGTAGATCATGATTCATGTAGAGATAACATTGCATGTTTAGAAAAAGATAACAAGATTTTGAAAAAGGAATTTGATTGCATGCTTAATGAAAATGATTCACTTAGAAATAAAGTCGCATGCTTAGAAAAAGAAAAAGAAGACTTGAAAAATGAGAATGTTTCCTTATTTTCTAAATTGAGTATTTTGTGTGAAGGAAACAATACTTTGAAAGAAAAGATTGATTTGGTGGAAAAACAAAAGGAAAGTATTTTGCAAGAAAATAAGTCTTTGAAAAGAAAATTTGTTGAAAAAGAAAAAGATAATGTTTGTAAAAGAAAAAGAAAAATGATTCTTCATCTCATCATGCTTTTCATGCCACATCTAATGAGATTAAGAATATGAAAAATAAGATGAATAATTTGAGCTCTAATTTGAGCACATGTGCATTCAATCATTCTAAGTTGGAATCTTTGTTTCAAAAGAAACAAGTTCCTCATGCTCATGCACATCATCATACTCATCATGCTCATGCTTATGGTGCACATCACGATCACAATCACACTCATAAGCATCATGCTAAGGTGTACATTTGTACACATTGCGGCCGCAAAGGCCATCTAGCAAGATATTGTTTTGATAAGAAACCATATTTATATTTTGCTAAGTATAATAGATTTTGGGTTCCTTACAACAATGCTAACCCCAAAGGACCCAAGAAAACATAGGTACCAAAACCGCCACCCTTTGATTTTGATATAGGTGGAGGCTCTCACAAAACGTGAGAGGATTGGTGCCTTGGTAGCGAATGCAATGAACATGATGGACAAACTTTTGGATGCATTGCTATCAAGGAATTTTGGTGGAAAAGACCACCATACTTGGAGCTTTGTAGTTGGTAACAACTTCTAAACTCCTATTTTTTTTGTACATGCTTTATACTTTTATCATATTCATAGCATGTTCATGTTTTAAGATTTTGTGTGCTTTATGTGGTATTTACATGCTTGGATGTAGAATTTGTCAAACTTGCATTTATACATGTACACATAGTGAATTACAATTGACTCATATATGATTGAACTTCATGCTCACTTGTATCCACTCTATGCATGTGTATAATCTAGTTTTGATGATTCTCTTTTATACATGTTTTTGCCAATTTTTTTTGTGTGATTTACTTCATGTATATGCATGTTTAATTCAAACCTAATAAATATACATGTATACCCGTGAGTCTCTTGCCTTCATGCAAACATTTAATAGACTCTTTTAATATTTGGGATATGTATGCATATTGTTGGATTTGTATAATTCATACATATACCATGTAAATTTTTTTTAGATGATTTGTTTTGATACAAATGATTTTTGTGTGTTGTTAAATAAAATTTTAGTCATGATTTGATTTGGGCTTCTATGACTATTTTCATATAGATACTATTTACATAACCTTTGAACACTCTATCTTTAAGAAAATATATATGTTGAGCTTTATGGAATATGAGTGCTTGAACTTTTATGTATTTAGTATTATTCATGAAAAACATATGATTTTTTTTATTTATGAAGGATCTTTAACTAGTTTGTCAAAACTTCATTTAAACTAGTTATCTATTCTTCAAGTATTGCACATGATCCTATTTTTGATTTTATGGATAAATTCTTTTATGTTCTCAAGATTTGAACGCTTCATGTATTGAATATTAGTTTAAATGTTAATTTCTATCAACACTAGGATTTATACTTGAACATATTATGGCCACAAATAAATCTATATATGATTGGGTTGAATGCTTATTTGTGCCTATTAGATGTACTAGTATAGCCTTATGTTGATGATCATTACATTCTTAAACTTGTATTCCCATTTGGATTTATGTTATGATCATGTGATTTCATTTCATGTATATGGTTATTTTGCCAAAACATTAAGATATACATGGATACCTCTTGAGTCATTTGCCTTTCATGCAAATCTATATATATGGACTCAATTGTGTTAGAGATATGTATGTATGCTTCTTGTATTGACAAAACATACATATATTATGAAACATTTTTTTAATAAAATTTTTTTTTTGATGATTTTCAAGGTTTTAAAAGTTATGATAATTCAAAATTTAAAGGAATATTGAGTTTTATTGTAATTTTCATGATGCCATGCTTCACATAACATTAGTACACTCACATCTCTTGAAAACATTAAATGGACTTTATGGATTAGAGTGTTTTTAGTGCCTTGTGTTTCATTGATCTTTCATGAAAAACTTTTTAACTTATTCCTTGATGGAAGGATCTCGTACTAGTTCTTAAAACAAGTTCATTTAACTAGTTCGAATTCTTCATATGGTAGATTATATGATGTATACACTTGTGCTTGTTTTACAATTGGTATCTTTTAAAGCACATAGATTGTTAATGCTAAGCTTAATTAGACTTCAAATTGGTATTTCATAATAAGCTTGTGCATTGTATTTTTTTTGAAATTGGTATCAAAAATTCAAAATTTGATTATTTTACAATTGGAACCATGCAAAATTGTGTTATTTGATATCTTATAATATGATCTCTTTCTAAGATATCTCAAAATTTGTTGTTATTAAGAAAAATTCAAAATTTATTTTATAAAGAAAATTCAAAATTTTTTATTTGTATTTCCTATATGCAAGGAGAGCTTAACATCTCTTCTACATATAGATTCATGTTGAGTATATTATAATTTGAGGAGCTTGACAACTCTTCTTTTCATGATATACGTGTGTAGGGGGAGCTTCACATCTCCTCTTATGCATGACATATTATACGTTATGTGAATTAGGGCTTGTCATCCCTCTTTCATGTAATGTATATGTGTCGGGAAGCTAACTTAACGTCTTCCTCTTCATGAATTTATATCGCATATAAATTTTATTGATTGATTTGTATTTACCCCTCCTTGATCTCTTTGTTTTTAACAAAAAGGGGGAGAAAAATTTGTTTGATGTATTTTTCTTTGAACCCTTTGTTGATGATTGACAAAAAGGGGGAGAAGAATTTGTGATTTTATATGCATGATTTCATGATTTCCTTACTTAAGGGGGAGAAGTATTTGGTTCCTTACTTAAGGGGGAGTAAGATTTGTATTTATGCATATATGTTGTCTTGCAATTAGGAGCAAAAGATTTGATTTATGATTTGATTTATATGATTGCATCTCCTACATTGCATACATGTCATGTGCTTTTATTGACATATCTATTATTTATTTGGTATGCATGAGTTAAGGGGGAGCTTCTTTGAAGCTTTACTTTAATCCATGCATATATAACGTCATGAGTTTTATCATCATCAAAAAGGGGGAGATTGTTGGCCCAAAGGCCTATCGCCCTAGTTTTAATGATGATCAACTCATGAAGTTATGATTACTAATGATCTTGTGTTTAATTAGTGACAAATTCATGATCAAGATCTTAGTAGGTGCATAGCTCAACAAAGGATAAAAGAACAAGATTTGGAGCTTGCATGTGGTGATCCAAGGAGTTTTTGGATCAAGCTTGGACCAAGTCAAGAAGATGAGAAGCCTTCAAGGGAAGACTTCAAGAAGTTGAAGACTTGGGTCTAGGTATAGAATTTGTATTTTTGTTTTAGTAAAAATGTAAAGGATAGATAGTTGGTGGATTGCTCAAGTTATATCACACACACACACTCTTGATGGAACTCTTGATTTTAAGTGCTGTCATAAAAAGATTTTCTAGAGTAGAAAAAGATTTTTCTTTGAGACAAAATACTATTTTGGATTTTGGTATTTCATAGTTCATATCTTTAAACCAAAATCATGATTAGTGCTTTATGTCAAAAACATAGATATTTCTTATTGATTGTGTAGTGGATCATATCCATACACACTATGCTTTAAAATGAACTCAAATATCTTGTTTTTGTATTTGATGAAGATTTAGAAAAACAAGTTTGGAAAAACATGTTTTGGAAAAATACATTTTAGTTATTGAGCTAATATTTCCAAGTTACAAAAATAGACCAAAACATATAAACATGTCTTGATTTTGTGCAAGCATGTTTGTTCTTTCAAGTATATTGGTAAAACTATTTTTGTAGAATTTCTATGTATTTTTAGGATTTTATAAAAGATTTTTAAATCCTGTTTTCTGACCTGGAGACTGGCTGACAGGCCAAACCGGTCGACCGGTCCGGTCGACCGATGTGCACAGCCCTGTGCACGTTGTCAGCACAGTGGCCGGTCGACCGGGTCGGTCGACCGACCAAGAGAGTTTGCTCTCTGGAAATGTCCAGTCGACCGATAGGTCGACCGACGGTTCATTCCAGGTTATCGGTCGACCGAGCCGGTCGACCGGTGGCTGCAACGGTCAGAAAAATGACCGTTGGCCGGTCAACCGGCGGTCGACCGACAGCACTGACACAGCCCCAACGGCTCTATTTTCTGGCAGCCTATAAAAGGGTTTTGTCAATTGTTTTAAGGTTAAAATTTTTGAGACTTCTTGAGCAGTTTTTCTGATACTTTTAGAAGAGTTTCTCTACAAGATTTTAGTGCAAATACTTCCAATCAAAAGGAAGAGTTTTTTATCAAGAGAGTGTTAAGTGATTCTTTGAGTTTTTCACCATAGTCTTTCCTTGATTTTCTCACACCACACTTGAGCTATCCATTGCTAGATATTCCTATAGGTGTGTTGTAGTGAGAGTGCTCTTTAGGTGATCAAGTGTTGTGATCATCAAAGAGATTTTTCTTGTTACTTTGAGGAGACGGGCAAGTGTGCTCGTTGTGGTGTGGAGTTCGGTTGTGAACTCTTTGGTAGAGGTACGGCCTCGGCGAGTCGGTGGACTTGCGTGTGTACGGGACTTGGGAGTCCGAGGGCTTGTAGGTGTTGCGGCACCGAGGAGAGATCCGGTGGGATCTTGCATAGTGGAAATCCTTCGTGTGTCGAAGGCGGGGATGTAGAGCAAGTGTGCTCGAACCTCGAAACATACCCTTGTGTTTGCGATTGCTATCTCTTGCTCTCTTTCTCTTATTGTCTTATTTATATCTTGCATTACTTACATTGTCTTTACTATTACATGCTTGATATTCCCTTGTGCTTAATTGTTATATACTTGCGTGGGATTGCTTGATAACACTAGCATTCAACCAAGAGAGCCAACGCGGCACCTCAACCCATTCAAGGGGAATCTAGAGGAGCTTGTCCAGAGCCTCGCAAGGGGAATTCGGCAACACTCTTGTGTTATACATAAGTGTTTAATTAAAAGAAGTTTTAATTTGGTCAACTTAGTTTTTATTCCGCATTATTTGTTCATAAGTGACCTTTAGATTAGCCATCACCTATTCACCCCCCTCTAGGTGATCTTACAACAATCAGTAACGTGAGGTCCGCGTCTCTGCTCAGCAGAGGCACGAGACCCACATTTCAAAGTCAAAACGCGAGAGCTTTACCTGTTCTACACAACGTGAATTTTGCATTTTTGAACCCTGCGTCTCAGATTATCGACATAAGGGTGGCTCTCAAAAGCTGAAAAGCCCTCGACTACCCAAGGCCAATCTCTATAATCCCCCTTCAACGGATCTAAGAGATTATTTGATAAAGAAAAAGTATGCTAATCAGATCACTCCATCTTGTTGCTATGTACGGGTTATCACGGCAATGCTCTCTGAATGCCGCTGCAGCTCACTTACAAGCAAACAGTCGGTATTCAAACGATTGACCTCGACCTCCCGATCAGCCAAGAGTTGTCGCTCTCACAGAAGGAAGGCCTTCTCTGACATAGAGTACCCTAAAGTCATTACAAACATGACAAGCAAAAGTAGGGAAAAACAACCGGCGGTCAGCTCCGATGAGTCTGACACGGAACCAGAAGGAGTGTACCGGCATACTCTGTTGGCCCAAAGGCCTTCCACTCTAGTTTTGATGATGATTAACTCATGTAGTTATGTGTACTAATAATCTTGCAATGTTTAAGTTTCAGATATTTAACAAGATATTAGTTGGTGAAAGCTTCCACACATCTTTCACATGTTGATTCAAAAGCCTGAGCAACAAGATGATATCTAGCACTCATTGGAGTCAAGCTTGGTGAATCAAGGAGTTTTGGATCGAGTCGGCTTGGAGATTGCGCTCTACAAGAAGACTTAGGTATCCATAGTTTTAGTTTTGTGTTTAGATCCCAAATTGTAAAGATTAGAATAGTATGATATGCTTAAGTACACAATACACACACATAAATTCAATATGTTTGGTTTTTGATTGAATCGGTTTTGGATTTCAAATACATATATCGGGTTTTGGATTTGAACCAGTTTTAGTTCTACTGATCTGCTTGACACCCTTCTATAGTTATTATCATAACTTTTTATTTTTATATTCAAATAACATGATTTAACTTGAATTTCAAAGATAACTTTCAGATCTAAATTTCTTATTTAATAACCATTTTCAGATTCTAATTTTAAAGTTGTCAAATTTTGGTTGAAATCTGTTCTTGTTCTGAAAATAGCTTACAGTTTCTGTTTTGATACCTGTCAGTGTTTTATTGATAACTTCCGCATCCAAACTGATATTGAGTTGATTTTAGTTGCATTAAAAATATAACTTAAAGATCTACAAATTATTCCTATATATCCTTTTATGAATTCGAACGTTTTCAGCCTGAAAAATGTGCTCCAATCTGACCTATTTTGTTGAACAGCCAGGCTGGGCCGGTCGACAAGTCCGGTCGACCGTGCCAAGCCTACGGTCGACCGGCCGGTCGACCGGACGTGCACGAAACCGTGCACGTCGGCTGTTTCTGTAGACGGTCGACCGTGCGGTCGACTGACTGTAAGCAGATGGTCTCTGTTTGTTTGGGTCGACCGCCAGGTCGACCGGCAGCTGTGAAACGGCTGTTTTTTGACCATTGGACGGTCGACCGTGCGGTCGACCGGCAGGGTATTTCTGGCAGTTCTGCTGCCAACGGCTATTTTCCAGATTTGCCTATAAATACCCCATTTGAGAGAGTTTTTCTCTAAGAATTTTTGGGCTAAAATTTTCATTCTCTCAGGTGTTTTTGCTGCAATCAAAATAGGTTTTTGATTCAAATTGAACAATCTTTTTGGTGTTTTCATTAGGGTTTGAAAAATCAAAGAAAAGGGTTTTGAGAAAAGCTTTTGAATTGAACTTCTCTATCTTGGTTTCATTTATTTCCTAAAGATTTTCTTTGAGTTGCTGGTTTCAAATCCCTTGGTTTTCTCCACACTTGAGCTAAAATCTACTATCTTTTCTATAGGATTTTGTGTGGGAAAAAGAGATTGTTTTGTGGTTGTTGTTTGAAACCACTAAGTTGTAAACCCTATCTTTAGCTTGGCTTTGTGCCTTTCCCTCATTGTGTTGAGGAAGTTTGGCTATTGGGTTGTATCCCTCAAGGTTGTGAGGTGATCCTTGTATTGGTTTTGAGTTTGGAAATCCCTCAAGTTGTGAGGAGATTGTTGGCTTGGAGTTGTGCCTCAAGGAGGAGGTTGTGATTGTAAAGAGAGGAGTTGGGTACTTCTTGTGAGAGTTCTTGGTGAACTAGCTAGTGGATTAGAAATCCTTCGTGTGTCGAAGGCGGGGATGTAGAGCTGGGTGCTCGAACCTCGATAACATATCTCTGTGTTTGCATTTGATCCATTGACTCTCTCTCTATCTCTCTCTTACTTTGTGTATTATGCAAATTGCTATATCTTATACTTGCTTGTGTGTGCATCATTGTTGTAATTGCAATTAGTTTTTAAATTCCGCTTCCGCATTAAGTTCACTAGATTAGCATCGTCACCTATTCACCCCCCCTCTAGGTGACTTTTCAATTGGTATCAGAGCTAGCGCTTCTGATATTTAGGTTTAACCACCTAGGAGTGAGATCTTGGTTTGCTAATCTTCATTTGCATTTTCATTTGCACACATTTAGTTTGCACTTATGGCTAGCCCTCCTATGTTTGATCATTTTAGACTTGATGCTTGGAAGGCTAATATGACTAAACATTTAAAAGACCTAGGACATCTAGTTTATCAAGCCATTACCATAGAATCCCTCCCAAATAGTAGCAAGCATAAGAAGGCCAATGCATTAGCACTTAGGGCACTTAGAGCATCTCTAAATGAACATTTATTACATGTTTTTGATCGTTATGATTCGGCTTTTGCAGTTTGGAGCATTTTGACTTCTCCCGAGCTTCCAAGGATTATCAATAAGATGAGGAGATCTAAGAGAGAAAAGTCCGAAGAGCAATGCCTCATGGTCCAAGGGAAGAACTCCCTTGAGGTACAATCGGAGTCTCAAATAGATGATAGCTCTAGTTCCTATTGTCATGGATGTTTTGAAGTTCAAACTTTAAATATGGAACTTGTTCAAAAGCTTGAAAATTTGTTAGAAAAACATGATTTGTTGAAAGATGATAATCTTATTTTGAAAAATGAATTAAAGGATTTATGCTCTAATTTTGAATTGATGTTGCAAGAGAAGGAAGAGATTGCAAGTGAATGTGACTCACTTAAATCTCAACTCGAACTTGCTTTAAAGGAAAATGAATTTTTGAAAAACAAAAATGATTGTGATGATGTTGTAAAGCACAATGAGATTTTATCTTCAAAATTAGATCTTGTTTTTAAAGAAAATGTTACCTTGAAAAATGAAATTGATTTCATAACAAAAGAATTAGATTTGGTTTTGAATAAAATAAATCTTTGCAAAATGATATTGATATTCATATTTGCCATGCTAGTGTAGCTTCTACTTCCTGCACACCTATAGCATGCTCCACTTTGTCTTCTAACATAGAAAATGATATAAATGTTTTAAAGAAAAGTGTTGATAGTTTGGGCTCCATTTTGAGCCATTGTGTCATGAATCACTCACGTTTGAAAACCTTGGTTCGCAAGAAACAAGTTCAAACCTTGCATGCACACCCATTTAGGCATACACATGCTTTTCATGATCACCATCATCATATGTATGCTCACGTGTACACATGTACACATTGTGGTCGTAAAGGCCACCTTGCTAGATTTTGTTATGATCGTATTTATAATGAAAATTTAGCAACTAATTATGTTTGGTTAGAAAAGATACTAACCCCCGTGGACCCACAAAGAAATGCGTACCAAAGACCACCTCTATACTTTTTGATGTAGGTGGGAGCTCTCGCAAAACGTGAGAGTGTTGGTGCCTTGGAGTGGATGCGTTCCGTGCCTAAAGAGAACCATTTGGATGCTTCACTCTCAAGGAGATTTGGTGGGAGGACCACCGTGGTTTGGAGAACTAGAGATGCACCTTCATCGGTTTTGGTATCATTCTCTAACTCCCATTTTTATTTGCATGCTTTTAATGTTCATCTATTTATAGCATGTCATGTTTTGTTATTCATTATGCCTATGCCATGCTTATTAGAATAGTGTTATACATGTTTAGTTACTTGAGCACCCATGTTTTATATGGATCTATATTTAGTGTTCTCACCTTATTTAAACTAACATGTATGCCCTAGATCTAATGTACATGCATATACATAATGATCATATGAATGTTTATGATGTTTTATTTTGATGACTCATGTTTTTGATTAGTATGATATTTGCCATGTTTATTAGACTTATGCTTTACATGATTAGTTGTTGAGACACCCATGTTTAGTATGGACCTATATTTTGTGTTCTCTTTATGTTTTAGCTATCATGTTGATCATAATTCTAATGCACATGTCTTTGTCATGCTAATCATATGATTGACTATGACTTTTTGTTTTAATAATTCATGTTTTGATTATTATGTTGGATTATGATTCCCGTTTTATGCTACATGTTTTGACTACTTGCTTGAATGATAAGTTTTCATTAAGATTAGGATTTATACTTGTACAACTAGTGAGCTACAAATAGACCTTTATATATATTTGTGCTTGTACGCTCATTTGTATTCACTTGATGTACTAGTATAGTCTAGTTTTGATGATTCATGCATTCAAACATGTATTCCTATTTTTGATGTGTTTTCTATGATTTTGTGTTTAATTGTTTAACTTCATGTATATGTCTATCTTGTCCAAACTATTAGATATACATGTTTATCCTTTTGAGCCACGTGCCTTAATGCATATATTTGTGGGACTCGTTGTGTTTTGGATATACATATGCCATGAAGGTTAAATAAGTTTTGATGATTTTCTGTGTTTCAATGTTTAAAGGAAGAATTGAGCTTAACGAAAAATTTTCATGATTATGATATTCACACTTTATATGTACACTCACTTTTATTGCTTGCTCATGTTTTGTTTTCATGAGTCAAAATTGTGCTTAATTGGATTAGAGTGTTGATTTTCATGTGGATTTCTTATTTCATGAAAAATTATTTTGTTTTATTCCTTGCTTGAAGGATTTCGTACTAGTTTAAAAGATTTTCCATTTAACTAGTTACGGTATTCTTCACTATGGTAGAGATTTTCAAATAAGCTTATTTTCAAATCTATTTTTTGAAAACCCCTACCATCAATGGGCGGTTGGATGGGAGATCATGTTCATGTATACTTTAAAATGAAAATCATTTAAATCTTGAACCATGATTGGGAGGTATAGTTGATATGAGTCATACACTTGATCTTATTGTTGTTTTAATTGGTATCATTGAATTCTTTCAATTGGTATCAATCTTGACATCCTTTTGTATACTCATATATGTTTTGTTTTATATATGTATGTTTACACTTCATATAGTATCAATTTCAATTGGTATCTATTTCTTACATACATATATAGATGATTTATTTGTGCTTATTATATCCCTATATCTTGAAGCACAAATTTTGGTTATGTTAAGCTTGAGTTTTTCAATTGGTATCCATATACAAGATTTATCATAATTTTAAGATTGCTAAGCTTGAATTTTTAATGAATATCATGTTTCAATTGATTTAATTTTCAATTGGTATCTTATTTCAAGCCTATGCATATTTTCTTTTGGTATTTCATAAAGGGGGAGAAACTCGTATTTTATATTTCAATGGTATTGGTTTACCATTGTTTTTGTTTCCCACTCCCTAACTTTATGATATTAAAGTAATGGTATCATATGCTTATAATGAAAAATATCTTCTTTTGGTATCAAGATGCTATTTGTTTCCTTAAATTTGGTATCAATTTTTTTATTATCTATTGGTATCAAGTTTACATTACATGTTTTCATTTTGACATAAAATGTTATTTTGTTTCAATGCCTTGTTTTATTTCAAATAGGATTTGGCATTTCTCAAAATTGTTTATTTTCAATTGATATCATATTGACTTTGGTTTAACCCTTTAAATAATTTATTGCTTCTTTGTTTTGAACATTTAGGGGGAGAAGTATTTATTTTCATTATGTTTGTTTTTACCTCTTTGTTGATGATGATTAACTCATGTAGTTATGTGTACTAATAATCTTGCAATGTTTAAGTTTCAGATATTTAACAAGATATTAGTTGGTGAAAGCTTCCACACATCTTTCACATGTTGATTCAAAAGCCCGAGCAACAAAGATGATATCTAGCACTCATTGGAGTCAAGCTTGGTGAATCAAGGAGTTTTGGATCGAGTCGGCTTGGAGATTGCGCTCTACAAGAAGACTTAGGTATCCATAGTTTTAGTTTTGTGTTTAGATCCCAAATTGTAAAGATTAGAATAGTATGATATGCTCAAGTACACAATACCACACATAATTCAATATGTTTGGTTTTTGATTGAATCGGTTTTGGATTTCAAATACATATATCGGATTTTGGATTTGAACCAGTTTTAGTTCTACTGATCTGCTTGACACCCTTCTATAGTTATTATCATAACTTTTTATTTTTATATTCAAATAACATGATTTAACTTGCATTTCAAAGATAACTTTCAGATCTAAATTTCTTATTTAATAACCATTTTCAGATTCTAATTTTAAAGTTGTCAAATATTTGGTTGAAATCTGTTCTTGTTCTGAAAATAGCTTACAGTTTCTGTTTTGACACCTGTCAGTGTTTTATTGATAACTTTCGCATTCAAACTGATATTGAGTTGATTTCAGTTGAATTAAAAAGATAACTTAAAGATCTATAAATTATTCCTATATACCTTTTTATGAATTCGAACGTTTTCAGCCTGACAAATGTGCTCCAATCTGACCTATTTTGTTGAACAGCCAGGCTGGGCCGGTCGACAAGTCCGGTCGACCGTGCCAAGCCTACGGTCGACCGGCCGGTCGACCGGACGTGCACGAAACCGTGCACGTCGGCTGTTTCTGTAGACGTTCGACCGTGCGGTCGACCGACTGTAAGCAGATTGGTCTCTGTTTGTTTGGGTCGACCGGCAGCTGTGAAACGGCTGTATTTTGACCGTTGGACGGTCGACCGTGCGGTCGACCGGCAGGGTATTTCTGGCAGTTCTGCTGCCAACGGCTATTTTCCAGATTTGCCTATAAATACCCCATTTGAGAGAGTTTTTCTCTAAGAATTTTTGGGCTAAAATTTTCATTCTCTCAGGTGTTTTTGCTGCAATCAAAATAGGTTTTTGATTCAAATTGAACAATCTTTTTGGTGTTTTCATTAGGTTTGAAAAATCAAAGAAAAGGGTTTTGGGAAAAGCTTTTGAATTGAACTTCTCTATCTTGGTTTCATTTATTTCCCAAAGATTTTCTTTGAGTTGCTGGTTTCAAATCCCTTGGTTTTCTCCACACTTGAGCTAAAATCTACTATCTTTTCTATAGGATTTTGTGTGGGGAAAAGAGATTGTTTTGTGGTTGTTGCTTGAACCACTAAGTTGTAAACCCTATCTTTAGCTTGGCTTTGTGCCTTTCCCTCATTGTGTTGAGGAAGTTTGGCTATTGGGTTGTATCCCTCAAGGTTGTGAGGTGATCCTTGTATTGGTTTTGAGTTTGGAAATCCCTCAAGTTGTGAGGAGATTGTTGGCTTGGAGTTGTGCCTCAAGGAGGAGATTGTGATTGTAAAGAGAGGAGTTGGGTACTTCTTGTGAGAGTTCTTGGTGAACTAGCTAGTGGATTAAAAATCCTTCGTGTGTCGAAGGCGGGGATGTAGAGCTGGGTGCTTGAACCTCGATAACATATCTCTGTGTTTGCGTTTGATCCATTGACTCTCTCTCTATCTCTCTCTTTACTTTGTGTATTGTGCAAATTGCTATATCTTATACTTGCTTGTGTGTGCATCATTGTTGTAATTGCAATTAGTTTTTAAATTTCGCTTCCGCATTAAGTTCACTAGATTAGCATCGTCACCTATTCACCCCCCTCTAGGTGACTTTTCATACTCGTACTCGAACTAGTGCGGTCGCCCCAATCAACTACAGTGCCCTAGCTCGGGCATTGAAGTAAGTAAATTACATTCCACCATTACAGAATCGCAGGCCTCAAACTCTTCTATAGAGAAGGAAGCCTTTGCATACATGATAAACACTCCCAAGGAGACGGCCAGGCGCTTTGAATAGTAAGCCCAGGTCCAGAGGGAACAATTCGATATGATTCGCGCTCAACAAGAATCTATCGATACCCTCAAGTAGATGCTTGTGCAATTGCTTGAACATAAGAGGAAGTCAACCGACAAAGCTTCTTCTAAGAAGTCCAAAGGCAAGGCGAAAGCTTCATCCTACAATGTGGTGTGCGCTTCTTCTCGGGAAGCAGAAACCGATATTCCTTCCCTAACCAATTCGGAAGAGGAAACAATCGTCCTTGCCGCAGAGCTCAATAAACCGCTCGTGACAGAAAACTCATTTGGGTCAGTCGTATTAAAAAAGTACGATGAGATGGTGGCAAGCCCTCCCACACCTACTATAGAGTCAACCAAGCCCTCGGCGAAGCAACCCATGGAGAAGTGAAAAGAGCTTCGATTTTCCAAGGCTCTCCCAAAGAACAACGCGGAAGGATCTCCAACACCTTACCGCTTTGACGTCTTAGCTCAACTGGCCAATATCCTGGCCAGAATCACCCTTTACTTGCTCCTGAGACTATCAAAGTCAACAAGAGAAGCTCTAAGGGAAGCCCTAGCTGATGCTGAGGTATTAATGACCCAGATCCCAGCTGGACTACAGGAGAAAGATGAGGAGGACTGCCTCTATGCCTCTCACAGTGCCCCTGCATCACCTTCACTTCAGATGACACGCAGGTCAAGGGGAAACATGATCGGCCCTTGTACTTCATAGGATACATTAGATCGTCTGAAGTGAGCCGCATTCACGTAGATCTAGGATCCGCGTTGAGCATCATGCGTCGCCGGGTCATGCAGCACTTAGGGATCCCCATCCACAGAATGAGCGCCACCCAAACTATCATATATGGTTTCAACGCCAATGGTACACGTCCAATGGGAAAGATCAAGCTCAAATGCCAGATTAGGGATCTAAGATTTGAAGTGACGTCTTACATAATCGACGCTGACACTTTATACAATTTACTGCTCGGACGACTGTGGATTCATCATAAATCAATCGTCCCTCCACTCTCCATCAAGTCATGAAGTACATCAACGAAAGTGAGAAAGTCTGAACATTGATTGTCGAAAGGCACCCGTTCAAGGGGGTAGAGAACTATTTCACGGACTCTGATTGGTCGCTAATGTTGCATATTTAGTATCAT